>CM062809.1:237006261-237433266 GCA_031772625.1 Pinus tabuliformis
AATGCACTTTTTCCCTAAATCAACATGCAAACTTATCAAATGCAAAATGCAAAATGCAGGTATTTCTTTTCTCTTTCTTAATGTTTGTGCGATACAAAAAGAAAGCTGTTGTATAATTTCGAATTCAATTTCAAGCGAAAGCAAACAAGCTTGTCCAAAATCAAAAGACACCTTAAGATTTACTTGTTTCGACACTAGAAATACATAAATTCAAACCATATGACGAAAGCAAAAGCTCAATCAGCTATGAACAGCAAACAAACTAACTCTTCAGATCAAAACGACACTTTATCACAGGTCTAGATCTAAGAGGCCACAGCAAGACTAGTTCACTTTCGTTATGGGAAACTGCAAATGATATAAGAAATACACAAAGAACAAATACAGTTTCTTTATACAACCGAGGCGGAATAGTGGCAAGGAAAGTTGGTTTCAGATAGGTACATTGACTGGTAACAGGCTGCAAAAACAAGGGTGAAAACAGGGCAAGAAACAGCAGGAAACCCCAGTAGCACAAGGCAAGACTGGTTCAGCGCAGGTAGTACACTGTCAGTTTGACATTCAGCGCAGGTAGCCCCTTCGAGAACTGCGCTGAAATGCAGACAGCCTTCACACAGCCTGCACTGAAGAACGAAACTTTCGTTTCTCTTGGTTTCCGGGTCACAGATTGCTAAAAAATTCACAGTTTTTGGCCAAATCAGAAGCTATCAGTCAAGTACACACTAAGGGATGAAAAGGAGGATGAAAAGCTATCACTAAGAGCTTATTAGAGTCCTTGTGGATCAGCTCTTCAAATCATAAACTTGCCCAGAAACTGAGCTAGAGTAGCTGCCCTCTACTTTGCATTTGAAAGATCCAAATGCAGTTCGATTCAGAACTCCCTTTGTTTATGAAATGAATAGCAAAAAAAACAAACAACCAACAAGACACGCTCCCCAGCGGAGTCGCCAATTTGTTGTTGGGAAAAGTATCCAATACGGAATGACCCTATCCCACTCTAAGGGTGATAGTACCTCAGCAACAACCGAATGCAAAGCTATTCGAGATTACTTCTTTATGAGATGTAAGAGAGGGGAGAAAGAGATCCACTAACCGTTGTCTTCCGCTAATGATTGATCCAATCTTCTCTCTTTGCTGCTTGCTCCCAGCTCCTCGCTCTTTCACTGGCCCAGCTACACCAAGATCCTGCAAAATGACAAGAGAGGGAAACTACAAGAAGCATACATTCATAATTGATTCAAGGATTAGAATAAATCAAATATACAAGTATCAAAAAGCCATTGAGACACATGCATATAGAAGAACCTCAAATTCTTTATTAATGGAAGAAGTAAAGTTCTGAGAGTGTTACAACCATAAAAGGCCCAATCCAGCAACACCTCCCAGCAGAAAGAAATCTCCTCTTCACCTCCTTCAAGCAAATCACCCAATAGTTCTATACTCAAACCAACAGCACTTCCTTACATTCACAAGATTCCAGCCCCCCTAGACCTCATGAGAGAGCTCTATATATAGGAGTTTTGGAGAAAGGATGAGTCAGCTTGAGCTTGGCATGGAGCTGACTAGTGTCCTCTCCCACTTCAGTTATTCTTCAGTTCTTGAGTCCACTTGGAGTTTCTTGCTTCCACTTGGAGATCTAGATCCTCTTACTCATCACAAGGCGAATTCCCTGATCCAAGTGTCATTCTGGAAGCTTCCTGGGCATTTGACACCTTGAGGAATGACTGTGCCACTTGGCCAATCTCGCCCAGCGCAGGTAGCCTTCATTACTGTTGACATTCAGCGCAGGTACAAAGTGGAGCAGTTGACATTCAGCGCAGATGCTCAGTGGAGCAGTTGACATGATCCAAAATTAGCTTGTTTTTGAGTGTTTTCAGGTGGAGAACTGATATTTAGTGTTGTGGTTTGCTGACCTTGTTCCTCTAGGGGTAGGAACAACATGTTTAGGGACTTTGGATCCCTTAGATTATTGACATTTCATGCTTCATGCTGTAAGGCACAAAAATGTCTATAACACATATATGTGAGAAGCCGCATTTAAAGCTTCAGCAAAAGGAAAGGAAGAACTTAATGAATTAGGACATATTTCAGAAGAAGAAGATGAAGTAAACTTTGTCAAGAAGCTTCAATGGGGTTCTGAAAGATTTAGAGGTAAACTACCCTTCAAATGCTTTTCCCATGGTAGAGTTGGTCATTATGCTACCAAATGTCCTCATAAAGATAAATATATGCAAAATGGAATAGAAAACAAAGTGTAAGTAAAAAGAGTTACTATACTCATGAAGATAGCGATGGTTTATCAAATAGTGATGAAGATGAAAATAATAATGACTATAGACTTCTAATGGATTATGACGATGATAATTTTTGGGATGCTTTAGAAGAAGATGACCTTCATGAAGAAATCTCTAAACTCAAAATCTGTTTAGAAGAAAAGAATATGATTATAGATATCTTGACAAACCAACTTGCTGAAAAAGAAAAACACAATGAAAAACGAGAATGTGAAATTGTGGGTCTAAGAAAGGATCTTGAGAAAATGAAATCTCTCAATCTTAGATTTGCTAAAGGATCAAAAACCTTAAATGAAATTATCAATGTGCAGCATTCTCCTTTGATAAAGACATGTCTTGGATATACTGAAGAAGCATCTCAATCACAGAAGTCGTCAACCTCCACTAAAATCTATCTTGATGCAGCAAAGAACACTGAATAGTATGATAATCGTCAGCAAAGGCATAAAGCATATCACCAAGTAAATCAAACTCAATTTTCTTCAAGGATGAACAAAAGACAAAACCAACCTCAGGTAAGTCATACTCAATTTTCTCCAAAGATTAATATCAATAGAAACTACAATCACCAGGTCAATAGATTTGATAATGGCAAGAACTTCTTTACTAGTCAATGTTTCTCATGTCATAATTTTGGACGCAAAGATGCTCAATGTGTTGCTTACAAAACCATCATGACTAGAGAAGCAAAAAATCAAAGGAATGTGATAGGGATCAAGAAAAGTTCCTATAATAACTTTTCTCTTCTTGAAAGTGGAATAGAATGCTTAATCTGTAACAACTTCAGCCATGAAGAATTTGAATGCAGGAGAAAATTTCGGAAAACATCTCAAAAGGAGCAAAATCCATTAAATCCCAAGATATGGAGAAGGAAATAACCTCAAATAGAAAGATGTGGTACAACCTTGTATGTAGAAGGACAAGAAAATCAGTGGTACATTGATAGTGGATGCTCAAAACACATGACAGGTGACAAAGAAAAACTTCAGTCATATAATGCCTTAGAAAAGGAAAAGAATGTCTCATTTGGAAACAACACTCCTTCTATCATAAAAGGTAAAGGCTCTATTTTCTTGAAAGAAAAGGTTAAAGCTGGGAATGTTGTGTATGTAGATAGTCTAAAGCATAACCTTTTGAGTGTCAATGAAATGTGTGATCAACGAAATGAAGTGGTGTTTTGATCAAACAAATGTGTTTTTCGTGAGCTTGATACAGGAGAAACCATGATCAAAGGTACAAGAACTCCAAATAACTTATACATACTCAAGGGAGGACAACAACAGTGCTATCTAAGAAAAAATGATGAAAACTAGCTGTGGCATAGAAGATTGGGACATCTAAGCTTTTCTCAAATAAGAAAAGCATGTAGATTCCAGGTTGTTCGTGATCTTCCAGATATCAACATCCATGAAAATACAATATGAAAACCATGTTAATTCGGTAAGAAAACCAGACCTCACTTCATTGAAAAGGAAGGGTCAGCTAGTAAGCCTCTTGAGCTTGTCCATACTGATTTATGTGGACCATTAAGGAAAATGTCACCTCGTGGAGAAGAATACTTTATTTTTTCCATTGATGATTTTTCCAGAATGTGTTGGATAGGTCTTCTAAAGCATAAAGATGAATCATTTGAAAAGTTCAAAGCCTTCAAAGCTTTGGTTGAAAATGAATCAGATCGCAAAATCAAATGCCTCAAATATGATAGAGGAGGGAAATTTACCTCGGATGAATTCATTGAATTTTGTGAAAAACATGGAATAAAAAGGCAGTTCTCCACTACAAGGACTCCTCAGCGAAATGGAGTGGTAGAAAGAATGAATAGAACTGTTCAAAAAATTGCGTGAGCTATGCTAGATGAATCTGGAACACCTGCAACCTTCTAGGGTGAAGCTTCATTCGCTGCCATAACTATTCTCAACCAAGCAAATGTTTGGGTAAACAACACTCAAACTCCACATGAACTTTGGTATGGTAATACTCCTACTGTAAAATACTATAAAGTTTTTGGAAGAAAATGTTGTATCAAAATGACTAATGAAAAACTTGGTAAGTTTGAGCCCAAAGCATATGAAGACATTCTTCTTGGTTACTCTTCTCGAAGTAAAGGATATAAATGTTATAGTAAAATACTTGGGAAAATTCTAGAAAGTATTGATGTTGTAGTTAATGAAGCATGCAAAAATCCAAAACAGATAAAAATCGAAGATTATGACAATGAAGAAGATGGGGATTATTTTCCCACATCAAATCACAATGATTTTGAAGAAGGAACCAATGAAGCACCAGAAGAAGAGATGATGGTAGAAGAAAAGACTCCATGCAGGTATGTTTAGAAAAAACATCTAGAAACTCAAATTTTAGGGGAAAAGGAGGTAGGTGTATAGACAAGAAGAACTATTACAGAAACCTCAAGCTATCTAGCATTACTATCCTCCACCGAACCTCAAAATTTAAATGAAGCATGCAAAGATGAATGTTGGGTCAAGGCCATGAATGAAGAAATTGAGCAAATTGAAAAGAATAATACTTGGGAATTAGTTCCTAGACCTCATGATAAAAATATCATAGGAACTCAATGGATATTCAAAAACAAGCTGAATGAAAATGAAGAAGTCATTAGAAAGAAGGCCAGAATTGTTTCTAAAGGATATGCTGAACAAGAAGGTATAGATTTTGAAGAAAATTTTGCACCTGTTGCTAGACTTGAAGCCATAAGGATGTTTCTTGCTCATTCTAGCTTTCAGAAATTCGAAGTATACCAAATGGATGTAAAATCTGCCTTCATTAATGGAGACTTAGAAGAAGAAGTCTATATTGAACAACCAGAAGTATTCATTCTTGGAAATGATGCAAAAATTGTATGAAGACATGGAAAGGCTCTCTATGGTCTAAAACAGGCTCCAAGGGCTTGGTATTACAACCTTGACAAATATCTCCACCAACAGGGTTTCTCAAAAGGGTCAGCAGATAGTAATCTATATATAAAGATTGACACTGATAAATTGCTAATAATTGTTGTTTATGTTGATGATATCATTTTTGGAAGCAATGAAGAATCCATGAGTTAGAATTTTGCTTCAGTAATGCAGCAAGAATTTGAAATGTCCTTGCTTGGTGAACTTACCTATTTTCTTGGTCTACAAGTTCAACAAAATAAAGATGGTATTTTTCTTTCAAAAACCAAATGTCTCAAATAGATCTTGAAAAAGTATAGCATGGAAGATTCTAAACATGTATGTACCGCAATGGTAACAGGATGCAGTCTCAGCTCAAATCATGAATCAACAGCAGTACCTCAACCAACTTATAGATCCATGATTGGCAGTCTACTTTATCTAACAGGTACTCGACCTGACATCATGCATGCAGTAGGAATAGTTGGAAGATTCCAAGCAAATCCAAAGGAATCACACCTTCAGGCAGGCAAAAGGATTTTCAAATATCTTCAAGGAACACAAAACTTTGGTTTATGGTATCCTAGAGATACAAATCTTACTCTTCATGCATATATAGATGCAGATTAGGCAAGAAGTGTTGATGACAGAAAAAGCACTGGTGGTGGTGCATTCTATATGGGTTCTAGGTTAGTGTCTTCATTCAACAAGAAACAAAGTTCAATTGTGTTATCTACAACTGAAGTAGAATATGTGGCTGCTGCATCTTACTGCACACAACTACTTTGGAAGATGCAAACATTGCAAGACATTAAGATCACATGTACTCCACACATCTCCATTCTATGTGATAGTACAAGTGCCATCAGTATTTCAAAGAATCCAGTCATGCACTCCAAGACCAAGCACATAACCATCAAATACCATTTTCTACTTGAATGAGTGCTTGAAAAAAAGGTGAAATTAGAATATGTTCTCTCCAAAGAACAAGTTGTTGATATATTCACTAAACCACTGCCCAGAGAGACATTTGAATATCTCAAACAAAATATGGGAGTAGTTGTTGCATCATCCTGCTGTTAAATCAAACTTTTCAAATAAAGGTGATTATACGTGTGTTTCCTGAAGTGTAGTCGCATGCACACGCGGGTATTTGTGGGTAAAGGAGCATATATGTTTTTCAGACAAGAAAAACTGTGGGGCAGGCTTTGATATGGGTGCTCTGACTGATATTGATGATTAATATGCTCTGTTCATTAATTTTATCTGACTAACAAAGATTCCTTGATCATTGACCTATTAAGAATGCACAGGTAACACCGGTTCAGGGGCAGCATTAGCCTTTACATAAGTTCAACATTGTTGGCATTATGGTTGGTAAGTGAAACTATGGCTTCAGATATTTATACCATTTGTTGCTCAAGTCATGTAAAAGTCTAGGGTGTGATATGTCTTCTCATACATTTGAATGAGTCCTCTTGGACAAATGATGTAATTTATATCCCCACTTTACATGGGATGGATGATGTAGTATTTCTTGTTTTTTTCATGTATAAGCAATTGGTATATCCCCACTTGGTTGGGTGGATGTGTCAAATTTGGTATACCCCACTTGGTTGGAGATGGATGTATGTACGATTCATTGGTGATAGGAAGTTCATCCTTACATAGTTGAGTTATAGAGTCATGTTATTCTTTTAGAAAATATTTTTGCAGACTTTTCTTGTGCTTAGGAGGAGCATGGATGGTTTCAGTACATCTCAACATGGGAGCTCAATCACAAAATTTAGCATGTACTGAGCGGGAGCATGACCCTTTGCCCTTGATGTCAAAGGGGGAGAGTGACTTGGTTTTGTTGTTGCCATCAAGTCCAAAGGGGGAGATTGTTGGCATTATGATACAAGTGTTGTCCTTGATGGCAACTCACTCATATGAAAGATCACAGTACAACAGGTTAACAATAAAGAATTACATATCAGACTACAAAGAATGAAGAAAGAGAGGTATACACAGGTTGACCTTGACCAAGCTACATATACACGTAGGTTCACTAAACACAATTAGCGTATATGTACACACAGACTTTCATAGAAGGAAAAGCGCGTATATCTTGGAAAACTAAGTTTTTGGTCTGAGGTATTTGGTCCATGATATTTTGATCCATGGTACTGGTCCAAGGTATTTGGTCTGAGGTATTGACCCTAGGTATTTGGTCCAAGGTATTGGTCCTAAGTGGTTCTGGTCCATGGTATTGAGAAAGGCCTAAAACTATAAAAGGAGGAGAAGATCATTAGGCCAAGTGTGCAAGTATCGAATATTTGATGAAATGTGAGATCTTGTATGCAGGTTATTGGCTTATGGTGCGGTGCCTAATCTGAACTAAGGATGAATCTTAGTGGTTGATGAAGGATAAGATCTAATGATAGATTGAGATCTTAAGGCTTGAAATGAATTACCATTATGTGGTTTGATCATGTATACTTTAAATATGAATACTGACGCATGTGTTGTTCTGTAAATGTTATGATCTGGGTATAACTGAAGTCTAGAACAGCTGCAGAATTATGAATTAATATTTGGAGATGTGTACGCTGGTTGTCTTTGACAAAAGCACGTATACACATAGGTTCAACAAATGGAAGTAGCATATACCACATAAAGTATGTTTTAGTTGTTTCTGTTTGTTGTTGTAGAGTTCCAGGTTCTGTTTATTGTATTTTGGTGACAATATTCTAAATGATCAGATTGATTGTGATTTGACGATGGGTTGTCAAAATGATTGATTGATTCAGTTGAGGTTGATTCAGAAAGTGATGATTGAGTTTCACTGATTGGTTGATGCAGATGTATTTGATGATTGAATTGTAGTTATGATGTTGTTGATGGATCCATTCTGAAAATTTATGAAACTTGGTCCTTGGAGGAAGAAAAAAGGTCGTAACCTTCTGTAGGTCACCGTTTACGTACTAGTAAACATATCAGCTAGTACAAGAGTTAGGGGGTTGTAGCTCCCTTCTAGTGGAAGATGGAGAACAAGAGAAGGTTGTAAGCTTCTGTAGGTATAATCCTACGTACTGGTATAAGTTTGCACCAGTACAAGATTCTAAACAAATTTTCTTATTATTAAAAGAAGACAGAGACGACAACAGTAGGTGGTTTTTACCCACATTGGGTTTCCACCTTATATCTTGGTGTTCATGTGTGTTGCTTATGTGTGATGATTTATTCTACTTTTACTACACTGTATAATAAATCTCTGATATACTGGTTAAAGTTCAATACATGATAAATTGGGTAAATCAAAATTTCTCTGCATATACACTAGTTGCTTTAAGTAGAGTCGCGTGTACATGCTAGTTCACTTAGCTAAAGTAGCGTATACAAATCTGTTTGGGAAATAAAATTATTGATCTGATAATACTGATTCACCCCCCCTCTCAGTATTATTTCCAACAGAGCTCCTATCGCTCATGTAGAGGAACCCTCCTCAAGTCAAAACCCACCGTTGCCTAACGATCGTCATATCGAAAGGCCAGTTGCTGACGTTGTGATTCGCCCCCCTAAAGGGGCACTTCATCGCACAATGCAAAATACATCTACATGTGCCACCAAAAAGTGCAGTATTGTAGAAGACTTGTCGCAAGCACCATTGGCTATGTCGGGGATGGAAGTATTACAAACCTGTCCAGCACAAGGGAAAGCTCTGCTTTCAGCTATTGGTGATATTGACCCTCGGGATTCCATGCTTGCAATTTTTGACATGGAAAAATGTAAACCTCCCCTTTCTCACTAGCTTGCATTCCGCATGCAAATTTTTTCGAAAGGTAAAGGAATACATAGAACTGTCATTGACGAAGGTGCTTCAACCTGCGTAATGTCAACTTCATGTTGGCTGGAATTGGCTTCTCCAACCCTATCTCCACCATTGAATTCCCTTAAATCTTTCGACGGCCACACTTTCATCCCAAAAGGTTACCTAGCTAGCTACCCCATCAGCTTTTATGGGAAAATGGTAATGATCGACATTGAATTCATAGATAAAAAGCTCGACTATAATCTCTTGTTGGGTTGCAGTTGGACTTACGCTATGACTGCCATTGTGTCTACTGTCTTTCACATCATCCTATTTCCATTGGATGGAAAGGTAGTCACAGTGGACCAGCTGTCCTTTTCCACCCCTGATTATTCCCTGTTACCCAGCAGCTCTATACCCTTAATGGGTGGTGTACCTAACTCTTACGTCAATATCAGTACCGGTCTAATGAAGGGCTCCTCCTTGATAGGTTGTTTCCCTCTTCTGCCGCCATCAGTTCCACAGACGGTCAATATGGTTTCATCCATTCCTCATGAATCGACCGATCCTTGGATCCTACAGGCACCCTCAGACATTGACACTTGCAGAGAAAAAATATCACTGTCACCAGCTAAATTGGCCTACCAAGCCACTCAATCTACATTTGAGTCTCTGGTAACTTTGGTCATGTCCAACGGTACCAATTACCCTCCCATAATTGCTCCTTTTTCTATCCCTTGAATCAAGTCCTACCTACAGACGAAGTTGTTAGAGAGATCATGAGTTTAGAAGAGTGACCTTGGGAGGACTCGCACCATCTTGTTTCAATATCTAATTCGAACATGATGCTTCTTCAAATCCTGTCATCTGACATACCTGAAATCGTTTCCTCACCATATATGACTATCCAAACTTTAGACTCGGAAGGAAACATGGGAAATATTTCAGAGACATTGATCATCGATATTTCTATCACGACATGCATCATAGAAAACATCCAGGTTGGAGTAGATTGCAATCCTAAGGAAATTGCAAGCTTCACCTGCCTTTTTAAGGAATTTCACAATGTATTCACTTGGTCTTACGAGGAAATTCTTAGCATAGATCCTTCTACTATTGAGCATGAGATCAAGATATACGACAATGCTAAACCTATCCACTAAAGGCTTCCACCAATCCACCCCTACAAAATGGCATCCATCAAGACTGAGGTGGAAAGTTGTTATGTGCTCGTTTTGTCTACCCCATTCCTTTAATAGAATGGGTTTCCAATCTGGTTCCTCTCAATAAGAAACAAGGAACCATTCGTATATGTGTCGACTATCGATACTTGAATACCGTGTGTCCGAAGGATAATTATCTGACACCGTTCATCAACCAAATCATCGATGACTGCGCCAGTTGTGAATCATTTTCATTCATGGATGGATTCTCAGGTTACAACTAGATTGCTATAAAATCCAAAGACGAGCACAAAACTACCTTTGTTTTCCCACAGGGAATCTTTTCCTATTGAAAACTCCCATTCGGTTTAAAGAATTCTGGAGAAACATTTCAAAGGGCCATGGACTACGCATTTCATGATATCAGACATATCGTTCAACCTTACTTGGATGACCTTCTAGCCCATTCCAAGAAGCGAGCACAACACGTAGATCATTTAAGAGCTATCTTTCTTAGGTGCCAATTTTATAACATAAGTCTGAATCCCCATAAATGTGTTTTCTTTGTCGAGTTTGGATGCTTACTTGGATTCATTGTCTCCAAGTATGGGGTTAGGGTTGATCCTAGAAAGGTAAAGGAAATTACTCAATTTCCCAAACCACAATCATTCTACAGCTCCAACGTTTGCAAGGGAAATCAAAATTTTTATGACGGTTCATCATAAACTATGCTGGGTTGACGAAAGGCTTTATGCCCTACTTAAGAAGGAAGTGTTGTATCTGTGGGATGATCAAGCTCAATGATCATTTGATGCCTTAAAAAAGATGCATATATCAGCCCCACTCCTTAGCCCTCCCAATTATGGGCGTGACTTTCTTCTATACCTGGAAGCCTCAACATCCTCTCTAGGATGGTCTTGGTTCAAACTCGTGATGACTGGAGTGAACATGTTATATATTATTTGTCAAAATACCTTGCTGGGCATGAACTCAGATATTCACATGTGGAAAAGCTATCCTTGGTAGTTTTCTTTGTTGTCAACCGCTTCTGACATTACATACTGCTACGATAGACTACTTTCATCGCCTTGGAGAATCCCATGAGACACATTTTGTCTCGTAAATTAATTGGAAGGAAATATTCAAAATGGATTGTGATCCTCAAACAATTTGATTTGGTTTTTATTTACTGCCAAGGTGAAAAATTCCTTAGTCTTTGCCAAACTTTTGTCAAATCTTCCCATTGTCGATCCTAACGAGATAGCCCACGATCCTCTTCTAGATGAAGCTGTCTATCTTATCGACACAATAGACCCTTGGTATGGTGACATTGTTGTCTACCTCTAAGCGCAACAGTTCCACCTTGAGCTACTGTCAGGTGACTGTCACCGCATCTGCCACCAAGCGCAGCACATTTCTTTGACGTTTCCTCAGTCATGAAGAGGTGGAACATGTTTTAAATCACTCCCATGTTGGGGCATGTGGTGGTCATATTTTTGGCATATCTACTACTTAGAAAATTTTGCGCGCAGGCTACTACTGGCCGACCTTGTTCAAATATTGTATCAAGGCTATCCAGCAATGCAATCCTTGTCAAGTGTTTACAAAGAAAATGTGCACTCCTCCGGCCCTCCTGCACCCGGTTATCTCCGTTGGTCCCTTTGCCAAATGGGGGATATACTTCGTAACTTGCAACCCTATTTCCTCTGCTGGACACAACTATATTATTCTAATAGTGGACTATTTCATGAAATGGGTCGAAGCCCTTCCCACCTTCTAGGCCAATGGAGAAACCGTGGCACTATTCCTATTTAATCAGGTCATCTGTCGCTTCAGTGTGCCCCGAACGATCATTACAGACCATGGGTCTCATTTTCAAAATCACATGATGTCTAACATAACATCGCTACTAGGTTTTCGCTATGATCAATCATCCTCCTACTACCCCCAAGCTAATGGTCAAGTAGAGGCTGTCAATGCCATCTTAAAAACCATGATCCGTAGGTTAGTAGGGAATCATAAAACCCACTGGAATCAATTTTATATACTGTGCTATGGAATACTGAACTTCAGTTAAGATTGCTATAGGCTTCACACCTTTTCAACTGGTTTATGGCCTAGAAGTAGTTTTACCAATCAAGTGTTATATTCCTTCCTTACAAATCACCGTTGAACTCTTTCTTGGCACTATTGCCAAAGAAGAGCGCCTACTATACCTAAATCAACTGGATGAAACCTGGTGATATGTCGAATTGGCACTCAAAGCCCACAAGCATTGGCTCAAATCCTAGTACGATAAAAAGGTCAAGCCTCATTCTTACCATGAGGGAGATCTTGTTTTACTCAATGATAAAAAAAATGACCTCCTAGGGGTAGGAACACTTCAACCCTTATGGCTCGGTCCATATGTCGTCAAAAAATCCTCTCAAAAGGGGCATATGAACTTCAGGACTAGGACGGAGTCCCGCTCGATGAGCCTTGAAATGGGCTCTATTTGAAAAAGTATTATGCCTAGTACTACACTAGGCATTTCCTTTGTAATTTTATATAGTTATAAGTTTTGCTTATTTTTTTGATGTGATTGGATTTTTGGTATTTATTGAAGTATTTGTCTCAAACACCTTTGTCATAATGCAGATGCCTTCATTATCCTTAGCATACATAGGATATGCGGATGGTGCTAGTCGTCACACCCGACACATTGCATCAGATTCTTGGGTCATTCACACACTTGAGTCAGGACTATTTTGTTCTGGGGGAGTCTTTCTTGGTACTGCCGCCGGTAATATTTCTGAGTACAAGTCCGTAATTTCACTTCTCACTGAAGTGTCATCAAGGGACATATCTAATTTGGTGGTTAGGTTAGACTCTCATATTGTTGTTATGCAATTGAAAAATCATTATTACGTTTGTAATCCAACCTTGTAATGTCATTATTTAAGGGTAGGACTCTTGGAATGTCAATTTGAAGTTATCACATATGAGCACATTTCTAGAGAATTAATATAGTTGTTGATTCATTCACAAACTATGTGTTAGATTCGAATTTGTCTCATTCACTATAGATACATGTATGAAAAGTAAATATTTACACAGTTAAAAATTTACAAAAACACTTAAAAAACATTTACATCATAAAATAGAAAAATATTTGTATATCTATATATATATTGAATCTAGTCTTTTACATCAAAATATTCCAAAACTAGGGTGTTTTAAGTACAAAATGGCTACTGAGCCTAGCTATAAACACCCACTGGCTATGCCCAAGTGCCTGTTAATAAAGCCTACTGCTCATGAAATGATAACAATTCTCTAGCTATCCTCTGAAGAGGAACCAGAAACTGCTCAGGCACACCAATTGTGTGTCGCTGCATATCAGCAGGGATCTCCCACATAGGAAGGGGGGGCACACCCATTCTCAATCCCTCTAGGTTCCTCAGAACCTCGCAAAGACTGTTAGCATCACCCCCCCATCAGGTAGTTGGTCCCCCCATCTTAGTTGGCGAGGTTTGCCTATAGGTCGTACCGGTGCCACATCTGTGTCAAGCAAAAAGCTTCATGTCAGTACTTATTCTCCCATAAACTCAAAAAAAAATTACATAAATATTCAAAAGCTTAAAAATACATTAAATACTCTCAAAATCATTCTTACCTGGAGGGCCACAGTTGGTCCCAGGAGGAAGAATCAAGTCAAGGTCGTAGACTGTATCTAGCGTCAGATGTTCGACTGGTGTGAAGTAGTGCTTTGTCAGTTGAAGGAAAAATTGATCGCATGCAAGACTCAAACCCAATAGAGTTTTGGGTATGGCACTCTCATTGTCTCATTCATACTTGAGAGGGTACCTGTTATGTGCCTGCGGATGAGCTTAGGTCCCTTTCATCCGAGGGAGCTGAGACAGGGGCGATGGGCATCACTTGAGCCTCTCGTGCGAGGATCAAGTGATGCCCATCGCCCCTGTCTCAGCTCCCTCAGATCAAAGGGACCTAAGCTCATCCGCAGGCACATAACAAGTACCCTCTCAAGTATGAATGAGACAATGAGAGTGCCATACCCAAAACTCTATTGGGTTTGAGTCTTGCATGCGATCAATTTTGCCTTCAATTAACAAAGCACCGCTTCACACCAGTTGAACATCTGAGGCGAGATACAGTCTACTGCAAGCAATAGTTGGGCCTTTTTTGCAACGTGGAGACTCTTTGACCCCGCCAAATGCACAATCAACCATAAGATGGCCCTCATAGAACTGGACCTAATCCTATCTATGGGGACTCTATTGCTGATGAGCCCACTCTCAAGGATACATTAAGCTTGGACCAGCTCTAGGGTGGACCGAGGATCAGGCGTACCCCCTCTTAGGTTTGCTCATGCTACTCTACATGAAAAACCAGTCAAAAATTATATTTCATCACGGTCAATGGCCAACTCATGATCTCCAATCCTGAACACCTTCTCATGTTCATCCCACCACTGGATAATCTAGCTCAACAAGTCCTCCCGATCCTTCATCAAGTCCAACTTAACATACCTCATCAATCCAAAATGGTGCAATGCAAGTATGGAAGCAGGATCATTTCGCATCAGCAATTCTTATCGATCATGGGCCCGTTCTCTCCATAGACTAGTCATAATGGCTCAAAACCTACACAAATCAACCCAGAAATCAGTGAAAACAGGGCAAAAATACTTATTAAATCGCTTCCTAGGGTTTTTTGGTGTGCCCTCATGTACCAACGCCCCCCATAGTGAGATACAAGGAGGATTAACACCCTTAGCAGGTCGTAAAGGGCATTTAATGCCCCCTATAGGCCTGCTAGGGGCCGTTAGGCACAGTTAAAGAACTAGGGATCCCTAGTTCTCCAAATAGTCACCACAAAAGCTGCTAAAAAAGGTTCAATAATGCAATATTAAGATTTTGGCACCTATCTAGAACTGATGGCACGTCCAATGGTCGCCCGGATCTCCCATAATTGTTCATGGAATATCAGCTCCTCTTTAGCTCCAAAACACTCTCACAACTCTCAAATGATGTAAATGGTTAAAGTGGAGGCTCAAGAAATCCGTTATATTCACTTGGGAGACATGAATTATCTTAATTGAAGTCATTAGAGTAGAAGTAGTCCATTTCCAATGATAATTATCATGCGCCACGATCGCAGATTGACAGAAATTGCTCATGTTTTGAGGAAAGAATTTTCAGGATTGAATGACAGAAATGACCACGTGCAATTCTCTATGAGCGTTTTCTTTTATGGGATGTTTTCTCATTCTAAAACCAAAAAATCCCCAAGTTTTTCATATGCGGGCTCTTTAAACACATATGACGACTGTCCGACCAATTATATTTCCCTCTTTTTCTAGCTCACTAAACTAAAAAAGATCAGTTGAGCACTCTTTTTTGGGAATTTGTTCTCACTCATAAAACTGAAAAACCCTGAGTTCCTTCTTCTAGCTTGTTAAAAACTTATGAAGGAGCTCTGAGCATTCTTTTTAGGAAATTTCCTCACTCGTTAAATCAAAAAAACCCCAAGTTTTTGTCATTGGGCTCGTTAAACATTTACGACGACGATATGAGCGCTTTCTTTTTTGGGACTATTTCTTGCTCTTAAGTTGAAAAACCCCCGAACTTTTCCCTTCTTCAGGTTTGTTAAATCGACAAAGAAGGAATGAGCAGTTCTTTTACCTCTTGTTCCTCACTCACTAAACTGAAAAAGATACCCTGAGTTTTCTTCATTTGACTCGTTAAAATTCGATGAAGGTATTGAGTTTTTCGTCGCATGACTCATTAAAATTTCACGACAAAAATCAGGTTTACTTCGTCTCCTCATACTCGTAACAAAATGAGGAAAAAATCTATTGAGCATAGGTTTCTCTTTATCTAGACTCAATAGATTAACTCACGGAAAAGGAACTATTTTGGGTATACTATTAAACTTTTGTCACAACCGGTTAAAAACTATGACAAAGGGACCACCCTGGAGTCATTATTTACGATCTTTTCAGACTCTCTAAATACAAAAATACCACCGATTTGTCTCATCTGGACTCATTAAATTACACAAACGAGGTATAGAGTCGCTCTTTTTACGATCCTTTTCAGACTCTTAAAATATGAAAAGGTCGACGAGTTTGCCTATTTGGACTCATTAAAATAATCAGATAGGGCATAGAGTCACTCTCTTTATGGTCCTTTTGAGACTCTTAAAACATTAAAAGATCAATGATTTTACCCATATGGACTCACTAAACTAATTAGATGGGGAAAGTGGACAATACAACTACATTATGTTCCTTATTTTGAAAGTGTTTTTTAGCAGCAGTCGCTCCCTTGAACATGGCAATCCCTCAGATAAACCTTCCTTGTGACGGCCTCTGAATATGAATCCTACCATGTTATGAGTTTAGCCTATATACCCCGATGTTCTTACATATCTGTATCTTAACGCTCTTGGGTGTTCATGAGTCTAGTGCTGCATGGTTAAAACCATTGTCATGCCTTCTATTGTTCAAGGGAAAAACCTTTATTTTCTATTTCCTCCATCAACCCATCAAACATATCTTATTGGAAAATACTGAGAGGGGTGGGTGAATCAGTATTCCTTAGTAATTAGCACTTTTAAATCTTTTCGTAGAATTAGTTAATCTTCAATTATTATTAACATTTATGCAGTAATAACATTAAATAAAAGAACCCAGGAGGCACAAAGATTTTAGCTGGAAAACCCCCTCCGAGTAAAAAACCACCGAATTCTTTTCTAATAAATTCTTTAATCTTTAGCCCCAACTAAAATGAAAGAAACAACTTCCTATAATTCTAGAAAATAATTCTTCTCCAGCTCCCACTCAATGGATGCTCCAATGCCTGAGATTCTTCAGTAGTCAACTGAATGGATGCCCCAACACCCAATGAGCTACAACTCACCCTAGCACCACCCTACCACCTTGAAGTTTTCACAGGCTTGAACTTGTTGGTAACTTCATCCACCAGCCTAACACCACCCTACCACCCTATAGAAGAATAAAATAAGAACGGACTCTTGTACCAGGTAAAATGGTCCGCTTTATAATGATATAGAATGATGTAGGATAAGACGACAAACTAGACCATAACCAAAACTATGACACAACCACCTAATGATGATCCTAGACCTCCCAACATTTCCTCTTCAACTCTTGGTAGATAGACACTTGTACAAATTTTACAAAGATTCTTTTACAATGACTATGTACAATGATACTTTTACAATGTCTATATGCAGTGCTGCCCAATTGAAGACTTCATGTGGTGAACTTCTTGCTGTTGTTTTGCACCTTGATTGCTACTCTTGTCATGATACCCTTTCTCATTATTTAGAACATTAGATTATGCATGGAGTCTTCTTTTGATTAATATATAGTACCTGCAAAATTTCTTCAAGGAAATACCCATGACATGATAATAGAAAAAATTACCTCATCCTATAGAGCATATGTCAATGCTAAACAAAAACAATAAATTAGAATACAGAGAACCTAATGCAATTAAGAGATGAACATGCATATACATAAGATACTTACATGTAGCTTACCTCTGCTACACCTTACTCTTTGCTACCCTATAAAGTCTAGTCCTTTGCACCCTTTGACCCGATTTGGACTCTTCAAGATAACGTTATGCCCAATCTCTCACAATGACCTAATTATGGACTAGTTCAATAGAGTGAAATTGTATGGTGTGCCACGTGTCATTTTTTTTCCTCCTTCGACTCTGAAATTGATACACACAAAACTAGAGACCATGCACTATCTGTCATTTTTTACAGAATTCCAATCCTCTTCTCACACAGTGAGTTATGATGGTTCTCCTGAGGTCACTTCTTTGAGATGAAATTCTGGAGCCTGCCAAAACCCTATCTTCCATAGATCATATCTCTGAAAATATAGTGAACCAAGATCTGAAATTTGGCCACTACGTTCATTAGGATTTTGAATCAAATGGGTTTTCCTTTATAAATCTAAGACTTCATAGAAATGAATTTAGAGCTAAAATTCTAGGATCACTTCATTTGGAGGGTATATGAGATTTCTTTTTATAGAGTTGAGAGGGGCTTCTATAGAGAATGTTGTAGGGATTTTAGGAGCTTAAAATATTATTAATTAATGACTATTCAATGACCAAAATCAATTATGAGTGCCATGCCACAACCCCATATGGTTTTAGCCCACTAACTAGGGTTACTAACTTCAAACATGAATATCTCTCACACCGTGAAGAATTACTTAGTGTGCCATAAATCAATAGAAACATCTCGATGAGTAGAATCTATCTAGAAGATCCTTAACCCAAAATAGAGTAATTTTTCAAGTCAAAATTACCTTGAAATATTAGGGTAGCCCCTAGTGCTACTTGGGTTGACATCAATGACAACCTCAGATCATCTTTAGATCAACAATCTCCCCTTTTGGAATTGATGGCAACATAAGTACTCCCCCTGCGATCAGGGCACCTCTTCCTACTGCCTTCTCTTCCCATTTGATATTAGTGGAAAAGGGTAACTCCCCCTGACACACAACCATCCCGCAGACTTGTAGCCACTTCTACTCCACCTTTATTTTCTGAATAAGGAAAATATAATGAGAACTTGAGAGAATCCCAAGCTTCTGGTGAAGATATTCAAATTCTTTACAAGGTAAAGGTTTAGTGAAGATATCAATGATTTGTTCTTTTGTACCAAAATATTCAAGCTTGATATTGTTTTTAGCGACTTTCTCTCTAACGAAATGGTATTTAATCAGAATGTGCTTCGTTTTGGAATGCATCACAGGATTCTTAGAGATACTGATGACACTAGTATTATCGCAAAATATGGGAAGAGGCTCATAAAACTTGACCTGAAGATCTTGAAAATTTTTCTCCATGCAAAGAACTTGAGTAAAACAAGATATTTTCGTAATATATTCTACTTCTGCTGTGGATAACGAGATTGAGGTTTGCTTTTTGCTCAACCATGACATGAGACAACCACCTAGACAGAATGTTGTTCCACTAATACTCTTACGATCATCAACGCTTCCTGCCCAATTTGCATCTGGAAAGGCTTGGATAATGGGGTTGTTTCCCTTGGGATACCATAAGCCATATTCTGTTGTGCCCTTTAGATATTGAAGAATTATTTTGATGGCAATAATATGTGATTCTTTTGGTGTTGCTTGGAATCTTGCTACTTGTTCAACTGATTGCACAACATCTGGCCGGGAGGCTGTTACATATAGAAGACTACCAATCATAGATATGTACAACCTCTTATCCATATCCTTAGATGTGTCGTATATGCTCAATTTGCAACCTGTTACCATCGGAGTAAGCAGGGAAAATTTTAAATATGGAAATTTATCTTAAAGTTTAGAAACCTTGGTGAATATTACTAATCCCTAACATGCAAACTATAAAATGGTTAGCGATATGTTTGAAAAAAGATTCAAATTTCTAATGATTTTATATGGTGTCTATAAAATGTTGGCAATTTTTAAGGTAAAATAATTTTATGACATAAAATTTGGGAGAATTAGTTTTAGGAAAAATGGAAATTGAAGAATTTTTTTTTGGAAAAAAACATAGAAAATTAGCCCACCTGTGAATATTAGCCCCTAACATTTTCCCTGGGAGTAAGGACAGGTTTGAAATCTTCCATTTTGAATTTCTTGAGCATTTCCTTGATGTACTTGGCTTGAAATATAAATATTCCTTTCTCTTGCGAGATATTTGAAGCCCTAAGAAGTATTTCAACTCACCAAGTAAAGACATCTCAAACTCACTTTTCATATATTTAGCAAAGTTCTTACTTAGTCGATCATCATTGCTACCAAAGATTATATCATCAACATATACCTCAATGATTTTTAAATCATATTTATCTATTTGTACATAAAGATTGCTATCAGCAGTACCTTTCTTGAACCCTTGTTGACATAGATATCTGTCAAGATGAGCATACCATGCTCTGGGAGCCTACTTGAGACCATACAGAGCCTTCTTTAACCTACAAAAATAGTCTTCTTTTTCTGATAGTAGAAAACCTTCAGGTTGTTCGATGTAAAATTCCTCTTCTAATTCTCCATTTAGAAATGATGACTTAACATCCATTTGGTAGACTTTCATTTTTCTTGAACATGCATAGGCGAGAAACATCTAGATGGATTCCATTCTGGAAACTGGTGCAAATGCTTCGTCAAAATAAATTCCTTCCACTTGTGCATATCCTTTGCAGAATAATCTTGTCTTGTTCCTGGTAAGTTGTAATCCTTCAACTATTTTTCTCCCCGTGAACCTTTAATGAAACTACCATCTTGTTCAAACTACCTTCCTATCAATCATAAACTTGTGCCATATACTACTACATAGATTCCTCTTGTACAAACATTAAGGAGTGAATAAGCCAGATTGTTCAAAATAGTGAGTCACCTAATGGGCCATCTTGACTTGAGTCATTATGATGCAGGAGCATCCGAACTTAGCTAGCAATGTGAAAGTTTGTTCACATGTTGTGGCTAAACAAGTTGAATTTCATTGACCTGATTGGTCAAAAGTCAGTTTTACTGAGAGGGTTGGATCTCTCAAGAAATGAGTTGTATTTCATTATTGTAATAGTTAGAAATTTTCTTATTTTAGGTTCAAAGATAAGTTGTTAGCATAGGTGTGCGGTAGAGATAGGAATTATAGATTTGTTGTTAGATTGATTAAAAATAGGGATTGAGTTGTTAGGCACAGAATAGAGTGATATTAAATTGATAAAAAGAAGGGAAAAATGTAATGAAGGGAGGATTGAGTGGAGTGAGAGAGGATTGAGTGGAGTGAGAGCAAGAATAGTGTGTGGACTGTATTTTGAAATAGAGGTCTTTTATTTGTGTAATCGGGCCAAGGCCGAGACTTTCTAACTATTTTATACTGATAAATTGATGTCGTGTGTGATCATCCATCTAGCCTATAGAAATTCCCATTTTGCTTTCGTTCTTTGTATTCAGGGCAAAGTTGATTATCCCTTTGCTTGTTTATGTTTCATGGTATAAATCACCAGATGAATAGAAGACAGAGGTATTTTATATAAAGAACATTGGTTGATGTCACTTTAAATCCCAGCCATTGGATCATCGATATCAGATTGGCAAAGTTATTTGACATGGTTTTGGTCTTGCAAGCGAAAATCCAAGTTACACTAAGAATTAGCGCAAAACACTTAATGGATCTGAAATTTGGATTTGAAATGTTATACATGGAACTTTTGTAACTTGTCAGGTCTATGAACCATTACCTATCACATCGCAAGTTTGTTTAAGAGGAAGGCAGACCCCAAGTCTTCACGAGTTGTGATTAGCGATTCCCGAAATATTGCATCACAATATCGGAGTGGCATATGGTAAAGGCCCCACCCTTGAAACATTGCGGCATGCGACTGTCGACATATCACATTGGAACATTTGAGTGGGGGAGATAAGGCCTTAAGCCGGGGAAAGCAGTGATTTCCGATAAATGATAGGCACGATAAATCACATCAGGACTCTAACAAAGGGAAACTCCTGATCAAGACCCTTGCGACTTGCGAATTGCGACTTGTGATGATGCGATTTAATCTAGACAATCGGTTCAGTTAGATTGTGATCTCCGATGCATCACGAACATTTCTGTTTATAAAGCGCAAATGCATTATTTTGGCCTTGTTCCAAAGGAATTTCGGTTCTAAAGGCAAAAGGCAGAATTGTGTAAAAGGGTGAACAACGGGGTGATTGTTGGGGTTTCTTAAGCCACTATTTCTTCTTGCATCATTTGTGGTATCAGAGCAAAAGTTAAGGTTGATTGCAGCAAAAATGTCACCAAGGAGAGGAGATGGCATTGGTCGAGGAAGACCTGAAGCAAATGTAGCTTTGTTAGAGGAGATCCAAAGTCTGCGTACAAGGATGGACACTATAGAGACTGCCCAGAGAAGAGCACTTGATGAAGGAGATGATAGTGCTACAGAAGAATCTTTTGAGGAGGAAGGAGAAGAAGAAAATGAAACTACCGAAGTCATCAAGATGTTGGCAAAAGTAGGAGGAAAACCAAAGGTGGAAATTCCTACATATGAAGGGAGTCTAAACATAGAAGAGCTAATGGATTGGATCGGGTCCTTAGACAAATACTTTGACTATGAAGAGGTTGATGACAAGAACATGGTGAAGTTTGCAGTTACCAGATTGAGGGATCATGCAACTATCTGGTGGGATGAGCTACAGACATCCAGAGCGAGGAAAGGAAAGTCCAAGATCAATAAATGGGACAAAATCGTAAGTAAAATGAAAGCCAAATTTATGCTTAAATACTATCAGTTAAATCTTTTTAAACAATTGCAAAATTTAAGGAAAAATGGAACGTCTGTTAAAGAATACAATGAAGAGTTTTATGGATTGAGTATTAGAGTAGGACATGCAGAAGATGACATGGAAAAGGTAGCTAGATATATCAATGGCTTAAGGTATGACATACAAGATGAGATTAGTTTGTTAAGTATGAAGACTATTGAGGATGCCTATCAAGCAAGTTTGAAGGCATAAGAGAAGATATTGAGAAAACAGAATCAGAGGAATAGAGGAAGAAGCTCAGTAAGGGGTAGTGGAACTACCAGACCAAGGGGAAAACAACATCAACATGAAGCAGGCAGCTCAAGTAGCAGACCACCATAGAGTGGAGAATTTAACATAGGAAGATTTGCACCTAGAGGAAGAGGCCGAGGAAGAGATGTTTGGTGTTAGACATGGAGAATTGGGACATGTGTCATGGGACTATCCTCATAATAAACCAGCAAGTCACAGGAATACAAATGTGGCTAAGGCAAAGCCAAAACCACATCAACTTATGCAAAAGGAAGAATCCCCTGAAGTAGGAGAATCTCTGTTATTGAGAAGGACTTTGCTTAAGATAGAGAAGGAGATTGAACAACCAGTGCAGAGGAAGAATTTATTTAGAACTACCTATAAATCAAAAGGTAAGTGTTGTAAATTAATAATTGACAGTGGAAGCACTGACAACCTTGTTTCTACAAAGATGGTGGACAAGCTCGGACTAGGAAAGACAATACACTCTACTCCTTACAAAGTGTCATGGTTACAGAAAGGACATCAGATTATTGTGACAGAACAATGCAAGGTTGAGATACAAATTGCTACGTATAAAGATGTGATAATATGTAATGTAATGCCCATGGATGTATGCCATGTATTACTAGGAAGACCATGGCAATTTGATCGGAAATCTATTCATGATGGGAGGAGAAACCCTTATTCTCTAGAGAAGGATGGAACTAAACATACGTTGCTACCATTGAAGGACGATGCTAACAAAGGAACACCTCGAAGTAGTATTATGCTGATAAGCAGAAAGGAGCTACTACAGGAAGTAGTAAAGAATGAGGAGCTACATTTTTCTATTGTGAGAAGACCAAAGGTAATTTTAACTTCCACAAAATTGGATGATTTGCTTGAAGGAGTTAACATTCTGTTGGATGATTTTGCTGATATTATTTTGGATGAGTTGCCAAATGCATTACCACTGATTAGGAGTATTAGTCATCATATTGATCTAATACCAGGAGCAAGTTTTCCAAATAAAGCAGTGTACAGATTAACTTCTCAAGAGAACACAAAAGTTGGAAGACAAGTGCAGGAGATGATGGATAAGGGGCTAATCAGACAAAGTCTTAGTCCATGTGTTGTACCAACAGTACTTAGTCCAAAGAAAGGACGAGAATGGAATATATGCACAGATTCCAGAGCCATAAACAAGATCACTATCAGGTATATATTTCCTTTGCCACACATGGATGATTTAATGGATTGTTTGAGTTGATCAAAATATTTTACAAAAATAGATTTGAAGAGTGGATATCATCAAATAGGAATTCAAGAAGGCGATGAATGGAAGACTACATTTAAAACAAACAGTGGGTTGTATGAGTGGTTAGTGATGCCTTTTGGACTCACTAATTCACCTAGCATGTTCATGAGATTAATGAATGAAGTCTTGAAGGAATATGCAGGCAAGTTTGTTATTTTTTATCTTGATGTGATCCAAAATGGATTTTGGATAGACTCCTAAGTCTAAGTGTTCCTCACAGAGGAAAATGAAAGTCTAAGGAAGTTTCTGGAAATAGTCCCATGGCAGAGATCATTTCTTTTTGAATCTACTACAACTTGAATGGGAAAAAATGGACCTAGGATGCAGAACTTATCGCAGAGAGAAGATGCCCTTTGTTCTTTGGAAAGAGGAAAAATCCCCTAAAATGGGCAAAAAACCCTTATAAAGGGAAATCGCATCGGAGGAGGTCCAAGAGGTAGAATTAAGTGGAAAGGGGAGAAACCCCCAATTGCCGGTCTCCGATATATCGAGTCAGAGATAGGCCTGTGTATGATGGCGGGACCCCAGGCAATGCGATTGCGATTGCTGATATTGGCAGATCGACATCAGTGATGGAATGAGACAAGGGACGGACCGTTGGGCCAATGTGACTTGCAATTGTGATATATCACATCGTAACATTGCGTCGCAGTGATATTAGGGGCGATAACATGCCGGACCTAATGGATTTATAAGCACAACTTTATAACATTTGAGTTCTGCCATAAAGGTACTTTTCTGTGTATTAGCGCGTTTTAGTGCAAAAATTGAAATACAAAGGAAAGAGATAAAGTGGACCCGAAGGGGAATTATAGGCGCAATTCATACGATTTGAGTTCTGATAAAGTGGGATTTCGAGCGGGCCTCAAGCGGTAAATGGTATTGGGTTAGCTCTGCCTGATCCCATACAATGAATGACACATGGCTGGCAGAGGAGGGTTACCTTCATATTCCTAAGCCACTCGAAATCGCATATTGACCGTTGGATTAGATATCCCGTAGATCGACGGCGGGGCTTGCACTAGCGGCCAAAGGCAGACCCAATGTGATTATAGGGTGGATGGGATAAATTTTCAAGTCCGATAGAAAGAGTTCTGTCAGGTTTTTCACGTATTTCCCATGTATTTGGTATTTTAACCAAAATGATTATGTGATGCGATATACTACCTATTGGTAGACCCGATAGGGATTTTAGCGGCAATTGAATGGGATTTCAAGTCCGAAAATCATGCCCGATAGTGTATTTTCCGTAAATCTCTGTGTAATGAAATTTTCTCCATTTTTTGGTTTTTCTTATGAGAAGGCCCCGAAACTTCTCTAACTGCTCCTAATCATCATGCCACACTAGAACAAGTGTTTTTACAGGAAATGATGCATTTTGAAGCAACAGAGCCGCAGAGCCATATGGCCAGTCAAGATGACAAGGAGCAGGGAAGCCATAGAGGCACAGAGAGATGATGATACGCAGAGAAATGATTGGGGTTGCTGAAAAGCCAAAAAAGTTACCTCAAAGAAGGCAGAGAGCTCAATTGAGAGAAGGCAGAAGAGAAAGTTGGAGTGCAGAGCAGCTCAGGGAGTCACTTAGAGGTCAAGTGGAAAACCAGAGAGTAGAAAGTTGCTGAGACAATCGCTTGGAGGTCAAGTGGACTGCTGAGAACTCAGAGAAGCTAGAGCCAAAGAGCTAGAGCTACAGCCAAAGCTGAAGAGCCTGAGTTAGAGCCAAGAGCTAGAGCCAAGAGCCAAAGCCAGAGCCAAGATCTAGAGTGAGAGCGCAGAGCCAGAAAGCCGAGAGCTTCAAGAGCTAGGGATAAGATGGTGTCTAAACCCATAGTGTTCTATGTAAACCAAAGGAGTTGAGCCAGGAGCTTGTAAAAGGACATATACCATAATCCCAAAGAGCCTAGTCAAGTTGACTAGATCTCATAGAGATGTAGCCCAAGAGTTTTGGGTGAACTCCTAATTAAATTTTTGTCTTATGTGTTTGCTTTAATGCTACCTTATTTACTGTTATATGTATTTATATATCAGATTATGCACATCAACTTAAAGCACATAAACCGTTTAAAACAAACCAGCATACACCTTGTTTTCAAGCACATATTTAATTCTGCATTGGTTAATCATAATGACTTGGGAATATTTAAGCTTTGGAAGTGGGAGAGGTTCTTGTAACTTAGACAAGAAGCCTAAGTGCCCCATTTTCAGATTAGGTGGTATCAGATCTTGAGATTATGTTGGCTTCTTGGGGCCTGACCCAGGTTCAAAAGTGATTTAGCCAAACAAATCCCGAAACTACTAGCCCTTTCAGTAACAATCCTCAGAGTGTGGACTGAGGTCTCACCTGAGGTAGTATGGGAGGGTGCTGGAACCAAGTTTCTACATCCTAGGGATGTCTTGATGAAGTCCGAGAAGCTCGCGAACTGAACCTGCACGCTTGCACTGCTCCACGCAACCGTATGTTGCATCTTCTGCAACTGCCCCTATGTAGCTCTGTACCGAGTGCAAAGAGGCGTTGTCTAGATCCTTTATCCTTATTGTGTTATTATTATAGATCTTAACTTAATTATGTGGGCCCAATATTCTCATCAATCATTCAACATTCATAACATGTGCACACAATCATAAAATGTCCAGAGATGCAAAGATATAATAGAAGCGTAAAAACACAGATCTACAAGCAGATGCACAATATTTCAGAATCAACTTATCTTTTATTAAACTTCTATTCCATTACAATCTCAACTCTGCCCTACGCACTTAGCTGCAGGGGTCCGTGCACATAGTTGTGGACCCTACTAGGCCTCTGTGCACTCAGTTGCATATCCCTTTCCTATTCCTACAACCCAAGGCTCAGACTTACAGACTCAAAGTGAATTTCTCATTCAAAAACCCATATCTCTTCAGATTAGGACTAGAATCTTACTTCTACACTTAGAGCCTCGCTCTATTTATACATTCCCATGGTCCGCAAAACATGGGTAGGGAAACACATTCTATATTAAATTAAAACATTTTAGGGTAGACAACCCTAGACTCTCACGCTCTGCACCCACATTTTGTGGGGTATTTATGTTACATTGACCAAAAACTGGGCTTTAAGCCCCAAAAAGCCACTATGGTGGGGATCCGCTGCCCCAAAGATTGATTAACCACACCTTCAAAGAAGGTTATATTAGAATGCTTGATTGACAGAGAAAAGATTGCTTGTCTGAAAGGTGTTTAAACAATCAGAGGTTGATTGTACGCTTGGTTGCAGACTGACTATTGTTGAGTTTGCAGAGGTGAAGGGAAGGCTATTGATAGCTCAGTCCAAGAAGGACAAAAAGGAAGAAGGGCTGAAGGCATTCTTCTTATCCCAAAGGACCTCAAGGCAATATTTTAATAACAAGAGGTTTGTTGCACAAGGTTGCTTAAATAAGCTCTTTGTCTTGTTTGAAGTTCTTTTGTTCATTGGAATAATGACTACCTCTACAAGTGAGTCCTCACATTCTCCTTTCTTCACAAGAGTCTTTGATGAAGACATGAAGGAAGATTTGGCCACCATGATAGATATGGTGAGAGAAATGTATGAGGATGGAAGGAAGAGCAACATACTTAGAGAGCAGTTGAATTCCATGGAGGAAGAGAAGTAGATGCTTTCTGAAAAATTGCAAGAAATGGAGAGGCAACTTCATATTGCAAATATGAACCTGGAAAAGATGCATGAGTTGGAGGCACAACTCTTTGTTGCACAAGAAGCCTTGGTCAAGTATCAGCTTGAAGAAGAGGTAAATAATTCCAGTTTGTCTTCAATTTCCTCTAAGAATGCTTATATTGGTTCTTTTGAAAAACATGCCAGAGGCATAGGTTCCAAGCTAATGTCCAAGATGGGCTATGAAGGAAAAGGCTTGGGTAGACATGCACAAGGTATTGTTGAGCCAATAATAATTGAGGAAATACCTAAGTATTTGGGTCTTGGCTATGGACAAGCTTATGGAGAAAGTTCCAAAGCTGCCATGAAGACCATTAAGACATCTCCAAGAAGGAGTTGCATTACAGGTCTTCCACCTCAAGAGTGTGAAGATTGTATTAAGGAGAAATGCAATAGATTGAAACATACTTTGTAGGATGTAGGTGTCCAGAAGCACACACTTGAAGTAGAGAGTTGTGGAAACTCTGAAAGCCTTCAAGAGATTGATGGTGTTCCAAACGGAGCTACTTCTTCACTCAATTCACCTCCTCATGAAGGAAACAAAGGTGAAAGAGAAAGGTATAAATATAGTTCTAATCATCTTCCTTTTGATTTTGCAAAGCATGATAAATTTCCACATAGATATGGGAAAAGAAATGCATGTTCCTTTTGTGGTTTGGATAACCATAATGTTTCTATATGTTGGAAGAGAATGGCCACATACAGGAAACTTTTGAAGGAAAGGAAGCAAGAAGCCAAAGGTCCATTGGGCAAGGCAAGTCATTCTGTCAAGAGGATGCACATGCTGTGCACTTATTGCCATAAGCAAGGGCATCTTGCTGAAAAGTGTTGGACTCTGAATCCAACAATGCTTCCACAAAAGCTGAAGAAAGTGGAAAGAGAAGATGGAAGAAATGGAAAGGAACATTCCAGGATTGATGTGTTTCAGGATGATTCACACGTTGATGCTGATGTGCAGACAAAGGTAGTACCTTTGAAAGGGATTGGTAAGAAATGGTTAGAGTTCTTATCTGATTATGATTGCATGTCTATTGATGCATCTATTTTCATTTCTTTGTTAATGGAATCCAAGTTGTAAGATTTTACCAAGAAGGTGAATGGATAAGTTGAGCAGGAGACTCACTTTGTTGTTGCAACATTATATTTCATTTCAGCTTCGAAAGTATAGTGTGCTTAAGCGAAAGTTGAAGGATGAAATGCATGCATGAGCTTGATGTGCATGAACACATGGATGCTGATGATTTCCTTGTATTTGAACATGTATGTGTAATTAACTTGCAGGGTTGATTGCTTTGACATGCATGTGATGTAATTTGACTTGAGGAAAGTTGACATGGTCTCCAAGATGGAGATAGTGATGAAATGTTTCATCTTTTGAAAAAGACACCTAATGGTCTTTTTCTACATGCTTAACTTGAAGGGTCATTTGTTTTAAAGGCATGTTTTGTGGGCTTGTTATCTAGTCCATCATTTGTATGCAGATGTAAGACAGGGAGGTGTTCACAAGATGTGAAATCTATTTCTTTTGTTGAAGCAGGAGTTTGGGCCATCCAGTTGTTGTCTGTATTCCTATTGTTGTTGATATCTTGTCAAATAGGTACAAATGAAATTTTTGTGAAGTAGATGAACTTCACATTTGTTTGAGCCACCTTGGATCAATGATCAAGGTAGAGAAGTTCAAACTACCTTCTATGACCATTTAGCAGAAGTTTTGTAGGAAGGAAAGGAGGAAGACAGTTATCCCCAGGAAGACCAGCCCATCTAGGAAGGGAAGTGGTCAGAGACTTTGGTTTAGAGGCACTATGCAAGGAAAGTTTGTGGAGGCTGAAAGAAGAGGGTGTTGTTACTCTCGTTTACTGTTCAGATTAGTATGGCAGTCTTTTGGAGACCAAAAGTTCGTTTAGTGGGAATGCGTGATCCAAAATGGATTTTGGATAGACTCCTAAGTCTAAGTGTTCCTCACAGAGGAAAATGAAAGTCCAAGGAAGTTCTTGAAAATAGCCCCATGGTAGATATCTTTTCATTCTGAATCTACTGCAACTTGAATGGGAAAAAATGGACTTAGGATGCAGAAGTTATCATAGAAAGAAGACACCCTTTTTTCTATGGAAAAAGAGGCAAAATCCCCTAAAATGTGAAAAAAACCCTTATAAAGGGAAATCGCATCAGAGGAGGTCCAAGAGGCAGAATTAAGCAAAAAGGGAAGAAACTATCGATTCCCATTCTCAGATATATTGGGTCGGAGATAGGCTTGTGTGCGATGGCAGGACCCTAGGCAATGTGATTATGATCGCCGATATCGGCGGAACGACATTGGTGATGACATGAGACAAGGGATGGACTCGCGGGCCAATGCGACTTGCGATAACAATATATCGAATCACAACATCACGTCACAGCGATATCAAGGGGCGATAACATGCCAAACCCAACAGATTTATAAGCATGACTTTATAACATTTGAGTTCCACCATAAAGGGACTTGTCTATGTATTAGCGCATTTCGGTCCAAAAACCGAAATACAAAGGAAAGCGATAAAGCAAACCCGAAGGGGAATTATAGGTGCAATTCATATGATTTGAGTTTCGATAAAGTGGGATTTCGGGTAGGCCTTAAGCGGTAAATGGCATTGAGCCAACTCTGCCCAATCCCATACAATGAACGACGTGTGGCTGGCAGAGGAGAGAGGAAAACCACCTTTTTGGGTGGGTAACCTCTGTATTCCTAAGCCACTCGAAATCGCATATTGACCATTGGATTAGAGATCCCATAGATCAACAGTGGGGCTTGCACTAGTGGCCAAAGGTGGACCCGATGTGATTATAGGGTGGATGCGATAAATTTTCAAGTCCGATAGAAAGAGTTTTGTTGGGTTTTTCATGTATTTCCTGTGTATTTGGGATTTCACCCAAAATGCTTATGCGATGCAATATGCTACCTAATGGTGGGCTTGATAGGGATTTTAGGGGAGATTGAATGGGATTTCAAGTCTGAAAATCACGCCCGATTGTGCATTTTCCATAAATCTCTCTGTAATGAAATTTTCTCGATTTTTGGGTTTTGCCTATGAGAAGGCCCCAAAACCTCTGGAACTGCTCCTGATCATCATGCTACATTGAAAGCAAGTGTTTTTACAGGCAATGATTCATTTTGAAGCTGCATGAGCCACAGAGCCAGATGGATAGTCGAACTGACAAGGAGCAGGGAAGCCGCAGAGGCATAGAGAGATGATGATACATAGAGAAACGAGTGGGGTAACCGAAAAGCTAGAAAAGTACCTCAAAGGAGGTAGAGAGCTCAATTGAGAGAAGGCAAAAGTGAAAGCTGAAGCATAGAGAAACTGAGGGAGTCACTTGGAGGTCAAGTGGAAAACTAGAGAGCAGAAAGTTGCTGAGATAGTTGCTTGGAGGTCAAGTGGAAAACCAGAGAGTAGAAGGTTGTTGAGACAGTCACTTGGAGGGCAAGTGGACTGCTGAGAGCTTAAAGAAGATAGAGCCGAAGAGCAAGAGCTAGAGATAGAGCTAGAGCCAAGAGCCAAAGCCAGAGCCAAAAACTAAAGCTGAGAGCCAGAGTGAAAGCGCAGAGCCAAAAAGCCGAGAGCTTCAAGAGCCAGGGATAAGATGGTGTCTAAACCCATTTTGTTCTGTGTAAACCAATGGAGTTGATCCAGGAGCTTGTAAAAGGACTTATACCATAATCCGAGAGAGCCTAGTCTAGTTGACTAGAGCTCACGGAGACATAGCCCAAGAGTTTTGGGTGAAATCCTAATTAAAATGTTGTCTTATGTGTTTGTTTTACTGCTGCCTTATTTATTGTTATAGTATTTATCTATCAACTTAAGAACATCAACTTAAAGCACATAAACAGTTTAAACTAGACCAGCATACACCTTATTTTCAAGCACATATTTAATTTTGCATTGGTTCATCATAAATACTTGGGAATATTTAAGCTTTAGAAGTGGGAGAGGTTCTTGTAAGTTAGACAGGAAGCTTTGGAAGTCAGAGCTAACCTTAGCTTTTAGTAAAAGTAAAGAAGAACATCTAGAGCATCTTAAGTTGGTTCTAAGAACTCTGCAGAAAGAGAAACTACTGATAAATTTGAAGAAATGTAGTTTCATGAAGGAAGAATTAAATTACTTGGGATTTGTAGTTTCTAAAGAAGGATTGAAAATGGATCCAAAGAAAGTCCAAGTAATTTGGAGTTGGCCTATTCCCAGAAATATATTTGAGGTAAGGAGCTTCCATGGTCTTGCAAGTTTTTACAGAAAGTTTAGCAAAGGCTTTAGTCATATTTGTGAACCAATTCGTGAAAAAATTAAGGAGATCAACCAACCATTCAAGTGGACAGAAGAAGCAGATAGAAATCTTAAATTGCTAAAGAGGAAAATCACAGAGGAACCAATTTTAGCTTTGCCTAATTTTGAAAAATTATTTCAAGTTGAAACAAATGCTAGTGGAGTTGTAGTTGGGGCAGTTCTAAGTCAGGAAGAAAGACCAATAGCGTACTTTAGTGAGAAAATAAATGAGGAAAAGAAGAAATATTATTCTTACGATAAAGAGTTTTATGCTATTGTACAAGCCTTGAAGAAATGGAGACATTATTAGATGCCAAAATAATTCATATTGTATTCCGACAATCATGCCTTATATTTCATCAATAACCAGCTAAAACTGAACCAAAAAACATGCCAAGTGGGTAGAATGTTTGCAAAGCTATACTTTTGTGATAAAACACAAGAGTGGTAAGTCAAATAAAGTTGCTGATGCATTGAGGAGGGTAAGTTTTATTGTGCAAGAATTCAAAGTGGGTGTTGTCAGATTTGAAGAAATGATTGAAATGTACAAAGATGATTCAAATTTCAAAGATATCTATACAATAGTTCAGAGTCCAATAGTTCTGTTGTGGCCAACAACAACCCCCCTTCTTATTTAGTTTTATTGCTAATACTAAATAAGTGGGGACCCTTCAAAAAAATAAATTAGCACTTATATTCCCCTTTTTAATAAATATTACTATCATAAACTTAGGAGAACACCGGCAAAAATCCAAAATGAATTAAGTTTTATGATAAGTTCGAACAAAATCGTTCTCTCAATAATAAAGCATCGCATCGCAAAAGGTAATGGATGACACCCTATAAGCAAACTACTAAGATTGTGAAATCGCGATGCGAGATCGCACACTGAAGAAGCTCATCGCGCGTCGTAGTTTTCATATGCCTCAAGTTCACTTAAGGTAAAATACCTCAACTCGACGATATGCGATAATGCATCTCGCAAATCGCATCTCGCAGAAACATGTGGTGATAGGTGATTTTTAAACGGATTAGTGATATTGCGACCTATGATATTGTGAAGCAAATCGCAAAATCGCTTTATCACAGATCTGCAGGGCTCATCGTTCAAAAAGTTTTTTTCGTAATCCGATGCCAAGTTATGTGCATTAATGTTAATTTAATGAGTTAGTTGATGATCATTAATGAGATAAGGTTTAGATTTGATCGAAAGGTCATTTCACGTAGGGTGGTATATTTTATATGATTTCGTCATTAAAAGCTTTCCTGTCACCTTATTTCTTATCATTACTCTTTCCTTGTAAATTGCAGGAGCGGAAAGCATAAAGGTATATGTAGCAGTGTTAAGAGTATAATGGGAAAGAAGGGAAAAGCTTTGATTTTTGAAGACAAAGAAATGACGCCCTTATACACAGACACCACCTGTAATAGAGACGCTGACATAACTACTTGGGAAGGTATGTATAGTCTGCTTGAAGAAGAAAATCCCAGAGTAATGGAGGTTAAAGCAGCTATAGACTCATGAGGGTCGTCTAAGGCGTCAATTATAGAACTTGCATGTTCATTCTTGCACCGAATAGCGGCGAGACCTAAGATTCTTCCATACATGGACATGGTCAAATGGGTACTGGATAGTGCTGATATAACAGACAGATAATTTAAGACTCGAAGCCAAGAACTCATTGGGTCATTCACTCCATAAGATTTAAGGCTTATATATCATCTAACAAGAACATGCAAGGGGCGAAAACTGGCACTAGGGAAGCCTGGATCGAGAAATGGAGACAGTTTTTGATGCGTGCTAATTGCGCATCATTAGGAAAAACCCCTCGAGAAGACAATATGGCAACAAAAGGCTGAAGAAAAATCAGAGTCCATCAAGAAGTTAACCAAGTTGAATTGGGATTCTTACTGACAGTACTTGGTTAAACCACACAGTGAATGCATGGCTCTCAAATGCCTTACAAATTCTGCTGAGAAGATAGCGCCAGCACTTACTAATTATGTTTTCATAGGGCAAGTAAAATTAGAAGTTAGCCAACCAACTCTCCTCAAACCGATGCTGAATACTTGTGACCACAGAGAACAGATACATAGATAGTTAATTTCCAAATTGAGTTTTAGTTTTAGTTTTGATTTAGTTTTGCCTTAGATGAGGGCGGTCATTTAAACCTCCTCCTATATTTTTGTAATAGACTATTTTTAAGATTTAGTTAGTAGTATTTCAACCCCTCTCATGCATTTAGAGAAGGGTCCTAAAATTTGTCAAAAACGTTTCCTTAGAACATGCACTTTTACACTGTCAGAGGATCTTTTGATGAATGAATGGAACAAGATTTATTGATATCTATGTTTAATGTCTACTACTGAAATTCACTTTTGTACTCTTAGTAGATGTTGAAGTAGGAAGAGATAAATCATTATTACTGAAGCTCATGAGTAGAACTTGTTATCAATGGTACTTTTATCTCTTAATGATTTCTTCTTATGTGTTAAGGTGATATTTATGTTCAGTTATTTATATGTGAATGCTTGAATGTTTGAGTTATCATTTGGCACTTTTGTACAGTGATGACTATTCTATTTATGCTTAATATATGAATGAATTATTATTCGATATGTTTCTCACAATTGTTTTGGCTAACTTTTTATACGAAACGGTTCATTTTTATTGAATTCTTTTCTTATAGCAATTGAATGATCTTTATTACCAATTGCTGTTAGAAATTATTTTAGATTGCATAACTGAAAGGTTAAATCCTGGGTTAATTTAGGATTACATATATCTGTTCATTAGAATACAATTGCATATTGTTAAATTAGATTTAGAATAAAAGCATTTTACTTAGGAATTATTAGAAAAGAAATATCAATTCTCATCACACACACACAAATTGGAAAACTGGTCCCATTATCCCCAGTCGGACCCACCATCCCAAACGGAAAAGGAGCTGCTTTCAAGGTCCAAACCAGGTGGGTATCCCCCTTGTTGTAGACCTGATTTTCGGGGCTTCAACATATTTGGCACTAGAGGGATGGCCCCAAACTATGAATGGCTAGCAAAATCTAAATCTAAATACCATTCTAAGATTAAATCACCCTCAACATCTCCCTCAACTTCTCCATCGCACTTGAAATCTTTAAATCTTGAGCGAGAAGTCGATAAAACAACAACCACTGCCACAAACCCAAACATTTCAGAGAAATATACTATTGAACCTCCTGAAGTTGAATCTTTGATCCATAAACTTCAAGGATTTTCTATATCACCCCAAAAATCTAAAATATCTCAAGGTAGTGTGACTTCACAATATAATCCTTCTCATTCTTTTACTAGATTGCAGAGTGAAAAGTTTGGTATTGAACCAACTGAATTACCTCTAGCTAAAAGGAAAAGAGCAAGGAAGTCACCTAAAGGTTCTGATAGTGAGACTCTTTCATCATCATCATCCATATAGACCTCTCCACTGTGATATCAACCATCCACCCCTCCACTTCAAATTGTTGTCCACTAGACCACTAGAAATTCAACATCTACTTCTCAATCATCTGGAACTGTAATATCCTCATCTTCCCAACTGAAAGGAACATCTTCTGTGATTTCCTTTGTTAGTAGTTCAACGATGGCCCAAACCCCATGGAATAACCCAGGGGTAGTCCTAATGCCTGCACCCTTGAGTCAAATACTGGCCCATCCTGAAAAATGGTTGCCTAAGTTTAATCCTGAAGCAGGTATGCTTGCAGAAGAACACATAAAAAACTTTATGTTATCTGTAAATCTAAATGGAGTTACTAATGAAGATGCTGTTCTCCGGCTCTTCCCTTACACTTTGCAAGGAGCAACCGGATCCTGGTATTTTTCATTACCATTAGTATCTGTCACTAGTTGGGATATTTTCCAAGAGCAATTCTTGACTAAGTTTGGTGATGATAGGTCTACTGCAACATTGATCAATGATCTATCGAATCTTAAGATTGAATCAAGGGAACCTATCAAAGATTTTAACTCACGTTTCAATAAACTTTTGAATAAAATTCCTACCGCTTCCAAGCCTAGCGAATAAATTTGAAGTGAGTGGTACATATTTGCTCTACCATCAAACATAGCGATCTTCGTTGATAGGGCTGCCAAAAAAACTTTGGCTGATAATATGAAGGAAGCAATAGCGATATAAAAAGATATCATAGCCTTAGAAAAGAAAAACGCAGTCAATGAATGAAAATCTAAGAAGGTTACTTTTAGAGATGATTGTAAGAAAAAACAACCAAAAGACCCATTTGACTTAGAAGGATTGGAGAAAGTTTTGAAAACCATGTCTAACGAAATGCTTGACATTATGAAACAAATAGCAGAGACCTATTCTAAAAATCCTTGCAAGCCTTATAGAAAAAATCCTTCAACTAATTCAAAGCCTCCTAATGCTATCACAAATGCAGAATTAGAAGAAGAAGAATAGGAAGTTTCTAATTAGGAACCTGCTGATGAAGAAGAAGTTGTAGAAGTACAGGGAATGTGGGACTTCATCCTCCCAGATGAAGAGGATCAAGAGGCATCACCAGTTAGTACCAGAAGTAGAAATCAACTCGATCCTCCGTAACCTAGTCCTAAATAGAAGAGCACAAGCTCAATATCTAAAGATAAAGTTGCTGGTAAGAGATCATCACCCAAAGCGACTCAAACAAGAAAGTCTAATCCGATTCACCAACTCCATCTAAAACATTGATTGTTTCTAATGAGATGGAGTATAATATCGTTGAAGACATGAAGAAGACTAGGGCTAACATTACTTTTCATGAATTGAGTGAACTGAAACATCAACAAAAGCTACTTTTGAAAGAGTTACACACAATATCTGTTGCACCTCTGTCTGCCGCTGTAATCTCGCAAGCTTCTCATGAGATTGGAATACCTCCAATTAATGTGACTAATAAAGTTGATCCAAATGATATCGCTTTAATTAGAGGTAGGTCAAGATCTCATACTCCCCCATTTCTTCTTACTTATGAATTTTTCAACAAAAACTTGCATAATTGTTTGGTAGATTCAGGAGCTTCATCTAATATCTTACCTAAATCAATATGTGCAAATTTAAACGTTGAACCTCAAAAATTTGCAGTACGCATAGTTCATTTGGACCAATTGCAGGTTGAAGTGATCGGTGAACTAAATCAGGTTACCATAAGGCTATCATCTAATCCAAAGGTATGTCAAGTCATTGATATTTTAGTTGCAGACATTCCTGAATATTATGGCTTAATTCTTAGTAGGGATTGGTCTGAAAAGCTTCATGGATACTTTGCAACCGATTGGTCACATATGTGGCTCCCTTACGATGGTAAACCGAATCAGATAAAGGATGAGCGAGAAAGACATCAAAAATACATAGTGACAGAATTGGAAGGAGAAAATGAACCTGTAGCATACAACAACAATATAATTGGCAACTATTCTGTTGACTCTTTCTTAGGAAATTTTAATGCTCATACTTCGCCTTACTTAGAACATTCTGTTCCATATAAAGTAGAAAACTTTTCTCAAATAGATAGTTCTAAATGCCTTAATTTTATAGATAGTCCTGTAAATAAATATTTATTTTGGAAGTTATTTTTCAATGGTTCTAAGTCTAACGATGGAGCAAGAGCAGGATGTGTATTAGTTATTCCAGAGGGAAACAAAACTATGCTAACTTGTATACTCGAGTTCGATTGCACCAATAACACTGCAGAATATGAGGCTTTAGTCCAAGGATTATACAAGGCAATCAGATTAGATATCAAGTATCTACAAGTCTTCAAAGATTCTGAAATTGTTGTTAAACAGGTACGAAATACCATACATTGTCTATCAGGTCCTTTAAAGCATTATTAATCTTTAGTGCAAGATCTGACTAAACATTTTATAGCATTCAATATTTCACCAATTCCCAGACTCCAAAATGCTAGTGCTGACCTCTTGGCAAACATAGCTTCAAATCTCACTCCCTCAAAAGACTATAGCCCAGAAAGATTCTCAATAGAATTGATATTTAGGCCCTCGATTCCTGATAATGTTACAAAATGGAGAATTTTCAATGATGATCCTGATATTGTAAGCTTCCTCACATCAGAGGGATCATACACTAGTCAGATAATTGATGAGGACCAACATGACAAACAGTTGCAACAAGAAAGCACTAATAATGCTATGCCAAAATCAGTTGTCAAGTTGGAAGACCTATATCATTTGAAAGACCGATTCAAGATATCTACCAATTCAAAACTTTAGATTCAACTTTGAAATATGAATTAGTAAATCTCGAACTGATACCAAGCCGTAGAATATCAACCTAGGTTTTGGCCTAGCCCCTAAAGAAAGATTAGCCTATGTTAATCTCCTGAAACAATACAAAAGTGTCTTTTCCTGGAACTACGATGACCTTAAGACTTACAACACTTCTATCATTCAACATACTATCCCAATGATAACCGATGAAAAACCTGTCCAGCAAAAGTTGAGGAAGATCCATCATAATCTGGAAAGCCAATTAAGTCTGAGCTCAAAAAATTATTGAAAGCCAAAATTATTTTTCCCGTTCGACATTCTAGATGGGTTTCCAACTTGGTTCCCATCAAAAAGAAAAATAGAGACATTAGAATTTGTATTGACTTTCGAAACCTTAACAAAGCCTGCGAAAAGGATAACTTTCCCCTGCCTCCTATGGAGCAAATATTGCAAGCAATTGTAGGATCAGAATTAATGTCCTTTTTAGATGGTTTCTCCGGCTACAACCAAGATTTGGTCCATCCTGACGATCAACTAAAGACCATGTTCAGAACCAAATGGGGCACTTACACATATCAAAAGATTCCTTTTAGTCTGATCAACGATGGCGCCACATTTCAAAGGGCCATGGACATCGCATTTAAGGGATTAGTAAACAAATCAGTAGTGATTTACTTGGATGATATAACTGTATATTCTAAAAAACGTGGTAATCACCTTAGAGACTTAAAGCAGATCTTCCAACGTTGCCAAAGGTATGGGATTTCACTTAATCCAAAAAAGTCCTTTTTTGCATTAAGTGAAGGAAAACTTCTTGGATTTACAATGTCAAAATCTGGAATCCATATTGATCACAATAGAATTAAGGATATTTCTGAAATACCCTTGCCTCACAACAAGAAAGCCATGCAATCCTTACTTGGCTAGATTAATTTTATCAAGATATTTGTTCCAGATTTCTCAAGGATTGTATCTCCTTACAAGCAATGATTAAAAATAATTCACTCTTCAAATGGGGCCAAGAGGAATATGAAGCATTCAATCTGATTAAGCAAGCGATTGTAAATGCCCCATCCTTAGCAACTCCAAATTTTCTGATCCTTTCATTTTATATACATTTTCCTCTGATAGATCATATGCTGCAATACTCACTCAAGAAAATCAAGACAAGGTGGAAGCCCCAATTGCCTTTTTTAGTTAAAATCTACAAGGGGCCGAATTAAATTATTCTGACGTCGAGAAACAAGCTTATGTTGTTTTCAAAGTGATCAAGCACTTCAGACCCTTCCTTCTTAAAAACCATACAAAAATCATAGTACCGTTTCCAGCAGTAATAAATCTCTTAGTACAGACAGACGTGGGTGAGAAAAGAGAAAATTGGGTTACTACCTTACAAGAATACGACCCTGAAATTAAACCAGCAAATATCGTAAAAGATCAAGGCTTTTACAAAATGCTGGCTGGAGCATAACTTATTTCTGAAATACCATCTTCAAATCAAGAAGTACAAATTTATGAGGTAAGCCTAAACGATATTGAATCAATATACGCTGATATCATATTTTATCTAAAGAATGGATATGCTCCTTCAAACCTGGATTATACAAAGAAAAGAGCCCTAAGATTGAAGGCTAAGCAATATCAACTCGTAAATGATGTACATTTTAGGATGAATCATGATTCTATTCCCCTTCGATGTCTTGAGAAATCTGAAGCTGAAAAAGTGTTGCAGGAACTCCATGATGGACCAGTAGGCGGACATTATGCTGGAGATGCTACAGCACATAAAATCTTGCGCACAGGATACTATTGGCCTACACTATTTAAAGATGTGCATAGCTATGTAAAGAAATGTCAAGTTTGTCAAACTACTGTTGGAAGACAAAAGAAACCATCGTTGCCTTTGCATCCAGTCAATATCGATCAACCCTTTGATCAATGGGGATTGGATATAATAGGTGAGATCGTTCCTCACTCTTCTAAATAGCATAAGTATATCCTTACAGCTACAGACTATTTTACTAAATGGGTAGAAGTTGTTCCTCTCAAGATAGCTAATGCTAAACACACCATTGACTTCATAGATCAGCTCATAATCATCAGGTTTGGTTTACCCTATCCTTTAATGTTTGACAATGCATCATATTTTTCTGGAAATGTTATGACTGAATTTGCACTCAAAAGAGGTTTTAAGCTTAAATACTCTGCCAATTATTATCCACAGGGTAACGGGTTGGCTGAATCAACGAACAAAAACTTAATTAGAATCATTAAGCAAACCATCGATCAAAATAATAAGAATTGGCACAAATCTTTGATGTATACTCTATGGGTAGACTGAATAATGCAGAAAGCCTCCATTGACACTTCTCCCTTTAATTTAATTTATGGGAAAGAAGTGGTTCTCCCAACTCACCTAGCAATTCCCTCTTTGGCCTTAGTTCAATTTATTGACGAAACACCAACTTCATTCTTACTATTAGCTCTGCTACATACTTCAGCATTTGGAGGACCGAATACAGGCCTGATCGGGGTGTTTATGCAAAAAGGGAGCTCGCAGCAGTTTGTTTCCTACTTCTTCTTCACTTTTCGTATACTTTCATAGCCCCCACTGCCTCTGTTTTCTTCCATTTTACCTCTAAAAAACTATGAAAGTCCATGTTCTTTCAGCCCCGAGAGCTAAGTTTGAACTGTCATGTAGTCGATATCACATGACTGTGTGCTTCTCACCCGCCACCAAAACTGTTTCCCCACTGATTAACCCCTGTTTATTTCCTCCACCGTGCGATCGCATCCACCACAATCCGACGTTATCCTCTCCTCCCGATCCCGCAAACCTTCGGCGTGTTAACTCCCGATAAAGTGGTTTTCAACTGTTCCCTGCTGCCACGCATCATGCAATAAATGGGATCGCAAGACCGTGTACCTTTACCACCCATCCCCCGTAAGTGGTGCAGGGAATACCACTTACCGTCCAAATTGTTTTCCCTGGCCGTTAAGCTCCATGTACCTTCCACCCCCGATAACTATTGGATCTCTCAGCCCAAGATCCAATGGCTCAAGACTATTTGTTCCCGCTTCTTCCTAATGTCTCCTGCCGATAGATCTTCGTTGTCCATCTGTGTGATCCAATAGCCAATATCCATCCTCCACCCGCTTGTACATCCTCCATGAAGTCAACACACCCTGGTCATGTTGTGCACCTGAAGGACGATAACAATTATCTACCAAGTACCCGATGCATTTCATCTCCAACAACTGCATTCAAGTGTAGAATGGCCAAGAAGGAAAGGACCAACCTCAAGCAGATCATAGCATTTACTAGTTATGGAACTTCTTCAATGTTACACTCCACCTGCTCTAGAAGGACAACAGAGTATCTGAAAAGATCAATTTTGTCCATTAAAGCAAGTAGATTGTAGCAGAGACCTATATTAGATAGTTAAAGTGGTTGGTGGTCCATTATGACCCCTCCATGCATAGAATAGCAGATCATTTTTGTAATCAACCTCTATATATATGCAGAACACAGACGGAAATGGGTTGATGGTTGTAATTTTGATGTAAGGTTCAACTTTTGGAGACTGTAACTACTTTGATACTTGCAGCGTCTGGTCTTCATTTTCATCTAATACAAGCTTCTTTTGCTGTTAATTGCTCATTTTCCATGTCTACTCTATTCTAGGCTGTGCCTGTTATGCATTTGTTCATGTGCTCTTGATATTTAGCATTATAGGGGCTGTCATCCCACCTCTGTGTTGAAGTCTAGTATGTATCATTGAATGTGTTATGCAGGTTTCTGTCTACTTAGTGCCAGAGAGCTGTCATCCTATCTGTGCATTAGGAAATAGATTTGTAGACCTCTTTACTGGTTGTAGTCGGCCATCACATGGTCTTGTGCATCTGCTGGTGTGGTCAGTATTCTCCATGTACACCTAATCCTCAAACTGTGAGTAATTGGTGGTCTAAAGCCTTGTAGTCTGGGGGTGTTCACCCATATCTAGAGTTAAGCATAGTAGAAGTGGTTATTTGGCTTGAACAAGTATCATTCTTTCCATTCATCCATTTCCAACATTTTGTTGAGTTTGTAATGTTCCCGAGCATCTCTGAGATATAACCTAGGAGTGCTTCATGGGGTGATAACATTAATTGGCACCGTTGCCGGGGAGAGGATATTGAAGCTCATCTTCCCTGGGAGATGACACAGTTCCAGATTTTGATGATAGACAAGGTCTAGGCACATTTCTAGTTGTAATCATATATTTGGCGACTCCACTAGAGGAAGACCAACCATTGGTGACTCCACATGATAGTCCTAGCTTAGTTTGTGAGGCACACTTGAAGAAATCCTCAGAAATCACCAGCTGTTCTAGTGCCTGACCTTGAGAAGATTGTTAAGCCGAAGAAAACATCATAGAAAGGAGCATCAGGATCAGGTAAGCCCAAGAAATCTTATTTGTCTCTGCGTGAGAAGTTTTTAGTTGAGGATACACAATTTGAAGATATAGAGCCTAGTGTTACTAGTGAAGAAACACCTACATAGGTTCGTAAAGCTCCTTTTCCATTTAGTTACCCTTTGAATCTCAGTCCAAAGAAAGCTTCCCATATAGTCCAGAACATCCCGTTGTCTCTGTCATCCATTACATTGCTTCAAACTACTCAATCTATCAGTGTCCTTCCACATACCCCAGTCATGGTAGGAAAGCAAGCACCTATGAAGATGGAAAGAATTATTGCTGCTAGGTATGGACCCCTGGTCCTGCCTGTTCCTTTGAATGCCATGCCTGTAGGAGAATATCAGAAATACATGCCTAAGTTCACTGGCACAGAGGGAGTAACAGCCGAAGAGCACCTTGAATCTTTCTATAGCTATGCTGATAACTTGGATATAAGTGAAAATGATGTGTGGATGAGAGTTTTTGTACAAAGCCTTGATGGAGAGGCTAGAAAGTGGTTTAGAGAATTTCCCCCTGGATCTATTGCTGATATTGAAGCATTAGATGAAGCATTTTTGAAGCATTGGGGAGATAAAAAAGACTTGCTGTCTTACCATACTGAGTTTGGTAACCTAAAGAGGGAGAAGGGGGAATTACTGACTGATTTTAATAAAAGATTCAATCGTATGTATAGTAAGATACTAGCTGAAGTAAAGCCTACCCCCACCTCTGCCAAACTTGTCTATGCCAGTGCCTTTTACTCTGATTTTTGTTTGTTGTTGAGACAAAGAAGATGTGCTACTCTGGCTGACATGCAGGATGCAGCATTAGAAGTAGAGTCTAATATTATGGCTGCAGAAAAGCTCAGAAGTCATGCTGATAGAAGGAGGCAGAGAGGTGAGGCTTCTTCTTCGTTTGCTTCTTCTTCAGAGCCTAAATTATACAAAATGACTAGAATGATAGAGTCATTAGCTGTTGAGATAGCTAAGATGAAGGTTGAACAGAACTCAGGAAATACAAGGCTTCCAAATAGATTTGTTCCAAGAAACCCCAATCCATTCAGAAGAGTAAATGAACAGTTACAAATCTTTTAGAAGGGTAAAGAAGCTAACGAGGATCAAAAGGTTAAAGATCCTTTCCAAAATGTGGTCATGGAGGAGGAGCAGATTGAAGATGAGGATGAAATTCATTGTATGGAAGATAAAGGCAGTGCTACCTTTTTGACATTGGCTGCATACGAAGATTCTTTGTTGCAGGAACAAGACAGTCAAAGGTTGGATAGATAGGCTGTCCTACAAGGTAAAGAGCAGCAAAGATATAATATGAGGTCGAATGCAAAAAATGCCAAGGAGAATCCTGCCCAAAGAGATGTTGTCCAAATAGAGTCACGGAGTATCAGATAGAGAAGACCAGCAGTTGATCCAGTCATCCTCAAAACACCAGTTCAAGAGGTAAGAGGTTTTGACAAGTTACCTCCCTCTTTGAGCTCTGAATCAGAAGTTCAAAAGTTAAAAATATCTGTGCCTCTGGTAGAGTTGGTAAAGAGTGAAGTGTTTAGAAAACCTATCCTCGAGGCTCTTGAGCTGAAAGCCATACAAACCTCCAATGACTCTATCAATTTGCAAGATGATAGGCCTGCAACTGTGCTTAGCCCAATGACTGAACCTGCTGATAATAATTCTCCATCTTTTTATGTCTCCTTGACTATTCATGATAAAATCCTCCACAATTGCCTGCTAGACATGGGAGCTAGCCACAATATGATGCCTAAAGCCGTCATGGAAGAGCTAGGCCTTGACATCACTAGACCATATCATGATTTATTCTCTTTTGATTCAAGGAAAGTAAAATGCCTAGGATTGATCAAAGACCTAGCCATTACCCTAACTCAGCTGCCCATGAAGAGCATGATGATGGATATTGTGGTAGCAGATATCCCTCCCAAGTTTGGCATGTTGTTGTCCAGGGGGTGGATTAAGAGACTGGGTGGGACATTGTAGAATGATTTATCTTATGCCACTGTCCCAGTTTTTGGAGGAGAAAGCAGGAGATTGTACAGAGAAGCACAGCTGGCATACATCATCAATGATGAGAAGAATCCTTCCAATCATCCCATTTATGCTGTGGATATCAATTTTGGAGCATGTATTCTCCAAATAGAAGAATCTCGGAAGGCCTCAATGTAGCTCAAGAAAGCAATTGTTTAGGCGGAGGAGGAGCAGATTGAAGATGATGATGAAGTGAACAGATTCTTGCAAGTCATTGATGAATTTTCTGAAATGCAAATTGACCAAGATAATGAAGCTTTAGAAGAAGACCCCCAATTCCAGCTTAGAAATAAAATTGGCAAAGATGGCATGGTCCAACTTCCCAGCAATCATATTCCTAAGGGTCCAATTCCTCTAGAAAGACTATTTGACCACAATGATGTGCCTTACAAGGCTGCCCAAAAAGAAGATCAATCTGCAGTCTGTAAGCATGATATAGGGAGTCCAGGTCAGCCTAGATACATAAATCTGTCCACTCATCTGTCTGCTGACCAAAATGTTGAATACTGCAATTTAATGAAGCAATTTGCTGATGTTTTTGCTTGGAAATATACTGGCCTGAAAACACATGACAAAAAGATCATTCCGCATAAAATTCCTTTACAGAAAGACACCATCCCTTTCAAATAGAAGCTGAGGCCAATAAACCCTTTGCTCCTTCCTCTGACTGAACAAGAACATAATGAGGAAGAAGACATGGCAAAAAGGATCGCTGATTTAGTAGAAGTGCATCAGATCAGAGAACAACTGATTGAAGGGTTTACAACACATTAGAAGAAGATCAAGCATGCTTTTGAAAAAGGGACAAAATCAGATAATTTTCAGGTTGGAGACTTGGTTCTGAAGTGGGATGCACTAAAAGAAAAGAAAGGCAATCATGGGAAGTTTGATGCTTTATGGGCAAGGCCTTTTATCATTTCTCAGATCCAAGGGAACAATACCTTCATATTGCAAAGTATGGGAGGAGAAGCAGTTTCTAATGGCCCAGTTAATGGGTGTCTTCTGAAAATTTATGTTGTTTAAGGTCTTTTGGCCTTAAAGTTGTAAATATTTTATTTTATCAGTTTTAGTGTAGGATCAGTCAGGCTCCATGCCCAATGGAACACTAGGAATTTTGCTAATTTTTTTTCATCGGAAAGGCATTGATCTACAGGTTCTTGAGACCTCACAGGGAGGATCTCATACCCAGAAGGAGCCAGTGTTAGCTCTGCTACATACTTCAGCATTTGGAGGACCGAATACAGGCCTGATCGGGGTGTTTAAGCAAAAAGGGAGCTCGCAGCGGTCTACTTCCTTCTTCTTCTTCACTTTTCATATACTTCCATAGCCCCTGCTGCCTCTGTTTACCTCCATTTTACCTCTAAAACACTGTGAAAGTCCATGTTATTTCAGCCTTGAGCGCTAAGTTTGAACCGTCATGTAACCGAAATCACATGACCGTGTGCTTTTCGCCCACCGCTGAAACCATTTCCCCGCTGATTAACCCCCATTTATTTCCTCCACCATACGATCACATCCACCACAATCTGATGTTATCTGCTCCTCCTGATCCTGCGAACCGCCTGTACGTTAACTCACGATAAAGTGGTTTTCAAATGTTCCCTACCTCCACGCATCATGCGATAAATGGGATCGTGAGACCGCGTACCTTTACCGCCCATCCCCCGTAAGCAATGTGGGGAATACCGCTTACCGCCCGAACATTTTTCCCCGGCTATTAAGCTCCGTGTACCTTCCACCCTCGATAACCGTTGGATCTCTCCGCCCAAGATCCAACGGCTCAGGACTGTTTGTTCCCGCTTCTTCCTAATGTCTCCCACCGATAGATCTCCACCGTCCATCTGTGCAATCCAACGGCCGATATCCATCCTCTGCCTGCTTGTACATCCTCCATGAAGTCAAAACACCCTGGTCATGCCATGCACATGAAGGATGACAGCGATCATCTACCAAGTACCCGGTGCATTTCATCTCCAACAACTGCATTCAAGAGTAGAATGGTCGAGAAGGAAAGGACCAACCTTGACAAAATCACAACATTTACTAGTTATGGAACTTCTTCCATATTACACTCCACCTACTCTAGAAGGACAACAAAGTATCTGAAAAGATCAATTTTGTCCATTAAAGCAAGCAGATTGTAGCAGAGACCCATATTAGATAGTTAAAGTGGTTGGTGGTCCATTATGACCCCTCCACGCATAGAATAGTAGAGCATTTTTGTAATCAACCTCTATATATATCCAGAACACAGACGGAAATGGGTTGATGGTTGTAATTTTGATGTAAGGTTCAACTTCTGGAGACTGTAACTACTTTGATACTTGCAGCGTCTGGTCTTCATTTTCATCTAATACAAGCTTCTTTTGTTGTTAATTTCTCACTTTCCATTTCTACTCTGTTCTAGGCTATGCCTATTATGCATTTGTTCATGTGCTCTTGATATTTAGCACTAGAGGGGTTGTCATCCCACCTCTGTCTTGAAGTCTAGTATGTATCATTGAATGTGTTATGCAGGTTTCTATTTACTTAGTGCCAGAGAGTTGTCATCCTGTCTGTGCATTAGGAAATAGATTTGTAGACCTCTTTACTGGTTGCAGCTGGCCATCACATGGTCTTGTGCATCTGCTAGTGTGGTCAGTATTCGCCATGTACACCTAATCCTCAAACCGTGAGTAATTGGTGGTCTAAAGCTTTGTAGTCTAGGGGTGTTCACCCATGTCTGGAGTTAAGCATAGTAGAAGTGGTTATCTGGCTTGAACAAGCATGATTCCTTCCATTCAACCATTTCAAAAATTTTGTTCAGTTTGTAATATTCGTGAGCATCTCTGAGATACAACCTAGGAGAGTTTCTTGGGGTGATAACACTTACAACTAAGACAACTGCAGATTCTTAAGCTAGAAGAGCAACGAGAACAGACTAAAATAACACATGCTCATCATCAAGCATTAGTAAAGGATTCTTTTGATTCAAGCATGGTATCCAGAAAGGACTGTCACATTGGAGATTTAGTTTTAAAATGGGATAAGGCTCACAAATAAAAAGGCAAACATACGAAATTCCAACGAATGTGGCTTGTTCCATTCCAAATTGTGGAAATCATAGGTCCATCCAGTTTTATGTTGCAAGACGTAGTAGGTAAAAGAGAATCTTTACTTGTTAATGGACAAATCCTCAAAAAATACTTTCCATAGAGGATCACTTCTTCTATTTTTGTAAATTAGTTTTTTCCTTTATTTTGATAATAAAGCCAGTTGCAAATGGTTATGTTTGGAATTCACGAAAAAGACTAGTATTTCTTTTAGATTTTGTTTTTCACTTGTATAAATAGAACTGATTTGGAAAATTGGTCATTATTATTGAAAAATAGAGTCAAAGGCTATAAGCCTGAAAATGATACTAGTTTCAACCTTGCGAATCTTGATGAAAAGAAACCTTTAGTGGGAATTTGTTTTATATCAGTCAATGAAAAGCATCAATAACAAAAATGAAGACTTTCTATAGAAAAGCTCTTTCCAAAAACTCTACCATTGTCATCCAGAGCTATTCTTAAAGAACCAATGCCTTCCTCCCCACCTAGAGAATTACGAGCTTCAATGAATAATCCAGTGATACACTGTAAACTTAAATAATAAGAGGTCTCATCATGAGTCGACTTATTATGATCATAGATATTATAGCTTGCTGACTTTGCCAAAATTTCATATCACAACAGGTCAATGACTCAAGAATGTTGCAATCAAAGCACAAGGGGTCTCATCACGAGCCAACTTTTTTAGCAAAGTTATAAATCAAGTGAGTGGCACTGTCATAATTTGGCTACCAAACCAAGACATTGTTCTTTAAGAATTAAAAGAAAATAAAAGAAATAAGTGTGGATATGGATTTCCCTTTGAAAACCATATATTTCTCCAAGTAGGATACAGGATCATTGCTGGATAACAGGTAACCATGTCAAGGCTATGAACACCTGCTGGCAGCAGAGGCTCTACCTATGAAAAATGAGCATATTTAAAACTGATTTAGAAAGAAGACTTTGTTTTTATCTTTATAAACCAAGTAGTGGCTGATGTAAATACAATGACTAGCTTTAGGAAGTAAATAATCAGAGTTAACACAGAAGAAACAAACTATCTTTAAACAACTAAAAGCATGATGTACTTTATCTTTCTATAATAAATTTTGATTTTCCAAAAAAAATCTTATGTTTTGGAAGTTTAGAAAATTCAAAAGAAAATCAGAGACAACTGGTTCTTCCAAGTGAATCACCAATTGTTGTGGCTAGCAACAACCCCCCTTCTTATTTAGTTTTATTGCTAATACTAAATAAGTGGGGACCTTTCAAAAAAATAAATTAGCACTTATATTCCCTTTTTGAATAATCTTACTATCATAAACTTAATAGAACACCCACAAAAATCCAAAATGACTTAAGTTTTATGATAAGTTCAAAGAAAATCCTTCTCTCAATAATAAAGCGTCACATCGCAAAAGGTAATGGATGACACCCTATAAGAAAACTACTAAGATTGCAAAATCACGATGCGAGATCACGCACCGAAGAAACTCATCGCATGTCGCAGTTGTCATATGCCTCAAGTATCACTTAAGGTAAAATACCTCAACCCGGCGATATGCGATAACGCATCTCGCAAAAACATGTGGTGATAGATGATTGTTTAACACAATGGATTAGCGATATTGCGATCTATGATGTTACGACTTGTGATATTGTGAAGCAAATCACAAAATCGCTTTATCACAGATCTGCAGGGCTCATCGTTCAAATTTTTTTTCGTAATTCGATCCCAAGTTATGCGCATTAATGTTAATTTAATGATTTAGTTGATGATAATTAATGAGATAAGGTTTAGATCTAATCAAAAGGTCATTTCATGTAGGGTGGTATATTTTATATGATTTCAGCATTAAAATCTTTCCCGTCACCTTATTTCTTATCATTACTCTTTCCTTATTTGTAAATTGCAGGAGCAGAAAGTAGAAAGGTATACGTAGCAGTGTTTAGAGTATAATGGGAAAGAAGGGAAAGCCTCTGATTTATCAAGACAAAGAAATGACGCCCTTATACACAGACACCACCTATCACAGAGACGCCAAGATAACTACTTGGGAAGGCATGTACAGTATACTTGAAGAAGAAAATCCCATAGTAATGGAGGTTAAAGCAACTGCAAACTCACGCGGGTCATCTGAGGCATCGATTACAGAACTTGCATGTTCATTCGTGCACCGAATAGCGGCGAGACCCAAGATTCTTCCATACACGAACATGGTCAAATGGGTACTGGATAGTGTTGATATAATAGAGAGATAATTTAAGACTCGAAGCTAAGAACTCATTGGGTCATTCACTCCATAATATTTAAGGCTTATATATCATCTAACAAAAATGTGCAAGGGGCAAAAACTGGCACTAGGGAAGCCCAGATCAAGAAAAGGAGGCAGTTTCCGATGCACAATATTCATGCATCACTAGGAAAAACCCCTCAAGAAGACAAGCTGGAGACAAAAGGTTGAAGAAAAAGTAGAGTCCATCAAGAATTTAACCAAGTTGAATTGGGATTCTTACTGGCAGTACTTGGTTAAACCACACAGTCAATGCATGACTCTCAAATTCCTTCGAATTCTACAGAGAAGATAGTGCCAACACTTGCCGATTTTGTTTTCGCAAGGCAACTAAAATTGGAGGTCGGCCAACCAACTCTCCTCAAGCCGATGCTAAATGCTTGCGACCACAGAGAACAGATACATAGATAGTTAATTTCCAGATTCAGTTTTAGTTTTAGTTTTGATTTATTTTTGTCTTAGATAAGGATGGTCATTTAAACCTCCTCCTATATTTTTGTAATAGACTATTTTTAGAATTTATCTAGTAGTATTTAAACCCCTCTCATGCATTTATAGAAGGGTCTTGAAATTTGTCAAAAATGTTTCCTCATAACATGCACTTCTGCACCCTTAGAGGAGGTTTTGATGAATGAATGGAACAAGATTTATTGATATCTGTGTTTAATGTCTACTACTGAAATGCACTTTTGTACTCTTAGTAGATGTTGAATTAGGAAGAGATAAATCATTATTGCTGAAGCTCATGAGTAGAGCTTGTTATCAATGGTACTTTTATCTCTTAATGATTTCTGCTTATGTGTTAAGGTGATATTTATGTTTAGTTATTTATATATGATTGTTTGAATGTTTGAGTTAGCATTTGGCACTTTTTTCTGTTGATGACTATTCTATTTATGCTTAATGTATGAATGACTTATTATGCGATATGTTTCTCACAATTGTTTCAGATAACTTTTTATATGAAACGGTTCATTTTTATTGAATTCTTTTCTTATAGCAATTGAATGATCTTTATTACCAATTGCTGTTAGAAATTATTTTAGATCACATAACTGGAAGGTTAAATCCTGGGATAGTTTTAGGATTAGGTAGTTTTGTTCATTAGAATACAATTGCATATTGTTAAATTAGATTTAGAATAAAATCATTTTACTTGGGAATTATTAGAAAAGAAATATCAATTCTCATCACGCACACACAAATTGGGAAACTGGTCCCATTATCCCCAGTCGGACCCACCATCCCATACGGAAAAGGAGTTGCTTTCAAGGTCTGGACCAGGTGGGTATCCCCCTTGTTGTAGACCTGATTTTAGGGGCTTCAACAAGTTCATAACAAAATTCAGTGGTTGGACTATCTCATTCAAGGCGGCTTATTGTTTAAAAGCAACAAGTTGTGTATTCCCAAATGTTCTATGAGGGAAAACATAATAAAGGAGAAACATAGTGGAGGATTATCTGGTCACTTTGGACAAGAAAAAACTTTGCTCAAGTGAATGCTTTTTATTATTGTCCAAAAATGCAGACTGATGTTAAGAAATTTGTTGAGAAGTGTAGGATATGTCATCATGCTAAAGGAAGGAGCCAAAATACAAGATTATATCAGCCATTGCCAATACCAGACCGACCGTGGGATGCAGTTAGCATGGATTTGTTTTGCGATTACCAAAAACCCAAAGAGGGAATGATTCCATTTATGTTGTAGTAGATAGATTTTCCAAGATGGCACATTTCATTTCTTGTAGGAAAACTAGTGATGCAACACACATAGCTAATCTATTTTTTTCAGAAATTGTAAGATTACATGGATTGCTTGTTGATCTAAAAATGGAATGTACTTGTTTAAGGGTGCAAGGTATCCATTTCCCATAATTTCAAATGTGAGCTATACACTCCAAGTGACCTCTGAAAATGTGAAAACTTCTTATTTCTTATACAGAGATAGACTGTAGGGGCATTCACTGGACATGTCACCTCTAAAGAGAGGATGAGTTCCAGAGGCTACCTAGCCCTCTACAGGCTCTGCCTAAAGAAATAACGAAGTAAACACCTAGAAGTCTTGGACATACACATACTTCAAATTTGATGTCTTGCAAAATAAGACAAATAACTTTCTGCAGCTGAATAGGTGATTATGTGTGTATGCAAGTTATGTATATTTTCTGTTTAACACTTTATATCAGTTTTGTTTAGCATATCATCTCTAGAAAATAAAGACATCAAAATGATAAAGCAATTCACCCCCAATGGGCTACATCTGCTGGACCAAACCTCTCAACTAGGCTTGCCCTCTTGTATTAAAAATGCTACAAAGGCTAATACAAGAATATGAGTGTCTCGAAAGACAGATCTGACTATAAATACAGAATTAGAAGATAGGAATTATCTAAACATGCTCTTTCCCAAACACTAAACAATGAAATTGTACCTTCTACAGTACTTTCCCAATTGGCCCTGGTGGCCCTTTAAACTTGCATGGAGAATTTCGAGGTGAAGCTGACCTCAATTGGTTCTAAAACCTCTTCCATTAGACTCAGAAGGTCGAAAATAGCATACATGGGCTTTTGAATCACCAAAAATGGATGAACATAGCCCCTAAACAACTCAAGCACTGAAATGGCCCTAGTGGCCCTGAAAGCTTCCCTGAAGCTAAAAAGTGAGAAGAATGCCTCAAAAGGAAAAACGAGCTGTAGAAATGTATTTAGAATGTTGAGAAACTTTAGGAATGACCTTCGTTCCACATTCACTGGCTGCACAATTCCCAATGCAACTCCCAAACTGATTTGGCCCTGGTGGCTCCTGGAACTTCCACGAAGCAGAAACACCTACAAATGACCTCAGATGAAAGTGAAAGCTATGCAAATGGCTTTAGAAGGTCGAAGAGACCCGAAATAAAAAAATAAAAAAATTGTCCAAAAAGGACTTTCCTAGCCAAAGTTATGGCTCATTAAAGTTTCTCCAGTCTGCCCTAGAAAAACTCCAGATAAAACTGGCTAACTGCCAGATAACCCCGCTAAATTTGGAAATTCCACCATTTTTGGAGTGCTCTGCCATATCCTCCGCCAAATCCTGACCTGACCGCCAGATTTAACTATTTATCTTTAATGCGCATGTGAACGCATTTATACAACTGGCAATTTTCCTCGGATTACACGCTGAACTGGTGGTTATATGTTATGGCCCGTGGTTATGGGCGGAAGGTCACATGGTATGGGGGGCTAGCCCCCTTATTTTCCCCCCCAAATGAGTTTTAAACCTTAACTATAGTTTAGTGTGCTCATATAACAAGAACTGATGTTGTGACCCAACGGTAAGACGGAGTGCTAATACATGGGAGGTCATGTGTTCAATCCTCCATCTGCCCACAAAATTTTGAAATGCGCCACATATATATGTTGACGTCACCTTGCCACGTGGTGGCCTTTGAGCCTGCCATGTGGTGGCTTCTGATTGGCCTGCCCAAAAAGAATATTCCCAAAAATATTCTGCGGAATATTTTATTTTAATTTTTTTTTTTAATTCAAAAATTAAGAGTCATTGGGCGATTTTGTTTTTGGCATAACTTCTGCATACGGAGACCGTTTTTCGAACCATTTGCGGCACTGGAATCAAGAGGATGAGCTCTATCCAGTTGTTCAAGTTCAAACCAATTCTGAGCACTTTCATTTTTGACCATTTTACGACACTTGGTCCTGAGCTCCTGATCACCTGTAAGTATTATGTCTGATAGAGATACAAAGTTTGTAGGGAATTTTTGGAGAACTCTTTGGAATAAGTTGGGAGCTAACCTCAGTTTTATTTCAGCATACCATACTCAAAGAGATGGATAGACTGAAGTAGTAAATAGGAGCTTGGGAAACATATTGAGAAGTTTAGTGTATCAAAATCCTAAGCAGTTGGATTTAGCATTAGCTCAAGCTAAATTTTCTTATAATGATACTCCAAACCAAAGTACTGGAATGAGTCCATTTCAGATTTTTTTGGAATGAATCCAAGAGGTGTGTATGAGCTTAGAAATTTGGGTAAATAGGAGACAAGAAGTACAAAAGATGAAGAGTTTGCAAAACAAATGCAGGGACTACAAGAAGATGTCAAAGGCAGATTGTAGGAAAGCAACGAAAAATACAAACAAAGGGTAGATATGAAAAGAAGAGAGAAAGAATTCCAAGTGGGAGATCTAGTGATGGTGTACTTGAGAAAAGAAATATTTCCTACTAAGACTTAAAATAAACTGAAAATGAAAAAGATAGGACCATGTAGAATTGTAAGAAAGTTTTCAGCTAATGCATATGAAATTGAGTTGCCAGAAGGGATTGGAATATCGCCTATCTTCAATGTTTCAGATTTGTATCCATACAAAGACGCAGAGACATAGCTACAGGAGAAAACTAGAGGAGATGAAGTTCAAACTGTGAACTGGGAAAAACAAATGCCAAAGACAGCTAAGAAAGAAGTGGAAGTTGTTTTGGAGAAAAGAGTATCCAAAAGAACCAGAGGATAGACTTATTTCCAATATCTAGTTAATTCGAAAGGACAGCCAGTGGAGGATGCTAGCTGGTTGACAACAGCAGAATTGCAGAAGTATGAAGTATGTCCTGAAAGTTTGAAGGACGATTATTTTCTTCCCCAGGAATCTAATGCAGGAGCATCCATACTTAGCCAGAAATGTGAAAGTTTTTTCACATGTTGTGGCTAAATAAATTGAATTTCATTGACCTGATTGGTCAAAAGTCAGTTTTACTGAGAGGGTTGGATCTCTCAGGAAATGAGTTGTATTCCATTATTGTAATAGTTAGAAATTGTCTTATTTTAGGTTCAAAGATAGGTTGTTAGCATAGGTGTGTGGTAGAGCTAGGAATTAGAGATTTTCTATTAGATTGATTAAAAATAGGGATTGAGTTGTTAGGCACAGAATAGAGTGATATTCGATTGATAAAAAGAAGGGAACAAATGTAATGAAGGGAGGATTGGGTGGAGTGAGAGAAAGAATAGTGTGTGGATTGTATTTTGAAATAGAGGTATTTTATTTGTGTAATTGGGCTAAGGCCGAGACTCTATAACTCTTTTATATTGATAAATTGATGCCATGTGTGATCATACATCTAGCCTGTATAAATTCCCATTTTGCTTTCGTTCTTTGTATTCGGGGTAGAGTTGATTATCCATTTGCTTGTTTATGTTTCATGGTATAAATCACCGGATTAATAGAAGACAAAGGCCTTTTCTATAAATAACATTGGTTGATGCTGCTTTAAATCCCAGCCATTGGATCACCGATATCGGATCGATGAAGTTACTTGACATGGTTTTGGTCCTGAAGGAAAAAATCCAAGTTACACTAAGAATTAGCGTAAAACACTTAGCAGATTTGAAATCCGAATTTGAAATGTTATACATAGTACTTTTGTAACTTGTCAGGTCTGTGAAATATTACCTATCACAACGCAAGTTTTATTAAGAGGAAGGCAGACCCCAAGTCTTCACGAGTTGCAATTAGCGATTCCCAAAATATTGCATCACAATATCGGAGTGGCGTATGGTAAAGACCCCACCCTTCAAACATTGCAGCATGCGACTGCCAACATATTGCATCAGAACATTTGAGTGGGGGTGATAAGGCCTTAAGTCGGGGAAGGCAGCGATTGCTGATAAGCGATCGACACGATAAATCGCATCGGGACTCTAACAAAGGGAAACTCCAGATCATGGCCCTTGCGACTTGAGACTTGCGACGTGCAATGATGTGATTTAATCTATACTGTCAGTTCAGTTAGATCATGATCTCCAGTGAATCACGAACATTTCTGTTTATAAAGTGCAAATGCATTGTTTTGGCCTTATTCCAAAGGCATTCTGGTTCTAAAGGCAAAAGGCAGAATTGTGTAAAAAGGGTGAACAACGGGGTGATTGTTGGGGTTTCTTAATCCACTATTTCCGCCTGCATCACATTATCTAAAGCAACTACTAATTCCTCATGACCTTTTTCTTTTACAAATCCTAGAAGCATAACTCCTAAAAGCTTGTTATCTGCTTTGTCTTCCTGTACCTGTTTCCTTTGCTAGACCTTCTTATTCCTACAATCTCGAGCCATGTTCCCATAGTTATGACACTTGCGTTATTCAATATTGTCCATAGGTGATTCCATCTGATATTTGCAACCACGAGCGCTATGGCCATAGTTATGGAATTCGAAGCATTCAATATTTGGCCCATCTAGCATGTCTTCTCTTCTGACAAAATCATCATCGACCCTGTCTCGTGATCTTGCAAACTTGCTTCTAGGGTTTTGAATATAATGATTGTACCGGTCAAAAACTTCACAATTCCCAGCCGTATGTCCATAGTTAGCACATAAAAATCAATAACCATTAAATAAACGAACATACCTGGAAGATTTTTCATTCTTCTTTGTAGGTGGTGTTGTAGTTTCTTGTGGTCCTTTGTTCTTGATTGCTTTGGTCTTGTTCTTTGGAGTTGAAAAATTCTTCTTTGGCTTTTCACTTTGATCAACATCCTTCTTAGAATCATCCTGCGAAGCTATTGATCTTGTACCTTCATCAACTGGAGCTTTACCATCTTTAATTGCCTTCATTTTCGCTTCTTCATTTGTCTTATCTTGTAAGTTTTCTTTTTGAAATCCCTTGAGTTTTTTTATCTCATTACGAGTTGCATCAAGTTCTTCTTGCTTTTGAGCAAGATCTTCTTTAAACCATTTTTTCAAGATCTTCCTTTTTTTTCTGCCTCCTCAACCTGTAGCTTGATAAGAGTGGCCTTCTCTACTTCTCTGTTGAGAACCTGTATCTGTTCCTTCTGCTTCTCATTTTCAATCCTGAGCCTGCTTATTTCTATTGAAGATGTTTCTAATTCCTTTTTCTTTTGGTCAATGGCGGATATGTATCTTTTATCAGATTCCTTCCTTTCAATTTCTACTTCCTGCATCTGTTGTGTGATCCTTCTAATCTCTACAAATCTTGTGTCGAGTTCTTGTTGCTTCTATTGGACTTATCTCTTGAGGTCTCGTGTCCCTGTATTATTGATTTCTTGCAGCTTATTTTGAAGTGACTCTTCAATACATTTGTGTTAAACTTCAATTTTGAGACCTTGAACTTGTTCTTCAAGAGTATTGGAACAGATCTTCTTAGCCGAGCTATTTTATAAGTTTGATTGCCTCTTTAGAAAATGCTTCTATGGTCAACCCTTATTCATCATACTCAGAAGGATCCGAGTTTTCAATAACATCTTGACCTGATTTCTTTGTTGAATAGAGATTATGAAGCTTTTCCCAAAGACATTTAGCTGTTGAACATTGACAAACTTTTGTTTTCACATAATTTGGAAAAACATTCAAAATTACCTTCATGGCCTTTGAATTGTACCTTTTAGCTTCATCGTTAGATGTGTCTCCAGAAACAATTGATTCCCATAATCCATGTGCCTACAAAGATACTTCCATCCTGAATTCCCATATCTAGTAATTATCTGCATCAAAATCAGGGGTTGGTACGCAATACTCACTTTCTTGAGATTTTTTTGTACCTGTACCTTCCTTTGAAATCCTTGTAACCTGCTTCTTTGACTTTCCCATCTCTATGCTCTGAAAACTGACTTCCAGTGGTTAAGCTATTACTGAAGGAACGAATCTTTGATACTAATTATTGGAAAATACTGAGGGGGGTGGGTGAATCAGTATTCCTTAGCAATTAACACTTTCAAATATTTTCAGAGCATTAGTTAATCTTAAATTATTATTAACATTTATACAATAATAAAAATAAATAAAAGAACCCAGGGGGAGTAAAGATTTTAGGTGGAAAACCCCCTCCGGGTCAAAAACCATGGAACACTTTTCTAATAAATTATTTAATCTTCAGCCCCAACTGAAATGAAAGCAATGACTTCCTAGAATTCTAGAAAATCATTCTTCTCTAGCTCCCACTAGATGGAAGCTACAATGCTCGAGATTCTTCAATAGTCAACTAAATAGATGCCCCAATACCCAATGAGCTACAACTCACCCTAGCACCACCTTACCACCCTAAATTTTTCACAGGCTTGAACCTATAGGTGACTTCAGGAACCAACCTAGCACCACCCTACCACCCTATAGAAGAATAAAAGAAGAATGGACTCCCATACCAGGGAAAATGGTCCACTTTATAATGATATAGGATGATATATAGGAAGATGACACACTAGACCATAACCCAAACTATGACACAACCAACTAATGATGATCCTAGACTTCCCAACACTACCTCTTCAACTCTTGGCAGATAGACACTTGTACAAATTTTACAAAGATTCTTTTACAATGACTCTCTACAATGATACTTTTACAATGTCTATATGTAGTGTTGTCGACTTGAAGACTTCATGTGGTGAACTTCTTGCTGCTATTCTGCGCTTTGATTGATGCTCTTGTCATGCTACCCTTTATCATTCTTCAGAACATTAGATTATGCATTGAGTCTTCTTTTGATGAATATATAATACCTACAAAAGGTCTTCAAGGAAATACACATGACATGATAATAGAAAAACTTAACTCATCCTACAGAGCATATGTCAGTGCTAAACAAAAAAAACAAATTAGAATACAAAGAGCCTAATGAAATTAAGAGATGAAAATGCATATACAGAAGATACTTATAGCTTACCTCTGTTGCATCATTTTGTTGCCCTAGAAAGTCTGGTCCTTTGCACCCCTTGACAACACTTGATCTAGTTTTTCTTGCCTTCTAGGAGTACGATATTTAATTTGATGTATTGATCTGATTTCAGATCCCCAATATGTGATCTTCAGTCCTATAGTATCCCTTTGAGTCTTCTTTCCAATGCCGCAGTTCTGACTCGATTTGGACTCTTCAAGGAAACGTTATGCCCAATCTCTCGCAACGAATTAATTATGGACTACTTCAGTAGAGAAAACTTGTACGACATGCCACACGTCACTGTTTCCTCATTCGGATCTGAAACTGAGATACAAAAAACTATAGTCAGTGCACTGTCCACCACTTTTTACAGAATTCCAATCCTCTTCTCAGAGAGTGAGTTATGATGATTTTCCTAAGGTCACTTCTTTGAGATGAAATTCGGGAGCCTGCAAAAACCTAAATTACACATATCATATCTCCAAAAGTATAGCAAACCAAGATCGGAAGTTTGGTCACTACGTTCATAAGGATTTCGAATAAAATGGGTTTTCATTTCCAAATCAAAGACGTCACAGAAATGAATTTATAGCGAAAATTCCACGATCACTTCATTTGGAGGATATATAATATTTTTTTTTATAGAGTTGAGAGGGGCTTCTATAGAGAATGTTGGATGGATTTTAGGAGCTTAAACAATTAATAATTAATGACTATTTAATGACCAAAACCAATTATGAGTGCCATGCCACAACCCCATAAGGTTTTAGCCCACTAACTAGAGTTACTAACTTCAAACATGAATATCTCACAATCCGTGAAGAATTACTTGTCATGCCATATATCAACGGAAACATCTCAACGAGTGGAATATACCTAGAAGATGCTTGACTCAAAATAGAGTAATTTTTCAAGTAAAAATTCCCTTGCAAGATCATGGTATCCCCTGGTGCTACTTAGGTTGACATCAATGACAACCTCAGATCATCTTTAGATCAACATATCCTACCATCATGTCCTCTGTCGCTTTGACCCAATGCTAAAAATATTCCTCAAAAAACAATCATTCTTGTCCTGTTTCGTGTCGATTGATGTAGGGCACCTTATTTCCTACCTTTCGACAGGTCTAGTCCTATCAACTTCAACACACTATCTAGGAAGAAGACCCAAAAACACATTAGTGCCTTGGTACTTGTAGACATCAATCACAGGTCACCTTGTGTTTGAATAGGGGTTTTCATTATTGGCTCTTGGTTAAACGATTATACGAGTGTTCGATGACAAAAACATTTTTCTCACTCGGTATATTGTACTGTGCATCTTGGAGACCATTACCATTATCAGTGGCCATCCTCGCATCTGTTAACGACCTCCATTATTTACTAGTAATAAGACGATTTCATGCATGTTTGACATCAACACATATATTCACATGTATCAATCTATGTTGTTCAGTGAAGCGGAAATGAAGACCTTAGGTAGAGGCTTGCATCACTCAGCCTTGTTTCCTCTCCCAAGTTGCGGTTATTATTTTTCGGAGACAACTCATCATAATGATCCTATTATGACATAGGTTCCACATTGTGCTTATTGGTGGCCAACATCGTCATATCTCTTTTCTTAGGAAACCACTCTAACATAGCTACTGATCATGGGAATGCCCGACTGAGTTCATGATTTTAGTTGTTTTATATATATGTGTTGTCTCAGGTTTCTTGTACTACCTGAAGCTCTGATCCTCTCTCTCTTTTTTCCAAATAAAAGGACAATTAAATATAAAGGTTTCGTCCATCGTCGTATCCTCTAATCTCACACTTTAGGGGGCATCTATTATACAGGAAAATGACCTCCTCATCAACTCAGAGGACAAAGACATGATGACTGAAGGACTGACCAACTTCACAGGCCCAGTTTCAAGCTAACTCTATCTAGACACTATCAACTTGCTTTATAAATATTCTTAGCAAGCTTAACAGTGTGTTAGTGCCTAGGGAAATCGACTTCCTACCTCAAGAACAATGTTACTAACCCTACATCAGTTTCTATTGGTCAAAGGAGCGAATCGACTGAGAAAATATCCCTAGATGCTCTCCTATGTCAGCTCATAAAAGAAGGGAAACATCAGAACTTAACCTGTTTGGGGGAATTACTAATTCCTAATGGAGTATGAAAATGGGAAAGAGCACTAAAGCATGGTAACATCACTGCCTTTTCCTAATGGAACTCATGAAGGACTTCGAAACCCTAACCCTACATGCTATATATACAAGGCTTGGGCCATTGTGAAAGAGGTGGAATCGTTTGAAAGGATTTCCTATTTGACTGTCAAGCATAATCTTAGATGAAGGCATCAGAAGAGGTTAAGAACGGAGGGAGAGAGAGAAGATGGAGGGGTAAGAGAAGGCTGATGTAACTGATGGTTGTAATGACTCTTTCTACATCAATATAGAACTACAATTGTGTTGTCCACTCCATGATTGGTAGTATAACTTGTTTATATGTCAATCTAATATCTTATAGCATGAGTGGCTTAGTTATATGCAACTAGATATCTTTTATATGTTCATGTATTTGTTTATCAAGGTTTTATGTTGTGATATTATGCTTGTCTTTGCTATGTGTAGGTTTTGATCTAGAGCCAACTCAGGGGTATTCTAGCTAGCTGCATTGCGCTCTCCAACAACACCACGCTAAGACTCAAGGTTATAATTCCTTATCTCTTTGATATTCATTTGTTAAACATAGATATGCATGTATCTTTGTGACAACTGCATCTAATTTGACTGCCTGTCGAGGATCCCAAGAAGATCCTTGAGGGTTTTCTACATCACCAAACACCTGTTCATTAATCCCTATAGCAGTTAGAGGGGAGTCTAGTTGTCAGAACTTCAAAAAAAAAGGCTAAGTGTTTGAATAATCGAAAGATGCATAGGTGATCATATGAACACACACTCACATGACTTGACGACGAAATGACCAAGCCATCCAGACACACATGTTCAACATGACTGGCCAATGATGTAAGAGAAAAGCGTGACACTCATGATTGATCATTCATTTATTGAGAAGACACTTTCGTAACAGTGAATGTGACTCCATGTGTGAGTGTGATAGATGCTTTCATAGCGAACACAACAAGCACATATGAAGCGAATACTTTGAGCATAACTAGAACATGGTCGCAAGCATGACTTAGACACCAACATGCAGAGACTTGAATGCAATGAACAAGTAAGGCGGATGTAAAGACTCACACTAGCTCACGAAGTGAACCCAAGTGTGTGTAGTCATCAAGTGAAACTCTTCAAGGGAAGCTCTGAAATTGTTGCAAGCCAAAGTTTTTGAGGGTGGTTGTAGCCTCTACAACACTTGGCAACACACTGGTAGAACTCTAGCTTCTCTATTTTGGTTCATTGCTAGCACAGGGCCTTGGCCTTTCAGGGAGTATTTAATAAAAGTGCGGGTTACTTCAATTTCCCCACCTACCCCATGCACATACATGGTTCACCCTTTGCAACTTAGTCAAACACAATAAAAAGTTCAACTTAGATATCAGTGTTTCAAATTCGAGAAGGGTAGTTTAGCTTGCGAGTTGAAGATTTCAAGAGTATAAGTTTTCATCTCTGGTGTTGCTCCACTACCAGCAGGCCTAGATAGCACCCCAACAGAGTCATGAAAGAACACATACATTGCTCCATTTCCAGGAAGCCTAGTTAGTACCCCAGTGGATTTGCATGCTTCATGTCTCTGTGCAGGAAGCCTTTCTCTTCTTTTGCCTTTATATTTTTCAAGAGCATTGTGTATAGGAACTTGTTTCTTTTTGGGGAGGAAGAGGGATCCCAAAACATTGATAACAGAAGAGGAAGTTCCTTCAGAGAAGCATGTAAGACCTCTAACATAGGTTTGCTCGTTTAGATTTCCCTCTTGTCCATTTATACTAGTTGGATGAGCTTGAACACACAGAGCAAAAGGCTAAGTATAGGCATGGGGCTTCCCAATGTGGACACAAGTTCATGGTTGGATTGAAACTTCCCTTGCAGACATTTCACATTTTCCATCAGGACTTCATCGGCCAAAGATTATAATTAAGCATAGAGAATATGGACACAAGGTGACCAAGTTCAGCAGTGTCACAAGTCCCTTCAAATTTTAGCTGCATACTCTATTCAAAAGCCAGAATGTAGTAGTTGGCAACACTTATTTCGAGAAGAAAAAATAGTAATATATCAAAAAAAAAAATGAACGTGAACAAAAATAGTAAGCAGAATCAAAAAAAGTGAAAGCAAAGGCAATAAGAAAAACAAATTGAATGAAAACAACAAGTAGCAAGAAGACTATGTACACGGCATGGGCGCGACCCGACCTACTGAAAATAATGTTTGAGATCTTGGTTGTTTGCAGGAAGGTTGTCAATCTTCCTCCCCAGTGATTGCAAATGATATGTGTGTGTGCCAAGCTTCTCATACACCAGTGCAAGTCCATTGGGCTTGGCTACCAGAACCCAGTGGCATTCCAGAAAACCTTCAAGTGAATACGACACCATTGTTTCAAGTATTGCGTGCACATGGGCTCAGATGATGGCATGGGGTAGTTGTTTTTATTCGAGGATGGGTTCAAATTTCTGAATTCAATGCATAAGTGGATTTTCCAAATTTCTTATGTGCGGGATTCAAATTAGAAAACCAAGTATGATGAAAAACTTTGCAAGTAATCCGATCATCCAAAATGTTAGTCAATTTTTTTTTCTGTATAAGGAGTGAAAACAACATGTATGTGTTACCATGGCTTGTCTCCTCCTTTAGCTGGAATCCTAAGTTGAATTGCTTGAATGTAGTGTGTACTAAGGTAATCATATGCATGCATAGACCCATCCTGGTACTACTTGGTCAAGCAATCAAAGTTTTGTTGCTACCACAATGTATAGCTTGTATCGAGACTAACTATCTTTGGATCATGATAGGTTCTGAGGTTGCTCCATGTGTTCGTAGTGTTGGTCCTTTTTGTGTTCAACCTGAGTGCTTCATGCTCAACATAGTTGTTTGTTCCTTCGAACTTCAAACATATTTAAATCATGTATTGTCTATTGTTTTGGACGACTGAGGTACACTCGATCCCTGAGCCATCATGTGTTTCTGATTCGTCAGGACTCATGGCCCACAACTCGTCTATACACAGACCATTTGACGTGCTAGTACTACTATTGCTACTGTTTTTACTACTACTACTATTATCAAATAAATAAATAGTAAAAGTTTCATTACCATCAATTAGGCAAGGAAGGATTCCCAACTGCATGTCTGATGAGGTTGGAGCTGGTCATGTAGGATAACACTCCAATGTCTTTTCCAGGAAGTAGTTTCCAAACATGAGTTATGTAAAGGGAAATAGTTCATTCTCTCCATTGAGGGAAGTGATATTATGCTTCATGTACCTCTCATACTCTACCCATATTTGGTTTCATTTTCCCTTTTACGAAAGCCACATGTGAGACTAGTCTATAGCAAAATATTCGTCTAGCTTGTTGGACCAATCTCTGCTAAGTAGTAGATCGTATGCTTTCGAGATGTCTACAACCACTTTATTGATGCAATGGTGGACTCAACCATCATGAGATAGTCACATGATCAAGTTGGATGATTCATGTGGATGTTTCACTCCATCCTGCATTGATATTTTTCGCAATGGAGAGTGGCATGACATTGGCTACTGCGTCGGAATCAACCAAACAGTCATGAACATTGCATTTGAAAATTTTAAAAGATAGCAGGAATGGGGAGAAACCTTAGTGTGCTTCTTCCATTTGGAGTGTATTGAGCATAGTGGAAAGTGATCTGGGAGGTGTGCTTTCTCCCTTGCTGGTTTTTGGGTAGCAGATCCCCCGCGTAACGATTTTGGGGCTTAAAGTCCACAATTTTGGGTATTGGTATTGTAAAGGCTCCGCGAACTGTGCAGAGCGTGAGTTGTAATAAGTCAAGTCAAAATGTAGTCCACCCTAAAATATTGTAACTTAATCTAGAATGTGTCGGCCTACCCATGGTTTGTGGACCATGGGAATGTATAAATAGAGCAAGGCTCTAAGTGTAGAAGGTAGTGTAGAGCCTCTAATTTGCACCTAATTATCTATCATTACCTACAGCCTTTCCCTACTTATCTCTCTCTTTTGCCCTATTTTCCTCATAAACCTATCCAGATCATTACATTTGATGTCTTTAAACATGATTGGTTAACTTTGCTAATGTTTGACTGTTTGTCTAGATTTTTGACATATGCACAGAGATTTCGCAGCTGTCTGGCGATTCCATAGCTATCTAGTCATTCCGCAGCCTTTTCATTGATCTCTATGTTCCACGTGTCATTTTAAAAAACGAATCACATGGGCACGTGGGAATGAAGGTGTTAAATGTTCCTATGCTATTGGTTCGGTCAGCAACGCCACCCACACCTCCGGTCAACGAGGATCTAACTTCGGTCAACAAAGCCAGCTCAAACGGTGCTGCGTGAGCTGATAGGTCACATCACTCCAGATGGCGATTCCTCCACGCTATGCAGGTTATGGGAGACAAGATCCAACCTTGGATTCAACCTCCATGACGACCGTACCCTCCAGATAACACACGGACCTGTTTACGTGTTGCTGTACCTTTAATTAGCATGACTGTTAGTTAATTTCTAGTTTCATGTTTTACGCAGTAGGCAGTTGTTCATACGCCTATAAAATCCAGCGTCTGCGTACGCTTAAGGATTAGTTTTTAGTTGCTTTGTTTATGTAATTGCTACAATTTTAGTGTATACAGAAACTCTATTTTGAAGCTGCTGTTTCAACACTTTTTACTGTAATTTCTGTATATGAGTTAATAGAAGACTGTGTTGTTTTGACTCCTTCAAGTAGCTGATCTTTCCTTGGGTTTTGTGGATGGAGGGCCCCCATTCATAACATCCTTTGTACAGTAAATTTACCTTTATGTTCTTGCCATTTCCTTCTTTTGAATTCAGCAATTTTCCTTTTCTTTAAAACATGTACAGTTTTGATTTACTTTCACTGTCATTTCATTTCCAGCATTTACTTTAACTGATCAGGATTGTTTTCTGCAGGTGTTAGCCCGGGATTGTGTGTCTTTGTTGTATTTGCTTTATCTCTAATGGTATTTTCAGTTGTCATATTCATAGTTGCTGCCTTTACTCTGTTTTTCTAGCTTGATTTCTAGTTTAGTTTCTCAAGTTGTATGCTAACATATTGATGGTCTCCTTATCATAAGTTGTTCATCTTTAAGAGATAAGAATACTAATAAATCACAGCTTGCTTTGAGTAGTTTTTTTGACTTATATCACTAACTCTTTCTTCACTTGTTACACATTACAATATATGTTGGAAGCAGAATGTTGGAGAGAGGCAAAGTGGTGTTATAATTTGTCATCTTAGAACTTGATTACTTTTTAGACTTATATCTAACTACTTCTTAATCGTGTTTCACATAGTACTATATGTCAGAAGCAGAGTGTTAGGAAGAGATGAACATTATAATTGGTCTTTAAAGTGGTTTTTCTTACCTTTTTATTGCAGCAGCATGAGTAGTGACTAGTGCCATTAGAAAGTGGTTTTTATGCTTTGCTTTCAGTTTCATTTCAAGTTATTTCTTTCAAGCTCTTTCTTTGCAAGTTTAGAAGGTAGTTAGAAACCACCAGTAACACACACTCACTCATTTAGAAATCACCTTACACACACTATCACTCATCTGTTTATAAAACCTCCATTCCATCTTAGGAAGATAAATTGACCACAAACAACACCCCCAAACGAAAAAAAGATCTAAGAGGTTGCTTAAGTACATATAGTACACCTTCACTTCATCAGCTTACGAGCCCTGGGTTGACAATTAATGACATCAATTTAGAAACACTAAATTGACTAAACAGGTAGCTGGGATCGAATTTGAGATATATGGGTTTCTGAAAGTAATATTTTCTTTGAGTCTATAAGTCTGAGCCGTAGGTGGTAGTAGTAAGAGTAGGCTCTGCAGCTATGTGCAGAAAGGCCTGGTAGAGTCTGCATCTATGTGCGTGGACCCCTCTGCACTCAGCCAGGGATCTACGCACATAGTTGCAGACTCTACCAGGCCTTTGCACACACGGCTGTAGAGCCTACTCTTACTATTACCACCTATGACTCGGACTTACAAACTCAGAGCGAATATTACTCTTAGAAACCCATATATCTCAAATCCGATCCCAGCTACCTTCTGCACTTAGAACCTAGCTCTATTTATACATTCCCATGGTTCATGGAGCAGTAATAGGCCGACACATTCTAGATTAAATTAAAATATTTTAGGGCAGATTTCCCTTTGAATTGACTCATTACAACTCGCACTTCGCGGAGCCTTTACAATACCAATACCCAAAATTGTGGGCTTTAAGCCCCAAAATCATTACGAGGGGGATCCGCTGCCCAACATTGGTAGAGGTTGCAATGTCTTTTGCTGTCTGTCCCAGTCCATGTAGCAGGATATCTTGCCAACTCTCGATCTTAGCAAACTCAAACAAACTAATGTTTTCTTGAGTTTTCTTCATGTCATCAACAATGTTGTAGTCGAGAGGTGGTAGACTTACTGAGGTGTCTAGGGTAGAATAGAGGTTTTTTTTTTCCATCGGAGTATTTTTCAGTCTACTGCTATGGAAGTACTCTTTCTCGTCGCTGTCTCTCTAGACTTGTCTTGTGTTTTATGCTTTGGGGCAACCGGTGGATCAGCCTTCCTTATCAGCAGTTTGATCTTCTCTTACATTTCCACAAGTGTAGGGGGAACCCCTTTACTCCTAATATTGTAATGGTCATTTTGTCTTGTCGGATGCTTCTCGGTGTTTGTCTTTGGCATTGCTTGTGAGCATTGATATGCTGCTGGGTAGCGGATCCCCCCATAGCATGTTTTTGGAGCTTAAAGCCCAAGTTTTGGTGAATGTAATGTAAAGACCCCACAAAATACGAGCACCGAGCGTGAGAGTCTAGGATGATTCATAGGGTTGTCCACCCTAAAATAATGTATTTTAATGTAAAGTTGTGTCGGACTACCCATGGTCCACAGACCATGGGATTGTATAAATAGAGCAAGGCTCTAAGTGTAAAGACAATTTTTGGGAAGCAAGTAATAGATAGATGCAAAGGCATGGTTAGAGGATAGAAGTGGATCTGAGGTGTATTGGGTTGTAGTAGTAGGTAGAAGCTATGCAGATGAGTGTGCAGATGCCTAGTAGAGTCCACAGCTAACTGCGTGGACCCCTGCAGCTGAGTGCATAGGGTGGAGTTGGGTATGTATTGAACTGAACTTGAAAAGGATTATTAATAAAGATAAGTTTGATTTGGCATATTGGGCATCTATTTCGTGGATCTGTATTTTTACATTATGTGTTAATTATATCTAGTTACTTGTATGCATGCACTTGGTAAACATTGATATGAATGCATATGTATGAGAACCCTCTAAGTAATTAGCAAATAGAACCTAATTAAGGAAGACGTGGGTAATTAACACTGATCGCGATGTGGCTAGAGCTACGCGAAGGATACAAAGGGTCGCTGGTATGCGTAGCCCAGTAAGCGTGAAGGGTGAATTGCGTACCTATCGCCCCATATCAAAGATCCCCATGGTGTGGAAACCTGGTTCCAGCACCCTCCCACACTACTTCGGGTGAGACCTCAGTCCACGCCCCGCAGACTATTGCCAAAAGGGCCAGTAGTACTGAGATTTTCTTGGCTAAATCATTTCTGAACCTGGGTCATGCCCCACATAGCCAATAAATGGTTCTGTTGTTGGGACCGTGATCTACATAAGGGATGTTTGATGTCGTGCCACTGGAGTCCAACAAGGAAGGAAATTGACTAGTGGTTGGACAAGAAGATTCATGAGTTCACGACACAGGAAAACAAAACTCTGCAAGTATCTGAGAAAAGGTGGCTGGATTGCTACGTGTATATTGAAATCCACAAGATTTTCTTTACATCCTTTCGTTCTGAATTGTATGAGTGGATCGTGAGGTTAGAGACAGCTAGGGATGGTGTAGGCTCGACCAACCGATAGTGTGGACTTTGGAATTAGTGTGCAGACTAGAGGCATCCAAAGATAAGATCGTATGAGCTATGGACCATTGACTCGACTGGATAATAGGGGGATTCATCACTGAGTTCATGGTAGACACGGCCATGAGCTACAGTGAAGTAGAAAAGTGTTTTCTAAAGGGACCGCGAAGTAAGTATATTAAATCTTTGAATACCTAGATTAAGATGTTGTTATGTGAAAAGCGGGTTATGCGAATACATTAATGTTTGGAATGACGCGGAGCAAAATGATCTACAAAGGTAGCAGGGAATTAGGAAACAATCCCTTAATCTCACCCTCACAGGATAGCGAGGATGAGCTCATGAAAGTTTCTCTGAGAAGTGTAGTGAGTCTGATAAGGCAACAAATTCCGTGGCTACCTCCACCCACCCCACCACCTGCTTCAACCCCCTCACCTCCATTCCTGCCCACTCCACCTCCACCACCTCCAGAGTTCGGTATGGCGAGCGCGATCAAACTACCGATATTTAGAGGAGTAGGGAATGAGGATTCAGACCAATTCTGGCTCATGGTAAGAGTAGTATGGGAAGCACAAGTTGTCACAGATGACAATATTAAGAAGGCTACATTGGTGAGCACACTGCAAGATCATGCATTGACGTGGTACATCAAGCACTCTAACGACCACCCAAATGCAGGGATAGCAGAGATACATGATGCGTTGAACAAAGAATTTAGCAGGACTAAATCAGGGAATAATCAATGATTGGGTTTAAAGAGATCATGATGCTTGCAGGTGAGACTCCCTGGGATCTGAACCAAAGGCTAAATCTGCGAAGCCAATATGACACTAACGGATGCATAACATCATGCATGGTTTGTAGCATCTTTGGCACCACATTTGAGAACAACGTTGTCAATGCAGAAACTTTCTACCCAGGCCGAAGCATTAGAGATGGTGATGAGGTTGCATGAGACCACGATACAAGACTCTGGGTTGGGAGTTCAACAAATCCATGCATAGCTACAGAATCTATGCCTGGAAATGCAAAGTTTGAAGCAGGATAGGGCACCACGGCCATAGGTGTGCGAGAAAGTATGGTGCATAAAATGCAAAGGCCAGGGCCAAGATAAGGATCATTGTCTAGTATTCACGAACTACATGGCAGGAGGGGGCCCAATGCCATTAAGACCACAGGCATAGGGAGGGTTGAGTGTGGCACCCGCATGATGGTGTGTGATCTGTTAGATAGGAGGAAAACACACAACGAACAATTGTCATTTGTTGTAGAAGTATACACAGACTCCCCAACAATTGTTTTGTAATTTTTGTAGGTTAGTAGGCCATGACGAGCACACTTGTCGCAACCATGAGCTAATGATTGATCGAACCCTAGCCTATAGGATGCAAATAGAAACATGAACCCCCGACCCAACTATGGGGATGGTTCGCACTAGATTTCAGGGGCAAGGTCGAGGACAAGGAGGAATGGGACTAGGAAGGGGCCGTGGATAGTTAATTTGTTACAATTGTGTAGGACAGGGCACTATGCTTGCGATTGTACCAACTCAACGAGGATATGCTATTTGTACTATGCTCAGTTAGATCATGAAATGATAGATTGTCCTACATTGGTCACACAGATGCGTGAAAAAGGGGTACTCCAGCCTCCTTCGACTTAGAATATCCAAATGATGAGGTCTGAACTGCGTGAATAAGAACCAACTGTGAACATGATGCTTAGAAGTGGTGTGACCATGGGGAAGGATAAGGGGAAGAAGCCCAAGGAAGATACATGGGTTTGCAAGGCTCCTACAAAGGAACCTGAGTTTGACTTGGAATGTGCCAAGGAGACAATCATGGAAGCTAAGAAGAGCTTCATGGAGGCCTCCACTTCAGGTAGTAAGGATCAGCTAGAGCTAGGAATGGATCCTTCAATGCTTACTACCTTTTTGGAGACATGCATGAAACCGTTGCACAACAAAAAGGCAGTTAAGGGACTATAGGAGCTGATCACCAGGTGCGTAGGGTCAAGAGAACCACACGTGTCCCGAAACTTGGAAAGAATGCATTATGCACTGGGAGGGAAATGATATTGATGACACAGATTGGTGAGTATGAAATGGATCACGTCATCCTAGATCTTGGATCAAACATGAAGGTGTTATCAAAAAAAAAATGGGAATTCATGGGTAGGCTCACGTTGAAATGGTCCCCTATTCAATTACAAATGGTGAACCAACAGAAGATTTTTCCCATGGGGAAGTTGCAAAGGGTAACAGTTGATATTAAAGGCGCAAGCACACAGATGGACTTTGAAGTGATAGAGATTTTCGATGACAGCAATCCCTATCCCACATTGTTAGGAATACATTGGGCCACTAATATGAATGGAGTCATCAACTTGAAGAAGCAGAAGATGATATTTGAGAAGAAATCACTACACATAGTAGTCCCACTAGAACCAGCGGAAGGGGCGTGCTACACTGAACCAGTTCATGACGATGGAAGTGATGATGATATTGATTTTATTTACAAGATAACTGCATGAGACTAGGATTGGGTGAATCCGACTGCAGATGGGAGAATCTCGTGGGATTGCGAAAGCTCCTACACTTTGGATTCAGACGAAGAAGTAGAGTGCTGGCAGAATCCGTTGAATGATGTAACATCGTTGAATTGCAACATGATGATGATCCTTGCATTGTGTAACAACAGAGGCTCGAGATCTGCCAAGATATGATGGATTGACAGCAGTGGATGAATTGTTGGGCAAGTTTGAAAGTGCAGTACCGGAACAATAGCAGTTTGATCCATTGAAGTGGGTGTTGCACACAACACCCACATGATGGTGGAGTACACATAAGGAGACTATTGTAAACTAGTGCGAATGTAGAAGGTGGATGCACCTACGGTTTGAATCCCCTAGCGTCGAACGCAAGCCAGGAAGTCAAGACAAATTAGCTTGCGTGCCCACCTGTGTCGCTGGGTGTGGATGTGCGTTGTGCAGTCCACACAAGAACACCCTAGACTAAGGATCGAAAATCAAAACTAGACATAGCAGCCGGAAAAGCAACGTGCACCACAAACATTCCATGTAGAAGCATTCAAGAAGGTATGTTGGATCTTGAGAAAGGTTCACCAGGATAGAGGAACTAATTGGGACCTGGGTGTACCAGCGATCCGATGGGCCTCTAGGGCCATGTACAAGAATCTAAGCATGGAGACGATCCCAAAGATGACAGGCAGAGTCAAGGCCATAGTTCTGGGAGGAAAGAATCCTCATACAGTTAAGACAGTATGCGAGGAACCAAATGAAGGAATTATGTGGTTACAAGAAGCCATTCAACGAGGGAATATTAAACTTCGCAAGCTTGAAGAAGATCGGGTATGGTTGAGGAAGAAAAGCATCTTAATGGACAATGAAATCAACAAACTAGAAACCAAAATTGTGCAATATAAACTAAGAATGACAGGACAAGATATGAGTGGTGATACTACTGCATTAGAAGATTTTCGTTGAGGATCTATGGCTCTGCTACTATGGCTGTGACCACACCTTACTAGTCAAAGTAACTGGGGGAGCACACCACATAAGGAAGAATGCGCGGTGCTGATTGTCATGAGGGAAATTGAGGAGTGCCTATGGACTAGGCTAGAAATTGAATTCAAGGCTGGCACAGGTGGTGTGACCACCTGACTATCCACAGGGGGCACTGTCTCAGTTCTCCAAGCAGTTGAAAGAGAGCGCGGGACTATAAGAGAGTATGTAGGGGAGCTACGCAATAAGGGAGTTGCGTGCGAGGTCAGTTTGTCACAGGGGTCATGCTCACGCATAGGGGGTTGCGCTGCTATGCGGGTAGGCTGGGAGGTGACCTTTGGTGTCACTTTTCATGACAAGAGGTCCAATTTAAGGCAAAAAGGAGTGGGCGGAGGGCAATTAAGACAAAAATTAAGAGCTAGATTTGGGACAATTTGCTGCCAAGAAGGCATTAATGACTAAAAAGTGGGGGGAAGGGTCGAATTCAAATTCAAAAGATGTTATAAAGCCCCCAGGGCTAGCCATAAGGCAACACTTGGTTGTTTGAGAAGTGAGCAAGTATAGAGCATTGAGCACCACATACACTTAAAACCTTCAAGTGTAGACACGATGATGGCTGCTAGAACAAGAGTGTGATTCGCCTAAGTTACCATGGAGCCCCATATAGCCCATGAGAATCCTAGAGAGGCCGTAGCTGCACCATAAGTTCCAAAATCACCACGAACGTCGCGACCATAAAAAGATAAGAAAAAGATGGGGCCAGTTCGTGTATCCCCAAGAAACCAATGGTTTGGAAAATTGTCAATGACAGAGAAGGCAAAAGTCATCACCATTGAAACAGACAAAGAGGAGGAAGAATTGCAAGATCTGATTGCTCAAATTGAGGTGCAAGATGATGAGGTGGAGGATGCCTCCCAAATTTCTTCCACGACAAAGTTACCTCCATACGTCCACCCATGGAAGGGGAAAGCCAAGATACCGAAGGACCTGGAGGCCACGAAGAGTGTGCTCCAGACCCTACTCCTCCCCAATGATATAAGGTTTGAAGGTCTGCCATTGGGACAGGTAACTACCATGAAGTTCGAAGATTGGGACCTCGTGGATAGCGAGAAGTTCCCACAGTTGGCTGCAGAGAAGTTAATGAAGCAGAAATAGTTGCGGTGTGGAGAAGGATGGGTTACTCCATCTGCGATGGATACCCTACTACCACAACGTGACCATCACCATTTTTGTCATCAGGCAGCTGTTGTGCCTAGTGCATGAAGGGTCTCTCTAGTTGGAGGTTCCTATTCACCGAACTTCTCGACTACCAGTAAAAGTACATGACCCTGTGGCCATAGCAGGAGAAAACATTGACTTAGCCCTCGCAGAAGCCATGAAGGTCAAGTATAAACTAGAAAAGAAAAAGTGGGGGTATGCAATAGCAAGAATTGAAGACAAAGGGGTGCACGTAGCCTGTTGTTGGGAAAAGTATCCAATACGGAATGACCCTATCCCACTCTAAGGGTGATAGTACCTCAGCAACAACCGAATGCAAAGCTATTCGAGATTACTTCTTTATGAGATGTAAGAGAGAGGAGAAAGAGATCCACTAACCGTTATCTTCCGCTAATGGTTGATCCAATCTTCCCCTTCTGCTGCTTACTCCCAGCTCCTTGTTCTTTCACTGGCCCAGCTACACCAAGATCCTGCAAAATAACAAGAGAGGGAAACTACAAGAAGCATACATTCATAATTGATTCAAGGATTAGAATAAATCAAATATACAAGTATCAATACGCCATTGAGACACATGCATATAGAAGAACCTCAAATGCTTTATTAATGGAAGAAGTAAAGTTCTGAGAGTGTTACAACCATAAGAGGCCCAATCCAGCAACACCTCCCAGCAGAAAGAAATCTCCTCTTCACCTCCTTCAAAGCAATCACCCAATAGTTCTATACTCAAACCAACAGCACTTCTTTACATTCACAAGATTCCAGCCTCCCTAGACCTCATGAGAGAGCTCTATATATAGGAGTTTTGGAGAAAGGATGAGTCAGCTTGAGCTTGGCATGGAGCTGACTAGTGTCCTCTCCCACTTCAGTTATTCTTCAGTTCTTGAGTCCACTTGGAGGTTCTTGCTTCCACTTGGAGATCTAGATCCTCTTACTCACCACAAGGCGAATTCCCTGATCCAAGTGTCATTTTGGAAGCTTCCTGGGCATTGACACCTTGAGGAATGACTGTGCCACTTGGCCAAACTCGCCCAGCGCAGGTAACCTTCATTACTGTTGACATTCAGCACAGGTATAGAGTGGAGCAGTTGACATTCAGCGCAGATGCTCAGTGGAGCAGTTGACATGACCCAGAATTAGCTTGTTTTTGAGTGTTTTCAGGTGGAGAACTGATATTTAGTGCTGTGGTTTGCTGACCTTGTTCCTCTAGGGGTAGGAACAACATGTTTAGGGACTTTGGATCCCTTAGATTATTGACATTTCATGCTTCATGTTGTAAGGCACAAAAATTTCTATAACAGTTGCCCCCTAAAGTATGAGGTCGTTTATTGGGTGAAATGCTTTATCAGGAGGATCTGAAGTTCATTCAATCGCTGAGAGGTGACCTGTAATACAATACAATACAATACATTATTTTTCATTCTGCTCTCATGATCTAGCTAAGGTGGGCATTCCCATGCTCAGCTTTATAAATTCATTTTGGTACATAGAACAGACGATCGTCTGATGGTAGACTGATAATTCTCTGCTGAAATTATCATCCTTTGAGTAGGATGATCATCTGCTGTAATGATGTACATATCAAATGTCTTTATTTTTCCTGAATATATATCGCAGCCCGGATGGATGAAACTAGATTCGGGGTCTTCAAACTCGTTCGATCTTCACTCTAAGTACAAGTCGATCCATGTGAGAATTGCGCTGAAGTCGAACATGGAAAGACATCGCTTGATTACCGGTCAATAATGTAAACCGTTAACAAGCGCGAGAGGAATCACCGATAATGATAATGACCCTCAAGGTACTGCAGTACAATTCACGTGGTGTGAATAAAAGACTTGGCGTCGAACACCACGCAAAATCTTCTGGTCGAAGGTCATTGATGTATACCTGTCACCGGAAGTGAGAAACTTGCCATTGAGGCATGCAAGCTTCAAAGTACTGAGGGGGGTGTTCCTAGATCAACTTCTTGGATAATGTGCTGAAGTCGACAAGAAGCGATCCGTCAAAGGAGGGCCTTAATGAATCCCACATCAGTGACACGGAACGGAGCAAATGATTTTAGTGGAGGTGAAAACAATCTGTGAAATATGATTCAGGGTGGCGATCATGGGTGGATGAAGGATAATGTATGGCAGTGGATGGGACACGGTTGACTCTTTCTGAACAACATCTCTTGAACATATAACGACACTGATGCGATGGATCGGTAGCATTACCCCAAATGTGGATGGTTTGGCGAAGACCATGGTGATGAGACCGGTGAATGAAACAACCCAACCCGATGTGATACAGAGGAAAAGTGTCATGTTCAAGAGCGACTTGCTACCATTAAAGCTTTGAGGTTCTCCCAATTTTTCCCCAGTCATTTCTGACCAGTACCTCTTTATTTTTGTCAAGCTTGAGGAGGATAACATATGCTTGTTCTATAACCTGCCCTTCGGGCAAACCCATCGCTATGTTTTAACGAGCCTAGCGATAGGGAAACTCGTTCTCGTCTAAAGACAAGTTTGTCGCTATTTAATCATTTTAACGAGTCTAACGACAAGGAAAACTCGGTCCTTTTCATTTTTAGAGAGTCTGAAAAGGTACATAAAGTTAACTCCAAAATTCCTTTTTCGTCATCTAATCCCTTAAGTCCGAAAAAGTATAAAACAATACAGAAGGGATGAATTTTCGATAACTTTAACGAGCCGAATAAAACAAGCGCTCGACCTCTTTGTGCAATAATCCCTCGGGTCCAAAAAGATTAAAATCTACGGGAGGGATAGCTCTTCCGGTCCTTTTAACGAGCTGGAAGGCCAAAACTCAGCAAACTTTTCATATTTTACGAGTCAGATGAAAAGAGCTCAAAGAAGACTCACCTTTTGAGGAACGAGTGATAAACAGGGATAGCAAGAGATTCCAGGTACAGGTTGGAATTTTCCAATCACGGCAGTGTCACAAGGATGGCTAGGTGGAATCACTCTTCGCAGCTGTTCCTCAAAATAGGTAAACAATCATATGGAGGTGAACGATTGGCCAAATGGAATGGAGGTGGCGGGTGCAAACACGACCAAGGCTTTTTATGGCTAATAAATTTACGATCACAATGGTTATTTACCGGGGTATGTTCATTTTTTAATGAGCTTGACTGCTCAACCTTATGTTTATTTTTTAACGAGCATGAACTATGTACTAAAACTGCTCGGATCTCGCTTTTCTATTTTTTAACGAGCATAAATTCCGCGGTAAAACTACTCGATTATATGGTCAAATTTTGATTTTTTACCATTACTAGCTTTCCTGTTTTCAAAAATAGTACTGCATTCTCAATTGCTGCAACAAACTTCGTCAGAAATGGATAATATTTGCATGAAAATGAGATTATAACCCTAATATTCCACTTTGAACTATGTAAAAAGTCATTAAAAAGTGTTTTTACCTCTCATTTACCATTTCATTTGCATTTGGTTTGTTGGAGCTCTGGAGGTGCCTCTTCTTCCTTGATTTTCACCAGCTGATTCCGGGAGATTCTGCGGACGATTTTCGGCGCCGTCTGGACCAGGTAGGAGCTAAACCCTAGCTCTTTCTTTTCATGGTTTCATTTTCCAGTTTTAGGCTTGTTTTTCAGTGTTTCTGAGCCCCAGGGGTTTTGCAAAATCGCCCTAACTTCAGCGCAGGTTCCCCTTTCGAAACCTGCGCTGAATGTCAAGCTGCCTTCAAGCAGCCTGACCTTCAGCGCAGGAGGGACACCTTCTGCCTGCGTTGGGCTCAGAAAACTAAGTTTTTAGGTCATTTTTTGATGATTTTTCGCCAGTTTTTCATCAAAATCAGGAACTTACTCCTTCTCTTTGTTTGCTTTGCAGGGAACTTTGAACAAAATGTCCCTTACATGGCGAGAACGAGAACATGAAGAGGAGGACATGATTGCCCTCCATGACCCTGTGACGGTGAACGCGTTGCGGAACTGTGGCCTGCTGAAGTTTTTCCGTATCTCTAGCATGAGAGCACAGATTACTTTGCTGCAGTATATGCTTGATGCTTGGGATCCTGTTAACCAAGTATTCCAGATTAGGGGAAAGTCCATCCCCTTGACCATAGAGGACATGTACTTCTTGACTGGGTTGTCAAGGCGAGGTGCCCCCGTTTCCTTGTCAGGTACGGCCCGGGGGACCGATTCCACCAGAGATTATGTCCGCCAGTATTGCAGGGAAGGTTCTCAGCCGAGCAGAGACGGCAAGATTGTTATCCGTGAGATTACTGACAGGTCTCTCAGGTCCATTCTGTATACCATTGGTAGGATGGCCGGTAGCGCAGCTTTACATGTTGCCAACAGATCTTATATGCAACACGCCTTGGAGTGTCTCCAACCGAAAGTGTTCAACTGGTGTGATGCAGTACTTGTTCAGATGAAAAGTCAATTGACCAAGGTAAAGGACGGGAAGCTGAAGAACTTTGGATTTGGTTCTATTTTGACTGCCTTCGCCTTGGAGAAAATCCCACTGATGCAGCCTCAGTACATCATACTCGACTTGCCTTCTCCGACCGAGCCACGCATGCAGAGGTGGGTTGATCACATGTCTAGACATGCTGGTCAACCTCAGATTACTTTTACTGAAGCCTTCTTCAGGTGGTTCGAGCGCCAGGAGATGGTCTTCTCCGAGTATCCATATGTGGGTATGGATTTCCGAGGTGATCCGGATTTGGTGTTACCGGATGGCGAACAGTGGGGCGCTATTGGTAAGCTCTTCGACCATATTACTATTTACTGTTCTTATTTATAATGTTGTTGTGCTTTATTCTATCAAGACTTTTAATCATACTCTTGGGTGCATGCAGATGTTGGTCCTGTTCGTCCAGCAGTTCGTCCGAGACCACCAGTTGCTGCCCCGGCAGTGGAGCCTGCTGGGAGAGCTATTCTTCGCGATCTTGACGATACCGAGACCCTTACAGCTGTGCAGGAGCAGGTTGAGAGCCTTACTCGCGGTCTTCCGGATGTACAGATTGACGAGTTACCTTTACAGTTGCAGCGGCATACTATTGGCGTGCCTAGACGATGGACTCGTCTCTTGCGCATGATTGCACAGGCCGTGACGTACTATCATGAGCACCACTAGGCTAGGGTGCCCCCTAGCATCTTTTTGAGTTTTTAGGTCATATGACCAATTTTGTCATGGTTACAAAACATTATGTATGAACTATATAAACAGCTTATATATATTTTGATTTTCGAGTTTTATTCTGGTTGATTTATGTGATCCATATGTACAATCTTTGATGATGTTTCCTTTTTATAAATGTTGCAAATGTCTATCTAACACATAGTTTGCTAATGAGTCAGTTAATGTGTTTAAGTTTCTTGAAATATGTTGATATTGAATTGAATCAAATCGCCTTTCCAAGATCTTAACCCTTAGGAACATGCGATAAATAGCTAGATTGCGAACATAATATATACCATTGAGTTGTAGTATTACGAGCTGTGAGTCTAGCCTGACAATTAGTCGGCGTATGCCACGTGTGATGGCATCAGAGAGTAGTTCTATCAACGCGCTATACTCAGCGATGTTATTCGTTGATTGCCCAATACATACACCTCTGAAACTTACTAACTCGCCGCTTGGATCAAAAATGGCCCAGGCTGCGGAGGATAGGTTCCGCGAACTACGACTCGCTCCGTCGGCATATCCAACACATGTGTCCAGAAGGTTCGACATCTGCAATAAATGAAAAGGTGGGTCACTCGACCAGAACAAATACTTTAGCGAAAACAAAATACAACAAAAGCATGCAGGTTACTATTTAAGCATAGTAACGCTTGAGGTACAACCCGTTGCGGGGCTGCGCCAGTGGAATTCCATCGTAATCCATTAACTCGTAGGCTCCTTTTGCTAACACCTTTTTAACAATATAGGGGCCCATCCATAAGGACTTGAATTTTCCTGCTCCCAATTTATCGGATTCTTGGTCACAAAGCAAGACCAAATCACCTTCTGAGAAGACACGGGGTTTGACATTTTTGTCGAACTGAGCCTTGACTCGTTTCTTATGAGCTTCGTTAGCCAAAGCGGCATCACGACGGGTTTCATCCAATTGGATTAGTTCCAAGAAACGAGCCTCTTCTTCTGAAGTTCCGGGGAGAAGATCGATTGCGAGTTTAAGCGACGAAATTTCGCACTGGATTGGTAAGACTGCTTCCAGGCCATACACCAATTGAAAAGGTGTGAACCGGTCGCGTTCTTTACCGACGTTCGGTAAGCCCACAAGGCTGAGTACAGGATTAGGTGCCACCTTCTTTTATGAACCCCGATCATCCTTTGCAACATACGCTTCAGGACCTTGTTGATTGCCTCAACTTGTCCGTTGGCTTGCAGATAATATGGGGTAGAGCTGTCGTGAGATAGCCCTAGCTTGGCAGCTAATTCGACCATCATGTGATTGCGAAAATGCGACCCATGATCTGTAACTATAGCCTGTGGTACGCCGAACCTGGCGACTACATGATTGAAAAAGAAAAGGGCAGCTGTTTCACCAGTGTTATCCAATGTAGGCATCGCCTCGGCCCATTTGGTAAAATAGTCAACAGCGACTATAATATACCCATGCCCCCCGGTCGAGGTGGGGTTACATTGCATGAAATCGATGCCCCACTTGGCGAAGGGCCCAACAGCAACTATCGGCTATAAAGGTGCGGGTGGTCGTCTGGTTTTGCTATCAAAAATTTGACAAGCATGGCAACTTCTGACTGCGGTTATGCAATCTTTGAACATGGTTGGCCAGAAGTATCCTGCTCGTAAGATTTTTTGTGCTGTTGCATATCCAGATTGATGCCCCCCACACGCGCCTGAATGACACTCATTCAGTGCTTTTTCGGCCTCCTCATGGGTAAGGCACCTCCTCAGAACTGTATCGATACCACGACGGTAAAGTGTATCACCGACGATCATGTAGTCTTTTGCTTGGTATCGTATACGTTTTTGTTCGGAGCGAGAGGTGTTAGGCCTGAACTTTTGGGTTTGGAGATAAACTATGATATCTCCATACCACTCATCGCTTACAGATATCAGAAACAAACTTTCGTCCACGATTGACTCTTCCGATGTTTCATCGTTGGACGACGATGGGAGATCGCACAATAATTCTGCGAAAACTAGAGCTTTCTTTGATTTGGATTTTACAAATTCCAGATCAAACTCTTGAAGGATCGCTATCCATTTTGAATATTTTCCCCCCAGCAACTGTCGTGACAGTATATAAGTCATGGGGTTGCAATCTGACAAGATGGTAGTTTTCCGAAAGAGGACATAATGTCGAAACCTTTGAATCGCTTGAACAGCTACAAGCGCTAGTTTTTCCACATAAGAATATTTACTTTCTGTATCATTTAAGTTTTTACTTAAATAATAGATAGGATGTTCAATTCCATCGACTTCTTGAACTAAAACCATCGCAATGGTCGTATCCGCTGCAGCCAGATACAGGTTAAAATCTCTTTGATAGTCTGGGGCGTACATTAATGATGCTTTTACTAGACAATCTTTCAGAGCATCAAAGGAAGCTTGCGCGACCTGGTCCCAGACAAAAGGTACATCCTTTTTCAAAAGACGAGTATAACCCTTAGCAAGTTCTGCGTAATTTGGAATGAACCTCCTCAGAAAGTTCGCTTTCCCTTGGAGTTTCTGAATCTGAAGCAAATTTGAAGGTGGAGGCAAATTAATAATTGCCTGAACCTTACAGGGGTCGAGACGAATCCCATCCTTAGAGACTACAAAGCCAAGTAAACGACCAGAACCGACGCAAAACACACATTTGTGCGGATTGAGTCTTATCTTGTAGTGTCGGCAACGTAGAAATATCGCTCTTAAATGTTGCGGATGATCAGTCCGCTTTCGCGAATGAGCCGGAAGATCGTCGAGATAAGGTTGAACAATGTTCTTGATGTCATGGAAGGCATAATTCATTGCCCTCTGAAACGTCGCCCCTGCGTTCTTTAAACCAAAGGGTAATTTTCGATAAGCGAATGTGCCCCACGGACAAATAAATGCAGTCTTTGACTGGTCCTGTGGGCGGATATTTATTTGATTATACCCGGAAAATCCATCCATGAATGAAAAGATTTCACATCCGGCGCATTCATCAATTATCTGGTCGATGAAGGGTGTAGGGTAGTTGTCCTTTGGACAAGCTTGGTTTACATCCCTATAATCGACACACACTCTAATCGTCCCTTGTTTCTTCATAACAGGGACAATATTCGATACCCAATCGGTTAGAGGAACCGGGTAGATGAATCCAGCATGGAGAAGTTTTTCAACTTCTGCCTTAATGGCAGCGGATTTCTTGGGGTGCACCTGTCGAAGCCGTTGTCTTACTGGTTTGACATCAGGATACATTTTAATTTCATGTTCAACGATACTCGAGTCAATGCCTGGCATTTCATCATATGACCAAGCAAAGACATCTCTAAATTCGTGAAAAAGAGCGTTATATATTTCCAGTTCTGAAGGGGAACAACCTTTGTCGACATAAATATTCTCTACAACATCTGTTTTAGTCGAGATATTTATGGCTATAGTCTCTTCAATATTGGATAGGTTTCGCTCGGAATCCACCGTATTTATAGTATTTGTTAGGAATTCAAATACTGAAGGGTGATAAAGGTCACTTTGAGTATCTTCTTCGTATTCCGGAAGAAGGGAACGATGGTGGTGATCATTCCATGGTGCCCCCTCAATCATCATTGATTGTAAGATTCCTTCGTCAGTCCCATGTACTTTTGACCAAGGATCTAATGAGGTACCATATTCTCTAGACCTATCTACCCAAACGCTTGACGAGCGTTGATTTGGGTTTGCCTCCCATGCTTGAAACATTGATTGCTACAATATTTCTAAAGGGCTTGGGGGCAAAACCATTGAATGATCCATGTTGACCTTCGTGGAAGATATCATGTTGCAGGTTGCTACAAACGGTATATTTCCCATATAAATAGGAGGTGGTAGCGCGAAAGTTCCCATCAATGTGGGGTCTTTCAATAATCCTACTCCGATATCTTGAATTGAAAGGTTGCTCTCATGGATCATGGGAATGCTTCCTGTAACTTGTGAACCATTAGGGAGGAAATTCTGTTGGTCGACGATCGTAATCCCTCCTTCAAACGGGAATGCGATCTTCCTAAAATAAGTCGACACAACAGCTGCCATGGCATAAATCCATGGTCTACCCAATAGGATGTTATAGTCAAGATTTCCATCAATGACCTCAACATCAATTTCTACTGTCTTTCCTCCTAGTTCAACTTTTAAGTTGTTAAGGATACCGTAAGGGGTATAAGTCCTTCCGTCGAAAGCTTTTAACGTCGTCGATGATCGAGACAAGGTTGGAGATCCCAAAGTTTTCCAGCAGCTCATCGACATAATACATGTTGATGCTCCCTCATCAATGATCGTTCTGTGAACAGTTTTGTTGAGGGCTTTCACTTGAATAAGGAAAGCTAGTTGAGCTGGTAACTGAGGATCGTATCCTTTGTGATCAAAGGATACAAGATTGGAATCCTTAGGATCAACCCCACCAATAGCTGATAACAATGCCTGCCTTTGGGATGGACAATTTTGTAATACTTCAAGAGTCGACATAGCGGATGGCGATTGCGCCAAATCTTCCACTATGTTATAATGCTGCGCCGCTCTGGCGCGAGGATTAAATGTCGACTTGTGTACTACTCCCTTTGGCGGTTTTATTGTTAATTCAGGGATGATGGGTGGTACAACTTCTGTCGAAGTTGTTGTCGAACTACTGGGTTGATCTTTACCTTTTTCGTTCGACAGCTGAGGATTCCCATAATCTTTGTTCCTTGTCGAAATCAAAGCATCATTCTGCTGTTTTGAAACCGACAACATAAGCACTTGCGACGGGGAAGCATTTCCACTATCAACCAGATTTTGACCTGGGTTGGGAAATGGATCAGTTAACACAGCTGAGGTTTGGGAACTTTTAAAGAACCTCTTTAACTCAGCTTTGAATGGGCAATTCTTTGTGGTATGATCCTTATCATCACATATTAGACATGGATAATTTTGTTTCCCTTTCCCAGGAGGGTTTGAAGAATTTTTTCCAGGGGATGACTCACCCTGTTTCTTCTTCCTCCCTTTGTTTTGCTTCTTCTTGCTTCCCGGTTGATTGGTTTCTTTGCCTTTATCTTCCGATACGGCATTTACTTCCGAAGCAAGAATTTCTTCTTTTGCATTTTGATCCGAATTCTTACGGGCTTTCTTTGACGAAGCCTTTATCGATTTCGCATTTGCCGTGCCAATCACACCGTCACCGGCATGAGAGTCACTATTTGATTTAGGAGGGGGAGGAATTGAAAATTCTAGTCTAGGGGCGTCAGGTATTTTGTCATAGAGTGTGCCGGACTGAGTATAAACTAAGTCCAAATACTGTGCACGAGCAATCACTTGCTCCTCTGTTACGACTCCCCCCTTCGCCACATCTTCCGTTATAGCAGGAAGTAACGACTTTATAAACCATTTAGCTAACAGCTGATCGGGAACATATGTTTTCACCATCCTACGACGACGACGCCACTCATGTATATGATCAGATATATGGGTGTCAGTTGTCTGCTTGAAGTTGGTTAATATTTCTGTTCCCGTTTCATACCTTATCGGTAATTGAAAATGGGTTAAGAAAGTCGTGGCTAGGGAACTAAAATTGTTGAAAGAGGCTCTTGGCAATTCAATATACCATTTAGCCGTTGGACCTGTCAATGTCCTCTGAAAAAGGCGAAGCCTTATCGAATCATCGTTAAGGGTGTTCGACGAACACCACAGATGAAAAGTCATCACGTGATTCGATGGGTCTTCACCTGGATTTCCATTGAATTTAGGAATGTCAGATGGAAGTTTATGAGGAATCGCTGGCCACCAAGGGGCATAAGTAATCGGATCGTTGGTTAACCGATGTAAATCAGGTAACTCTAAAGTTGCCACAAATGGTAACTGTTGATTCAGGTTGGGCGAAGCGTAACCAGGGTACGATGGAATCGCTTGAGCAGTGGGTCTTTGCATACCAGCATAATGTAATTGATGTTGGTATGATTGATACGGTTGGTGGACTTGACCGTTTTGGATATACGGTTGTCCACTGTTCGCAAAGATCTGCTGCTCAGAACCTTGGTACACTTGCTGGAATTGCGGTTGTTGGTATTGCACAAGCCACGGTTGTGACACCATGTTCTGTTGTGCTATGCTAACCATTGGACTGAGGTGTGGGGTAATTGTACCCGTTTGGACCTGTGTCGCCCCACCAGTTGGCGATTGTGGTTGTGACCCATGTTCAAGAGGTCGTTGCATTACAACCTGAGATATCTGAGGTTGGCATGCAACAGGGATCGCTTGAACTTGTGACACAGTTACAATAGCCAGTGTGGTTGGGATGTTCGTCACAGGTACACATTGTTGCATAGAATATACAACCCTTGGTTGTTGAGGTAGCATAGGTACCCAACTACTTGACGCAATTCCAGTATAACCTGAACATTGTTGTGAACTCACGTATGGGTACCCTCCCGGAGGGGGTAATGAAAGGGCATACTGCCCCCCATACGGTATCAATCCAGAACTAAAGGGGATTGATGGCCCAGATTGACCTCCAAATGGGTCAATTTGGCGAGTTTCAACATAAGAGTTACTGGGTATTACTCCGGATGAACAAACTGGAACAGACCAAACTGTCGAAATAGTCCCTTGGTGGACTCCTTCTAGCTGTTGTGAACTAGTTGGGACAGCTGGTATGCCGGCAAACATTGTCGGAGTGACAGCAGGGGCTTCTGCTGTCGCTGTGTCATTTGACACAGTCCTAGATGATGACGGTTGTTCAGACATTTTAAGTCTATCCAATAGATTGCCTAGCGATTCTACAGGAACTTCCACTTGTGGTGGATTAACTTCAGATGAAGGAAATAGAGTGACCCCGACTCCAAAATGAGTTGGAGTACTTGCTTGCGGATCCTCTGCAATTTCCTCTATCGCAATCAAACCCAGTGGAAGAGGAAGACCGTCAGGTCGGTAAAATATTTCTGGTGCCGAAGAAGTGGTTGCTTCGACAGCGACAGTTGTTTGAGGAACAAAACTCTCTGGACCGGTTACAGATGGAACTGGTTCAGTTATACAAGTATTTGCCCCCAGACTAGGATCAGTATTACTGTCCTTCTGTGGCTGTTGAACTTCTTCAATAGAGGCAGGGTTTCCAGAAATGTTTGGAGTAACCGGGACCTCAGATGCAGTTGGAACACTTGTTCTAACTTTTATAGGAGATTTTGAACCGGTTAAACGAGTTCGCTTTGTCCGTACTGTTTTCGATTCCGGGGACAAAGACGGTTGACTCGTAAGTCTCCGCAAACGACGGGGTTTCAATTGACTTTCTTCCACAATTGCGGATTACTCGATCAACTAAAATATTAAAAGGGGAAATTTGTGTTTCCGAATTGAATGAATTTTATTAGACGCTTTTAGACACAACTTGCTTTTTCACTTTTTAAGAGTCGAGAAAAAGCTAAAGATGACTCTAGTCTCCTTCGATGTTTTAACGAGCCCGAAGTGACAAATGCTCGGATGGACTTTTTCAGTTATAGAGTTTGAAAAAGGCCAAAAGAAACTGCTCTGGAGATCTAGGCAGAGGGTGTGCCAAACCTTTCGCAAAACCACAGAATACGTTTTACGGTACGGGTGGTCGATCTTCGTGAATGCTGTGTTCACTGCATTGCGATCAGTAGGGCGGCCGACACGGCTTCCTATGGATAAAAGATATATGCCTATAGGGGTCTCCCAATATATACGCGACGGTACGTGGGAGCACAAGTCCGTATTAGTGCCACCGACTCTCAGGAGGAATCACCCACCTTCGTCGAGATCGACAGTCACTATGTTTAACGACGCCGGAACACGTCTCTAGCTTAGACCTCTATGTGTTTGCGTTATGTTTCAAAGCGTTGTTAGGTTCATTCAATATATTTTAAGTTGATCTTTTTAAAGTTTGCCTTTCAAGGTTCACCACGAGATGTTTTGATACAAATTCCTAAATGCAGTCTAAGATGAGAAGCAAGCTTTTTCAATCTTTTCGACTTATGAAAATCTTAACTACTGAGGGAAAAGAGAGACAAAATCTTTTCACACAGATCAAAGAGCATACACTAATGCACTTTTTCCCTAAATCAACATACAAAATTATCAAATGCAAAATGCAAGTATTTCTTTTCTCTCTCTTAATGTTTGTGCGATACAAAAAGAAAGTTGTTGTATAATTTTGAATTCAATTTCAAGTGAAAACAAACAAGCTTGTCCAAAATCAAAAGACACCTTAAGATTTACTTGTTTCGACACTAGAAATATATAAATTCAAACCATATGACGAAAGCAAAAGCTCAATCAGCTATGAACAGCAAATAAACTAACTCTTAAGATCAAAATGACACTTTATCACAGGTCTAGATCTAAGAGGCCACAGCAAGATTAGTTCACTTTCGTTATGGGAAACTGCAAATGATATAAGAAATACAAAAAGAACAAATACAGTTTCTTTATACAACCAAGGCGGAATAGTGGTAAGGAAAGTTGGTTTCAGATAGGTACATTGACTAGTAACAGGCTGCAAAAACAAGGGTGAAAACAGGGCAAGAAACAGCAGGAAACCCCAGTAGCACAAGGCAAGACTGGTTCAGCGCAGGTAGTGCACTGTCACTTTGACATTCAGCGCAGGTAGCCCCTTCGGGAACTGCGCTGAAATGCAGACAGCCTTCACACAGCCTGCACTGAAGAACGAAACTTTCGTTTCTCTTAGTTTCCGGGTCACAGATTGCTCAAAAATTCACAGTTTTTGGCCAAATCAGAAGCTATCAGTCAAGTACACACTAAGGGATGAAAAGGAGGATGAAAAGCTATCACTAAGAGCTGTTCAGAGTCCTTGTGGATCAGCTCTTCAAATCATAAACATGCCCAGAAACTGAGCTAGAGTAGCTGCCCTCTACTTTGCATTTGAAAGATCCAAATGCAGTTCGATTCGGTACTCCCTGTGTTTATGAAATGAATAGCAAAAAACACAAACAACCAACAAGATACGATCCCCAGCGGAGTCGCCAATTTGTTGTTGGGAAAAGTATCCAATACGGAATGACCCTATCCCACTCTAAGGGTGATAGTACCTCAGCAACAACCGAATGCAAAGCTATTCGAGATTACTTCTTTATGAGATGTAAGAGAGAGGAGAAAGAGATCCACTAACCGTTATCTTCCGCTAATGGTTGATCCAATCTTCCCCTTTTGCTGCTTGCTCCCAGCTCCTTGTTCTTTCACTGGCCCAGCTACACCAAGATCCTGCAAAATAACAAGAGAGGGAAACTACAAGAAGCATACATTCATAATTGATTCAAGGATTAGAATAAATCAAATATACAAGTATCAATACGCCATTGAGACACATGCATATAGAAGAACCTCAAATGCTTTATTAATGGAAGAAGTAAAGTTCTGAGAGTGTTACAACCATAAGAGGCCCAATCCAGCAACACCTCCCAGCAGAAAGAAATCTCCTCTTCACCTCCTTCAAAGCAATCACCCAATAGTTCTATACTCAAACCAACAGCACTTCCTTACATTCACAAGATTCCAGCCTCCCTAGACCTCATGAGAGAGCTCTATATATAGGAGTTTTGGAGAAAGGATGAGTCAGCTTGAGCTTGGCATGGAGCTGACTAGTGTCCTCTCCCACTTCAGTTATTCTTCAGTTCTTGAGTCCACTTGGAGATCTAGATCCTCTTACTCACCACAAGGCGAATTCCCTGATCCAAGTGTCATTTTGGAAGCTTCCTGGGCATTGACACCTTGAGGAATGACTGTGCCACTTGGCCAAACTCGCCCAGCGCAGGTAGCCTTCATTACTGTTGACATTCAGCACAGGTACAGAGTGGAGCAGTTGACATTCAGCGCAGATGCTCAGTGGAGCAGTTGACATGACCCAGAATTAGCTTGTTTTTGAGTGTTTTCAGGTGGAGAACTGATATTTAGTGCTGTGGTTTGCTGACCTTGTTCCTCTAGGGGTAGGAACAACATGTTTAGGGACTTTGGATCCCTTAGATTATTGAAATTTCATGCTTCATGCTGTAAGGCACAAAAATGTCTATAACATAGCCACATAGCTGCTAGACGACAAGCTAATGAGGAAATGCTACCCTGACGAAGTAATAGCGTCTGTGATCGTGTCGGCAGAATAGTGCATAGAGGGGGTCTAGTTCAACTGGGCATAGTTCTTTTGCAATGAGTTTTTGACGAACTGCAGGGAGCCCGAAGAGTAGGGTAACACCTTCCACTACATGTGGTTTCTCTTATCCATCTTATTGGTTACCGGGGAGATGCCGGAGGATAGCCAATTTCCCACTATTGAGGATGATATTCCCGAAGCTGCGAGGTACACCTAACTCTAGGGTACAAAATTCATGAAGAGGATTCGCAAGATAAAGGTGTCCTGGGTGTTCGTGGAGGCAAGCATCTAAACATGGTTCAACCGAAGGCCATGCTTATCCCCTATGGTTCATAACAGCTTGCAGAGTGCAGCAGGATTCAAGGTGGATATGCATAACCTATATATCCGAGCGTGTAAGGATCTAGCACAAAAAAGGGTAAAGCTTATGTTGATCGCAACGGATGATGCGATATTCGTAGTAATGGAGTCATGGTCTCCAAAATGGCACACCTCAGACTTGGCAGAAATGGAGAAGGCTGCAGCCCAACAAAGAAAGAAGGACACCAAGCTTCACATCGGGCTGCTGGCTAAAAAGAGCTGCCAGGAACAAGAAGCAACCGCACAGTAGAAGGTGGCTGATGCAGCAGCAACAGTGCAAACAGTTGAAACCACATCAGCACAAACCAGAGAGGCCGAGGAGGGCTAGGAGATGTCCATGGGGTAGTAGATCAGGGAAGTGGATAGGGCGGAGGACTGCACAAACCTTAGTTCCACATCGTCCCAACTCAAGCAGTCATGTGGCCCTGAGAAAATAGCTCCCAGGAAGAAGGTGAAAGCCACAAAGACATCCGTCAACTAGATCATGCTCACAGAAGGTGATTTGTTTGACATCAGCGAAACGATTCGTGAGGTCGAAAAGGACGCACTCCAGGAAGTGTGGATGGAGCAAAGCACTATGTTGGGGGTGCTCAACATGCAGCTATAGGGATTACAAGTACAACCACCCCTAACACGTACAATGGCCCAGTACGTCACAGTAGGAACTACCAAGGCCGAATAGACGCTACGCACCCATATGGCCAACACCTTCATGTTGCTCGAAGGTGCACTAGCAACAGCGAGGGTGACGAAGCTACAATGAGTAGCATGAAAGGTGTCTGCTTGAACTTGGCCACCTTGCCACGTGAAATTCTATACCAGCAATAGGATGGGGTCATCACAAAGCTCTGCGCTTTGGAAGGCCAAGCAATCCAGGTCCTACATGAGCAAAAAAAAGCATGGACTAGCTCAGCATCCAGCGAGATGAGTTGGTTGCGCAGGCTCACAGATTGGAGTAGGCCGTAGAGGATGCATGCATGAGCGTTCCAGATTTGGTCATGCTAGCGGAGCTACCAATAATAGAGCGGGTCCATAGATTGGTGGTCGGAGTCTGCGAAGCCCGACAAGAAACAACAAAGGTTTAGTTGGAGCTGAACCTACAGATCACTGAGCTGCGATTGAAGGCATAGCCCTCCATGCCCCCAGAGGTTAGAGAGTAGCATGCCCGCTCTATCTGGAAATGGTTGGAACATATTGGCCAGGCGACATAGAATTATACCAGGCTATTGGAGCAAGAACTAACCATGCTTACGCACCTACAGGAAGACCCAAACCTACGGCACCTAGAGACAAAGGTGTACGAATTACAGCAGGAGTATGACAGTGTCCGAGGCACCGTTCAAACGGTTTCCCTTACTCAATGACTCGCCAGACTACAGTAGGCAAGGGCACTGAAGGACCGATTAGATGTCGTGCACCAAAAGGAAGCCCTTCTTAAAGCATGCATCAACCATGGATCGATGAAGCATTCACAATTACAGCTACCATTGAAGAGAAGCTAGCACAGATGCAAGAATTTTATGCAGTTGGACAGGAATGTGACCCTACTCATGAAGGTTCAAAGATACATGTGCAACGTGTCCAGCAAATAGTCGAACAGTGTGTTGCAGAAACCCAAGCTGCACAAGACCTACTGGATGGACTTCATGTAAAGAACGCCACACTAGTAGAGTGACTCAGGATGAGTCACGATGATTGTTTTGGGGGCTTGTTGGGTAGTGGATCCCCCCATAGCATGTTTTTTGGGCTTAAAGCCCGAGTTTTGGTCAATGTAGTTTAAAGACCTCGCGAAATGCAGATGCAGAGCGTGACAGTCTAGGATGAGTCATAGGGTTGTCCACCATAAAATAATGTAATTTAATGTAAAGTTGTGTTGGCCTACCCATGGTCTACGAACCATGTGATTGTATAAATAGAGCGAGGCTCTACGTGTAAAGATAGTTTTTGGAAAGCAAGTAATAGATAGATGTGAAGGCATGGTTAGAGGATAGAAGTGGATCTGAGGTGTATTGGGTCATAGTAGTAGGTAGAGGCTCTATAGCTATGTGCGTAGAGGTCTAGTAGAGTCTGCAACTGAGTGCGTAGACCCTTGTAGCTGAGTGCGCAGGCGGAGTCAGGAATGTATTGAACTAAACTTGAAAAGGATTATTAATAAAGATAAGTTTCCTTCGGCATATTGTACATCTATTTTGTGGATATGTATTTTGACGTTATGAGTTAATTGTATCTAGTTATTTGTATGCGCGCACTTGGTAGGCATTGATATGAATGCTTATGTATGAGAACCCTCTAAGTAATTAGCGAACATAACCTAATTAAGGAAGACATGGGTAATTAACAATGATCGCGCTATGGCTAGAGCTGCATGAAGGACACAAAGGGTTCGCTGGTGCGTGTAGCCTAGTAAGCACGAAGGGTGAATCGCGTACCTATCGCCCCATATCAGAGATCCCCAGGGTGCGGAAACTTGGTTCCAGCACCCTCCCATACTACTTCGGGTGAGACCTCAGTCTGCGCTCTGTGGACTATTGTCGAAAGGGCCAGTAGTACTGGGATTTTCTTGGCTAAATTATTTCTGAATCTGGGTTAGGTCCCATGTAGCCAACATATGTGTTCACCACATGCCCAGAACTTGATGCTTCAACAAGTGCAATACCTTTTTCATAATCTCTATCATCTGGCTGCTTCTGCATACTGCTCTTTGCATCGAGTGTATAACTGTATACCGAGTTTGTGACTCACTTCCAATCCAAATAGAAGTTCTTGGGGTGATGTTCTTCGTGGAAGGAACATAACTCAGGATCTACGCACTGATTGATATTGAACACAGAGCTTTGTGCATTTTCTTGAGCGGACCAATTGTTGCCTGATAAGTTTCTTCCCTGTCTCTGTCTAGGCATATAGCTCCTTGAAAATGTGTTTTTTTTCCGTTCTTTAAGCTCATACACTTCAGTTTTTAAGTTCTTGACGAGGCGAGTGAGGGTTTCAATATCATTTTCCTCCTTGTCTCTACCCTTGCTTGGCATCGCTTGGGACTTCCTTCTCGCATCTTTGGATTTTTTTCTGGTTCATCATCCTTGATGAGTCCAATCACGCGTAGGTTTTTTTCAACAACAATAGCCTCTTTGTAGTTTTCCAAGGGTGTCAGTTTCATAGCTTGCTTGACAGACTATGTAATGTTGGTCAGTAGTGCGGACGTGTGGTAATCAACAATGATGGATCATGAGGTTTGGTGTCTGCTATAAATTTTTCAATATGCATGTAAACCTTTGGTTGAAATATTTTACCTTTTCTTTCCACTCCATCTTTAGGCTACCCAATTCTTTCAGTAACATAGGTGGGGTCTTATCATCAATAAAATTTTAAAGGAACATGCTTTTGAATGCACTCCAGTTCTGTATGAAGTTTGGTGGAAGGTTGTGATACCACGCAACTGCGTGACCATCCAAGATACATGGGAACAATATAAAAGCTACGTCATCTTGCTGTACCTCAAGGGTTTGCAGCTGCAGGTAGAAGTTGTCCAAATGATCTTATGCCTTTGCCATGCTGTCAGGGTTGAACTTGATGTTCATTCTCTCCGTTCGCTTCGGCATCTTGTGCAAAACAACTGGGAGAGCCAATGGTCCCTAAGTCATCAATTCAAGATTTGGGTCAGCCATCTCTTCTTCTTCTTCATCCTCTTCCTCTCTTTCATAGTTTGATGGTTTGGGCTTTGAGTCTATTGGATCGTCTCCACATACACCTCGTCCACTACCTTCCCCTTTTCCTCCTATACCAAAGTATGATCCCAAGATCACAAGAGTGTCTTGTTTGCCTTGCTAGAAGACCAAAGGTTCCTCTATGTCTTCAATAGCTTCTACCAAACCTTCAAGTGTTTCGAGGACTACTTCTTCCACTGATGACACAACAATGCTCGTGGGAGTGGATTTTGACTTCCTTGATGCGTATGGAAGGTGTTTTATGCCTGGGATGAATCTGACTGCTTTCACAAGATGGCGAGTGATGGGACGAACGGAGCGAAGGTGTTGATATGGAATCTTGTGTTCAATTTTGGGAGGTGAGGAGTAACAAAATTCAGAGTCACGTGTAGGTGAGAGGGAGTGCAAATTATTGCCTTGACTAGATGGTTGATGAGTGAGTGTGAGGGGAATTTCAGCCATGTAAAATTGGCTTCCCTCCTTCTAGCACCAGAAATGTTGATAGTGTTGGACCCGCCAACATTCAAGGGATCACCCTGGTATGAAGTCCCAACTAGACCTCACACCATTTGGTGTGGGAGTCCCATCCAGTATGATGGCTCGGTTGCCATTATCTTAAGGATTTACCTCAACTCTTGCTTGTTAACACGTGAGAGTGGTTTCTTTGTGCTCGAGAAGTGAGGTTCACGTGCATGGTGAGTGTAAGTGTCACTTATGTCAATGGTTCTTTCATTGTCGAGGGAAAGGGTGAGAGTGAGTTCCAAGTTGATTGTGTGTAGTCCCAACATTGCTAGGAACACACAAGACAATAGGACATGCACAACATCCAACTGAGCATTCCACACGGATGCGGAAGTCACAACATACAAGGTAAGATAAAGCATACAACACTCACAAATCAGTCCAAACAAGTGTAATGATTTTTACAACAAGCTTCATGTGAAAGGTTTGTCTCATGTCCAAGAGAGTAGTTTACATGGGAAAGACAAAATTAAAAACATATACAACAAATTTCCATTAATATATTGTGCATTACAACAAATGAAACAGTTCAGATGTAGAACACTGGTTAAAGAAACATGCATTACAAGTGTTAAATACCAGTCTTACAACAGATACAATACATGTGTGAAAAACGTGTTGTCCTGTTAGCAGGTTTCTGAATTAAGAAAAAGTTCCAAGACACATCATTACACCATACATCACTAACCCTGAGTGCAGGGTGTTGGAGCCACTACCTACTCCTCAAAGAAATGATTACAGAATCTCTTGGATATGTGGGAGGAGCTGAGGTGAAAAGTCATTTACATGTACAAATGACGGGGTATTTATAGCCAAGGGTGAAACTGGCCCTTGTGGTTGTTCCACTGCCCTCATGGCCATTTGACTTCCATGAATTTTTGACTTACATGACTCTTTGTTCAACAAGTGGGTCTCTTGGACTTCCACGTTACATCACATTGATTGACAACAAGCCCATAGTGAAGATGTGGGCAACATGACACATGACATGACTCGACATGATTTGACATGACAATGCTGGCACATTCATGCTATTGCTGGAGTGCATGTCAAGCTATAGTGCTATTAGGTGATGGATGTCTTCATGGTGTATCATAGCTCCACCTCCATATGACGAAGTGTGCGAATTCTTCAATGGTCCTTGGTTCGCTTGATGAAGCTTTAGCATGTTGTCCTTGCTTTCATTTTGGAGGGCTTGATAAGCTCATCTATTCGCAAAGGTGCATGTTCATCACATTCGTCTACTTCAAATGCTTCGTTCGTTCATCCATTGGTGAACCTGTCATTCTGCATGTGCTCCCTTCGTTCATCCCATTTGTCATATTTCCATGTTTGTTGGTGTACCTGTACCTGCAGTCACTCATGAAGAGACGACATCAAATCTAAAACCTCCTAGTCTACCATGACACATGATCATTTCGAATGCAGGTGGCTAGGAGAGGTAGCAAGGTTGTGAAGTGGGAAAATGGCTCTGGGAAGTGCTGATGAAAAAAGTGCAAGGGTCACTGAGTGATGGAGATGGGAAATATGAGATGACAGTGACTGTCTATGAGGTTTGGCTCGACTGAGAGGAAAAATTGTGCAAATTTTGGGAGCGACAGTCTAGGCTACTGGAAGGTAAGGAAGGCATGCTCTGTGCATTTTTCAGAATGGATGGGTAGCAGGGTTGGACAGTTAGATTTGTGCAATTTTCAAGAGGAATAGGCCAGGCTGCATGAAGGGTCACCAGGCAGGGATTGCGTAGTTTTTTGGGGGAACTGCCTAGGAGAATGGCAGCCAAAATTGCACAATTCCTAAAGGCTACTAGATCACTGGTAGCCAAAACTACTCAATTCCCAGATGGAATTGCCAGTTGGCTGCTAGACTCACTGGAAGTAAGAAATGCACAATTCCTGGAGGGAGTTGGCAGTCTACTGCTAGGGGCTGCTAGCAAGGAAAATGGCACTGAGGTTGGGAGGTCGCCCTGTTGATCATCTCTACAGAATTTATGAGATGAGCTGACTAATGGCCATTGAAAATATTTCCCATCAACACTACTCAATGTTTGAGATGAACAGTTGCTCGAATGTCGGGATGACTAACTGGGAAAACTGCACAATTTTCTAAGGGAGACATGGATGCACACTTGGTGTCTGTCTGGCCCGTCTACACAATTTCCTGAGTCAATTGAGTGGGTGAGGTTAGTGGCCTCTGCGTAATTTTTTAGGAGATTCAGTCCGGGGGTGACTGCCAAGTCCAACTATCTAGGTGGCCATTATGAGAGTTGATTGAATTGCTTACAGGAAACACAACTTGAAAAGACTATCTTGGTGGTTATGTGTTTTTCTAGTTGATTGTTGATCAAGTCAATGGCAAGGTGATTGTCCAGCTGTGACAGGGGAGTCTGGTCATCAAAACTTTAGCGAAAATGGCTATGTGTGTGAATAATCGAAAGATGCATAGGTGATCATACGAACACACACTCACATGACTTGACGACGAAACAACCAAACCATCCAAACACACATGTCCAACATGAATGATCGACGATGTAAGAGACAAGCGTGACACTTGTGATTGATAGTTCATTGATCGAGATGATGCTTGTGTGACAATGAATGTGACTCCATGTGTGAGTGTGACAAATTCTTTCATAACGAACACAACAAGCATATACGAAGGGAATACTTTGAGCATAACTAGAACATGGTTGCAAGAATGACTTAGACATCAGCATGTAGAGACTTGAATGGAATGAACAAGAAAGGCAGATGTATAGACTCAAACGATCTCACAAAGTGAACCCAAGTGTGCGTAGTCATCAAGTGAAACTCTTTAAGGAAGGCTCTGAAATTGGTGCAGGGCAAATTTTTGGAGGGTGGTCGTAGCCACTACAACACAATGGTATGTTCTATGCTTAGCACAACGTACTTCAATGTTCTTTTAGAAACCGTATCAAATTTTGCAGTCAACTGCAGTGAAACTTTAGCCCTATCCAGAAAGTCAACATTGGTCAAAGAAATAGTCAAACACCTCCTTTGAAGCTCGATCAAAGGAAGTCAAACTTATCCTCCACTAGTGGGTAAATTCAACCCAAAACAGTCACAAAATTTTTGGTCAAACTTGGTCAACTTGCGATTAACACTGTGGTCAAACATGCATGTGGTCAACATAGGTAAAACAACCCAGAAACCTTGATTTTCGTGCCAGTCAATGTGGCCTAAGAAAAGAAAAATTTTGCCCCAAAAATCATAGTGAAAACTGGTTAAAATCTCCTTGGTCAACGTTGTTCAAACTGTCCCTAAATTCTCAAATTCAACCTCTAATTTCTACCCAGAAATTTTGTCCTCCTGGTTGCACATGTGAGAGAGAGATGCTTCCCAAGTTATACGAACTGAGTTGATGAAGAGAGAGAGAATAATTTGTGAGTGATGGATGTCCAAATGAGGTGTGAAGTCTCTTTTATTTATACACTTTGATGTGGTTGAAGAGACACATCCATTGAGCTTCTTGACCCTACATAATGATGAAGACAACTTGATCAACTTGCACATGTGTGGTCATAAATTCAAAATCACACTTTGGCTTGTCCAAATGAGATGATTTTTAGATCAATTTTTATCCTCTCGAAAAGAGGAATTTAATGTAAACATCATCTCCATAAAATGAGCTGTCCCAAGGAGGAATTTGGCCCTAGTTTTCAATTTTAACACTACCTCTTAACTAGGGAGAATTCCACCTACAAAACCATCTATCATCATGTACCATCTCTGTCATCTCTATTGTGCTCTATCCAGCTCTATTGAACCATGAAGTAATAATGAAGAATAATTGATTGAAAGTGAGTCACAATACCTTACCTCTCTCCACTAATAAAGGCCAATATTCATTTGATCCCAAATTAAGCTGTTGAACACCATGCATCCTAGACATAGGGAGCACAGAAGTACACGATGTGTCCATCGGTAGTGCCATGGTCCCTATCCACATTTCCCAACTCATTAGCCAAATGAGAGGTAATTCCCATGAGTCCCAGACTACATGGGTAGGATTTATGTTGGGGCATGACCAGGAGATGGTAAACAACTCATCCTGAACATATGCCATAGGAGGAGGTGAGCCAATCATCCTATGCATATGTCAATCGTAGGGGAAGGTGAACCACTCACCGTACATACATGTGTCCACAATTGAGGGGGAAGGTGAGCCAATCACCCTACACACATGTAAACCATCATGGGGTATGAGAGAGGAACGAGAACCACTCACGCTATACATAGAGCACCACTAGGGGAAGGTGAAACAATCACCCTATGGTCTCTCATAGCTCCAAGAAGTACCCCAAGCCCCCAAGAGCTCCCAGAGCTAAGTGTCCAACTCATGTGGGATCATCAGAGGAGGATCTTTCCATGACTCCAAGTATCTCACAAAAGGATAAGAATTGAACTTCCCTAATGGCTTCGTGAGAATTTTTGTGACATGCTCATCCATCCTAATGTGATTGAGCCTTATTACTCCCTACTTTACCATATCCCTGATAAAGTGGTACTTGATATCAATGTGCTTGGAGTGGTTGTGGAACATGAAATTATTTGAAAGGCCAATCCCTCTTTGGTTTTCGTAATAGATCATGGTGGTATCCAGCACATGCTCAAATAGCTTACTAAAGAGCTTCCTCAACCAAACAAATTCATAACATACCATACTAGTAGCCATGTATTCAACCTCGATGGTACTTAAAGCAACCAATTTATGCTTCCTACTGATCCAATATATTGAAGTAGACCCCAATGAGAAGCGACATCTAGATGTGCTCTTACGATCCACCACACTGTCAACCCAGTCAGCATCAGTGTATCCATGTAGCCTCAAATTTTTGGCAGTGTATCTCAAACCATAGTTTATTGTTCCACGTAGATATCTCAAGAGTTTCTTGGCAACAATACAATGTATGTGATGAGGATCGACCATAAATTGACTCAATGTATTCATATTGAAGCATATCTCCGGACGAGAGTTTACCAAGGACACCTGGGCCCCCACAAGTTGTTGATACTCACAAAGATTTTCCAATTCATTCCCTGTAGTGCTTCCACATAGTTTCTTGAAGTTGAGTTTCATAATAGTAGACATAGACTTACATTGAACCATACCACATCTCTTGAGTAGCCTCACAATTTATTTTCCTCGAGAAAGGAAAATCTCACCTGGCTTTTTTTGTACCTCCAAGACTAGGAATTAGTGCATCAAACCTAGGTCCTTCATCTCGAATGCAGAATCCAACTCCCTCTTACATTGATAAATGAGAAGGTCTGCACCTATCAGAAAAGAATCATCCATATAAAGGACCAGAATGAGAGGCCTATCCTTCTCAACCTTGAAGTATAGGTTCGTGTCAACTTGACTCCTTGTAAAACCCAACTTCATAAGATAGTTATCAATACTCTCATTCCAACCCTAGGGGCTTACTTCAACCCATAAAGAGAATTATTCAACCTGCATACATGTGTCTTATGATCTTGAACCTTGAACCCCTTAGGCTATTCTACATAGACTTCATCCTTAAGCAAGCCATGCAAGAAAGAAACTTTGACATCCATTTGTTGTAGGCTCCATCCTTGGGAGCTAGTGAGAGAAATTATGGATCACATAGTGGTGTATCGGAAAACTAGTGTAAATATGTCGTCATAGTCCACTCCTTCTTTTTGAGGGAAGCCTCGAGCAACAAACACGACCTTGAAGTTCTTAGCACTCCCATCAGCTCCATGTTTGATTTTTTAAAGCCATTTTGAAGTGACTACTGACTTGTCCTTGGGTCTAGGAACCACATCCCAGACATCATTCCTTATGATCGATTCATATTCCTTATTCATCACATCCTTCCATACTTGGTTCTTCACGAATTCTTCAAATGTACATGGCTTATATTGAAAAATGGTACTCACAGTAGCTAAGTACCCTTGGTACATGTTCGACTTCTTGATTTCACGAAATATCCCCCTTGGTGCAACATGATTTTCAATGTCTTCGAGAGTATATTTGAGCCACAAAGGTATTTTCCTTGAAGTAGAGTTCTCACTACGAGGTGGATTAATGGGATCCATGAGTCCTTCAACATCGGGCCTTGGTTCATATGTCAGAGATTCATCCTTCTTTCTTGCATCATCATCATTGTCCTTGGGATAGGAAGATCTCTAACTTTCCCAAGGGAAGAATCTTCATCAAAGGTGACATCATGACTTATCTCTACTTATATTTGAACATACACATAGATTCTATATTCCTTCATAGTTTCATTGTAGCCCACAAATGTTCCTTTCTTCCTAGATGCTTCTAGATTGTTTCTTTTCTCTTTCGGCACATGAAAATACATGAGACAACCAAATATTCTAATATGTGAAACATCAAGTTTCTCACTGGTGAAAACTTCTTCAGGTGTCTTGAAGTCCAATTCTTGATTTAGACACCTATTTTGAACACATGCAATAGTTTTTGCAACTTCTCCCCATAAGAAATTTGGTAGGTCTTGGTCATGAACCATAACACGGTTAGCTTCTATGATTGTTCAATTCTTCCTTTCAACAACTCCATTTTTCTTAGGATTATATGCAGTAGTGGCATTGTTACACAAAAATATCGTCACCATTATTATTTGCAGTCAGTACAGGTCTATCATCACTTGTACTGTCCTCCTAAGCAAGTCTCAGACCTCAGCTCATCAAATCAAGCTTTGGAAATGAGAGAAAGACATTAAAAATCAATGTAACTCTGGTTCCGCACTTTCTCTCATGGTCACCTGCGGTCCCACACCTTCTGTGTACAAAAGATGCGGACCTGCCCACTCTGTCCCTAACGGTGTAGGTACGGACCCCTGTGAAAGTCAAAAGGCACAAGTTTTATCTTAAAATACTCACTTTGGGTTAATTCTAGAGGTTTCTAGAAGGAATTTTGATGTGGATTGTTCGCTCTAAGGTGGTTCATGCATCCAAAAGGAGAAGGAGCTAATCCCTTGATGAGAGGAGCTATCCCTTTGAAGGAGGTCTTTATCCCTTTGAAGGAGGACCTAGTAACCTCCCTCCATTGCATTATAAATATAGGCATTGGGCTGGTTGCTAGGGAGGTTAGAAGCTGAACATTTTTGAGGGTAAATGCTGGTGAAATCAAGACTTCCTAGTTAAGTCTAAAGAGGAGAGATCACATACATTTTTGGTTTCATTGGGGAGTGAGTGAAACTTGTGAAAGTAGAGGAGACTTCTTGTTGGACCCTGGGAGGAGCTTGTACAGTGTCAAGGCAAAGGTTGTAAAGTTCTTCTTCTTTTGAATTAATACAATCAAACTCATTTTTCTCAACAAGTATCTTGTGTTATTTGTTTCATGGATTCCTTGACTTTCATGTTAAATATGTTTTATGCAATTGGCTTTTCAGGTGCTATTTAATTTGTTTGTCTTGTTTATGTTTGCAAATTCGTGAAAAGGAGCTCATTTGGATCGAAGGAGCGAGGGCATCCACAAGCTAGCGTTGGACCTAAGGTAGGCCCTAAAAAATCTTGTTTGCTATTGTTTTTTAAAGCATATTTAGAGAAAGATAGTGTCTGGTTGGTTTGCTTGTCATTAGGTCTTCTTTAGATTCTAGGAAGGTCTATCTTGTCCACAAGATCGACTTATTCCGTGTGAAAAAATGGCGACTCCACTGGGGACTTGATTGTTTTCCTTGTTTTTACTTTGACCTGAGAAACTCTATTTGTGTTTCTGTTTTTGACTTGATGATTGTGGGATTGGGTGGATTTAGTTAATTTTGAGTTAGTTTTTATTTTTCATAGTTTTGGGAGAAGTACGTACCCTCTGAGTTAAGCACAGTGCGTACCTGTACGCGCTTTTGCTTTGTGCACAGAGCGTGAACACACCTGTGTAAACAGGCTGCCTGCGTACCCTGTCAAAATTTTGAGAAATTTTAAATTTTTCTCTTTTTTATCAGTTTAGAATTTGTTTATAGGTTTTAGCCATTGCCCAGACCTGCGTGTACCCTGTCAAAAACTTTTCTTGGTTTAATTTCACTAGTGTTAGGGTTTTAGGTGAAATTCCTAGGAGTTTTGCTTGTTGGGTTTGTTTTTCATTTTGGTTGTGTAGTGGCTCTGAGCTTAGAGGCTGTAGGGACTTCAGATCACCTTAGTGTCTACTATCTTTCTTATGAGTTTGACCATTAATGAAATCTTCCCTTGTTTGAGGAATCCACTTTGAGTTTTCTTTTACAAAACTTCGAAAAGCTTGTGTTTGAGAGTTTGGATTTTCATTTTCAAAAAGAAAACAAAATTGGTTGTTCTTGAATGATTTGTGATTCTGAATAAATTAGTCCTTAGCTTGCATCTAGCTGAGTAAAACATCCTTAAAAAAAGACTTTTAGTAGGATTTGACTTCAAATAGGTTTTTATAATTTGTAGATCTCAAAGTTAGTCATTTTCATTAGTTTTGAGTGTTTTTCAAAAAATATATAAAAAAATCTCTTTTGGAAAAAGTTTGTTTTTTGTAGGGATTGAGTGCTTTGAAACGAAAAAGGGAATTTTTTGTGAAGTAATTAGTTGTCTCGTTTTGAGTGCTTTGGAAAGGAAAAGCTCTTCTTTTAATTTGTTTAATTGAGAAAGATTTGTGTTTACAAAGTTTTTGCATTCTCAAACTCTTCCTTACTTTAGAAGTTCATCGAAGAGAAAAAGATTGTTTAGATCATCTTAGGTGCATTTTTAGTCATTTTGAGTCGGGTCTTCATACCACGAGTTTCATCTCCACACCTTTGGACTTAAACAAAAACCACTAAAATTAACGCTTAAAGTAAAATTCACCTAGTAACATTTTTATTTCTAGGGCTCTGATACACCAACTTAGCTTAGGCTAGTGTCTTGGAGTAGGAGTAATTAACTCTCCAAGACAGTAAAAACAAACAAGTAGCTGTATCTTGTGGTAGGGAAGAAATCCAATTGTTGCATTTATGCTCTGGGAAAGCTCCTCTTAAAGGAGAAGCACGAGATCGTGTTCGAACCAGTGTGGGAATCAATCCTTCCTCATTGGGAACGACGCCAGATATTCACGTATTAAAAACAGTAAACCTCAGATTAACCATTATCGAGGAGCCTAGGTGTTATAGACATTTTTGTGCCTTGCAGCTGTAAGCATGAAATGTCCATAATTCAAGGGATCCAAAGTCCCTAAAGATGTTGTTACAGCTCCTAAAGGAACAAGGTCAACCAATGACAGCTTTGTTGTTGGGAAAAGTATCCAATACGGAATGACCCTATCCCACTCTAAGGGTGATAGTACCTCAGCAACAATCAAAGCAAAGCTATCTAAGATTTCTTCTTTATGAAAGTAAAATAGGGGAGAAAGAGATCCACTAACCGATGTCTTTCGCTAATGGTTGATCCAATCTTCTCTCCTTGTTGCTTGCTTCCAGCCCCTTGCTCTTTCACTGGCCCAGCTACACCAAGATCCTGCAAAATGGCAAGAAAGGGAAACTACAAGAAGCATACATTCATAATTGATTCAAGGATTAGAATAAATCAAATACACAAGTATAACAATACATCATTGAGACACATGCATATAGAAGAACCTCAAATACTTTATTAATGGAAGAAGTAAAGTTCAGGAAGTGATACAACCATAAGAGGCCCAATCCAGCATCACATTCCCAGCAGAAAGAAATCTCCTCTTCACCTCCTTCAAAGCAAATCACCCAATAGTTCTAAACTCAAACCAACAGCAATTATTTACATTCACAAGATTCCAGCCTCCCTAGACCTCATGAGAGAGATCTATATATAGGAGTTTTGGAGAAAGGATGAGTCAGCCTGAGATGTGACTAGTGTCCTCTCCCACTTCAGTTATTCTTCAGTTCTTGAGTCCACTTCGAGGTTCTTGCTTCCACTTGGAGATTTAGAACCTCTTACTCATCACCAGTCGAATTCCCTGATCCAAGTGTCATTTTGGAAGCTTCCTGGGCATTGACACCTTGAGGAATGACTGTGCCACATGTCCAAACTCGCCCAGCGCAGGTAGCCTTCTTTGCAGTTGACATTCAACGCAGGTAGACAGTGGAGCAGTTGACATTCAGCGCAGATGCTCAGTGGAGCAGTTGACATGATCCAGAATTGCCTTGTTTTTGAGTGTTTTCAGGTGGAGAACTTTTATTTAGTGTTGTGGTTTGCTGACCTTATTCCTCTAGGGGTAGGAACAACATGTTTAGGGACTTTGGATCCCTTAGATTATGGACATTTCATGCTTCATGCTGTAAGGCACAAAAATGTCTATAACAGTTGCCCCCTAAAGTATGAGGTCGTTTATCGGGTGAAATGCTTTATCAGGAGGATCCGAAGTTCATTCAATCGCTGAGAGGTGACCTGTAATAAGATACAATACAATACATTATTTTTCATACTGCTTTCATGATCTAGCTGAGGCGGGCATTCCCATGCTCAGCTTTATAAATTCATTTTGGTACATAGAACAGACGATCGTCTGATAGTAGACTGATAATTTTCTGCTGAAATTATCATCCTTTGAGTAGGATGATCATCTGCTGCAATGATGTACATGTCAAATGTCTTTATATTTCCTGAATATATATCGCAGCCCAAATGGATGAAACTAGATCTGGGGTCTTCAAACTCGTTCGATCTTCACTCTAAGTACAAGTCGATCCATGTGAGAATTGCGCTGAAGTCGAACATGGAAAGACATCGCTTGATTACCGGTCAATGATGTAAACCGTTAACAAGCGCGAGAGGAATCACCGATAATGATAATGACCCTCAAGGTACGGCAGTACAATCTACGTGGTGTGAATATAGGACTTAGTGTCAAACACCACGCAAAATCTTCTGGTCGAAGGTCATTGATATATACCTGTCGCCGGAAGTGAGAAACTTGCCATTGAGGCATGCAAGCTTCAAAGTACTGAGGGGGGTGTTCCTAGATCAACTTCTTGGATAATGAGCTGAAGTCGACAAGAAGCGATCCATCAAAGGAGGGCCTTAATGAATCCCACATCAGTGACACGGAACGGAGCTAATGATTGTGACGAAGGTGAAAACGATCTGTGAAATATGATTCAGGGTGGCAGTCATGAAAGGATGAAAGATGATGTATGGTAGTGGATGGGACACGGTTGACTCTTTCTGAACAACATCTCTTGAACATATAATGACACTGATGCGATGGATCGGTAGCATTACCCCAAATGTGGATGGTTTGGCGAGACCATGGTGATGAGACCGGTGAATGAAACAACCCAACCCGATGTGGTACGGAGGAAAAGTGTCATGTTCAAGAGCGACTTGCTACCATTAAAGCTTTGAGGTTCTCCCAATTTTTCCCCAGTCATTTCTGACCAGTACCTCTTTATTTTTGTCAAGCTTGAGGAGGATAACATATGCTTGTTCTATAACCTGCCCTTCGGGCAAACCCATCGCTATGTTTTAACGAGCCTAGCGATAGGGAAACTCGTTCTCGTCTAAAGACAAGTTTGTCGCTATTTAATCATTTTAACGAGTCTAACGACAAGGAAAACTCGGTCCTTTTCATTTTTAGAGAGTCTGAAAAGGTACATAAAGTTAACTCCAAAATTCCTTTTTCGTCATCTAATCCCTTAAGTCCGAAAAAGTATAAAACAATACAAAAGGGATGAGTTTTCGATATCTTTAACGAGCCGAAAAAAACAAGCGCTCGATCTTTTTGTGCAATAATCCCTCAGGTCCAAAAAGATTAAAATCTAGAGGAGGGATAGCTCTTCCGGTCCTTTAACGAGCTGGAAGGCCAAAACTCGGCAAACTTTTCATTTTTTTTTTTTTACGAGTCAGTTGAAAAGAGCTCAAAGAAGACTCGTCTTTTGAGGAACGAGTGATAAACAGGGATAGCAGCAGATTCCAGGTACAGGTTGGAATTTTCCAATCACGGCAGTGTCACAAGGATGGCTAGGTGAAATCACTCTTCGCAGCTGTTCCTCAAAATGGGTAAACAATCATATGGAGGTGAACGATTGACCAAATGAAAAGTGGAGGTGGTAGGTGCACATACGACCAAGGCTTTTATGGCTGATAAATTTACGATCACAGTGGTTATTTACCGGGATGGGTTTATTTTTTAACGAGCTTGAATGCGCCGCTAAAACTGCTCAATCTTATGTTTATTTTTTAACGAGCATGAACTATGTGCTAAAACTGCTCGGATCTTGCGTTTATTTTTTAACGAGCATAAATTCTGCGGTAAAACTGCTCGAATCTTGCGTTTATTTTTTAACGAGCATGAACTTTATACTAAAACTGCTCGATGATAAGTTTGCATGCCCCCAGCATAATAACGCAAAACGAGGTGCACGCCCCCCAAGCTTCATTGCATTCAACTCGGTGGTTGGAATGAAGGTTTACCTCGGGGATTTGTTTCATTTTTTAATGAGGTTGACACAAGATAGGAACTATCCTCGACTCTTCATTTTTTAACGAGGTTGACATGAGTTAGGAACTATCCTCGAGGTTTTAGATCCATTAGAAATAGAAGGTTTCATATTCCACCGTGGCCATTTCCGCCGGATTACTCGGAGGCGGTAGGGCAAAATTACCCATTAAAGTGGGGTCTTTTAGGAAAATTACTCCGATATTTTGGAGAGAATGATTGCTTCCATGGATCATTGGAATGCTTCCCATCATAAATGGTTGCACAACTTCTGTCGAAGTTGTCGTCGAACTGCTTGGTTGATATTTTTCCTTGCCGTTCGACAACTGCGGGTTCCTGTAATCTTTGTTCTTTGTCGAAATCAAAGCATCATTCTGCTGTTTTGAAACCGACAACATAAGTACTTGTGACGGGGAAGCATTTCCACTATCAACCATATTTTGACCTGGGTTGGGAAACGGATCAGTCAACACGGCTGAGGTTTGGGAACTTTTAAAGAACCTCTTTAACTCAGCTTTGAATGGACAATTTGCTGTCCAATGATCCTCGTCACATATCAAACATGGACTTTTTGGTTTTCCTTGCCCAGGAGGGTTTGAAGAATTTTTTCCAGGAGTTGATTCACCCTGTTTCTTCTTCTTCCCTTTGTTTTGCTTCTTCTTACTTTCTGGTTGATTGGTTTCTTTGCCCTTATCTACTGATACGGCATTTACTTCCGAAGCAAGAATTTCTTCTTTTGCATTTTGATCCGAATTCTTACGGGCTTTCTTTGACGAAGCCTTTATCGATTTCGCGTTTGCCGTGCCAATCATGCCATCACCGGCATGAGAGTCACTATTGGATTTAGGAGGGGGAGGAATTGAAAATTCTGGTCTAGGAGCGTCAGGAATTTTGTCGTAGAGCATGCCGGACTGAGTATAAACTAAGTCCAAATACTGTGCACGAGCGATAACTTGCTCCTCTGTTACGACTCCCCCCTTGGCCACATCCTCCGTTATAGCAGGAAGTAACGATTTTATAAACCATTTAGCTAACAGCTGATCGGGAACGTATGTTTTAACCATTCTACGACGACGACGCCATTCATGTATATGATCAGATATATGGGTGGTAGTTGTCTGCTTGAAGTTGGTTAATATCTCTGTTCCCGTTTCATACCTTATTGGTAATTGAAAATGGGTTAAGAAAGTCGTGGCTAGGGAGCTAAAATTGTCGAAAGAGGCTCTAGGTAATTCAATATACCATTTAGCCGCTGGACCTGTCAATGCCCTCTGAAAAAGGCGAAGCCTTATTGAATCGTCGTTTAGGGTGTTGGACGAACACCACAGATGAAAAGTCATCACGTGATTCGATGGGTCTTCACCTGGATTTCCATTGAATTTAGGAATGTCAGATGGAAGTTTGTGAGGAATCGCTGGCCACCAAGGGGCATAAGCAATCGGATCGTTGGTTAACCGGTGTAAATCGGGTAACTCTAAAGTTGCCACGAATGGTAACTGTTGATTCAGGTTAGGCGAAGCGTAACCAGGGTACGACGGAATCGCTTGAGCAGTGGGCCTTTGCATACCAGCATAATGTAATTGATGTTGGTATGATTGATACAGTTGGTGGACTTGACCACTGTAAAGTGGTTGGTTTTGACCGTTTTGGATATACGGTTGTCCACTGTTCGCAAAGATCTACTGCTCAGAACCTTGGTACACCTGCTGGAATTGTGGTTGTTGGTATTTCACTAGCCATGGTTGTGAAGCCATGTTCTGTTGTGCCATGCTAACCGTTGGACCAAGGTGTGGGGTAAGTATACCCGTTTGGACCTGTGTCGCCCCACCAGTTGGCGATTGTGGTTGTGACCCATGGTCAAGTGGCTGTAGCATTACAACCTGAGAAATCTGAGGTTGACATGCAACAAGTATCGCTTGAACTTGTGACACTGTTACAATAGCCGGTGTGGTTGGGATGTTCGTCATAGGTACACACTGTTGCATAGAATATACAACCCTTGGTTGTTGAGGTAGCATAGGTACCCAACTACTTGATGCAATTCTAGTATAACCTGAATACTGTTGTGAACTCCCGTATGGGTACCCTCCCGGAGGTGGTAATGAAAGGGCATACTGTCCCCCATATGGTAGCAATCCGGAAATCAAGGGCATTGATTGTCCTTGGGGACTGGATTGCCCAAATTGACCTCCAAATGGATCAATTTGGCGAGTCTCAACATAAGAGTTGCCGGATATTACTCCAGATGAAAAAACTGGAACAGACCATACTGTCGAAATAGTCCCTTGGTGGACTCCTTCTAGCGGTTGTGAGCTAGTTGGGACAGATGGTATGCCGGCAAACATTGTTGGAGTGACGGCAGGGACTTCTGCTGTCGCTGTGTCATTTGACACAGTTCTAGATGATGACGGTTGTTCAGACATTTTAAGTCTATCCAATAGATTGCCTAGCGATTCTACAGGAACCTCCACTTGTGGTGGATTAACTTCTGATGAAGGAAATAGAGTGACCCCGACTCCAAAATGGGTTGGAGTACTTGCTTGCGGATCCTCTGCAATTTCCTCTATCGCAATAAAACCCGGTGGAAGAGGAAGACCGTCAGGTCCGTAAAATATTTCTGGTGCCGAAGAAGGGGTTGTTTCGACAGCGACAGTTGTTTGAGGAGCAAAACTCTCTGGACCGGTTACAGATGGAACTGGTTCAGTTATACAAGTATTTGCCCCCAGACTAGGATCAGTATTACTGTCCTTCTGTGGCTGTTGAACTCCTTCTATAGAGGCAGGGTTTCCAGAAATGTTTGGAGTAACCAGAACCTCAGATGTAGTTGGAACACTTGTTCTAACTTTGATAGGAGATTTTGAACCGGTTAAACGAGTTCGCTTTGTCCGTACTGTTTTCGATTCCGGAGACAAAGACGGTTGACTCGTAAGCCTCCACGAACGACGGGGTTTCAATTGACTTTCTTCCACGATTGCGGATTACTCGATCAACTAAAATATTAAAAGGGGAAATTTGTGTTTCCAAATTGAATGAATTTTATTAGACGCTTTAGACGCAACTTGCTTTTTCAGTTTTAAAGAGTTGAGAAAAAGCTAAAGATGACTCTAGTATCCTTCGATGTTTTAACAAGCCCGAAGTGACAAATGCTCGGATGGACTTTTTCAGTTATAAAGTTTGAAAAAGGCCAAAAGAAACTACTCTGGAGTTCTAGGCAGAGGGTGTGCCAAACTTTTTGCAAAACCACAGAATACGTTTTACGGTACGGGTGGTCGATCTTTGTGAATGTTGTGTTCACTGCATTGCGATTAGTAGGGCGGCCGACACGAGTTCCTATGGATAAAGGCTTTATTCCTATAGGGGTCTCCCAATATATACGCGATGGTACGTGGGAGCACAAGTCCGTATTAGTGCCACCGACTCTCAGGAGGAATCACCCACCTTCTTCGAGATCGACAGTCACTACGTTTAACGATGCCAGAACACGTCTCTACCTAGACCTCTATGTGTTTGCGTTATGTTTCAATGCGTTGTTATGTAAATTCAATTCATTTTAGGTTGATCTTGTTTAGCAGTTTGCCTTTATGGATCACCACGAGATGTATGGTACAACTCCTAAATGCAGTCTAAAGATGATAAGCAAGCTTTTTCAATCTTTTCAACTTATGAAAATCTTAACTACTGAGGGAAAAGAAAGACATCATCTTTTCACACAGATCATAGAGCACACACTAATGCACTTTTTCCTAAATCAACATGCAATCTGTCAAAATGCACATGCACAATGCAGGTATTTCTTTTCTCTTTCTTAATGTTGATGTACTACAAAAAGAAAACTGTTGTATAAATTTGAATTCAATTTCAAGTGAAAGCAAACAAGCTTTTGTCCAAAATCAAAAGACACCTTAAGATTTACTTGTTTCAACACTAGAAATACATAAATTCAAACCATATGACGAAAGCGAAAGCTCAATCAGCTATGAACAGCAAACAAACTTAATCTTATGATCAGAACGACACTTATCACAGGTCTAGATCTAAGAGGCCACAGCAAGACTAGTTCACTTTCGTTATGGGAAACTGCAAATGATATAAGAAATACACAAAGAACAAATACAGTTTCTTTATACAACCGAGGTGGAATAGTAGCAAAGAAAGGTGGTTTCAGATAGGTACATTGACTGATAACAGGCTGCAAAAACAGGGATGAAAACAGGGCAACAGAAAGCAGAGAACCCCAGTTGCACAACGCAAGACTGGTTCAGCGCAGGTAGTACACTGTCAGTTTGACATTCAGTGCAGGTAGCCCCTTCGGGACCTACGATGAAATGCAGACTGCCTTCACAGTGCCTGCAATGAAGAGAGAAACTCTCGTTTTTCTCAGGTTCTGGGTCACAGATTGCTCAAAAATCAACAGTTTTTGGCCAAATCAAAGCTATCAAACAAGTACACACTAAAGGATGAAAAGGAGGATGAAAGCTATCACTAAGAGCTGTTCAGAGTCCTTGTGGATCAGCTTTTCAAATCATAAACATGCCCAGAAACTGAGCTAGAGTAGCTGCCCTCTACTTTGCATTTGAAAGATCCAAATGCAGTTCGATTCGGTACTCCCTGTGTTTAGGAAATGAATAGCAAAAACACAAACAACCAACAAGATACGCTCCCCACTGGAGTCGCCAATTTTTTGTTGGGAAAAGTATCCAATACGGAATGACCCTATCCCACTCTAAGGGTGATAGTACCTCAGCAACAATCAAAGCAAAGCTATCTAAGATTTCTTCTTTATGAAAGTAAAATAGGGGAGAAAGAGATCCACTAACCGATGTCTTTCGCTAATGGTTGATCCAATCTTCTCTCCTTGCTGCTTGCTTCCAACCCCTTGCTCTTTCACTGGCCCAGCTACACCAAGATCCTGCAAAATGGCAAGAAAGGGAAACTACAAGAAGCATACATTCATAATTGATTCAAGGATTAGAATAAATCAAATACACAAGTATAACAATACATCATTGAGACACATGCATATAGAAGAACCTCAAATACTTTATTAATGGAAGAAGTAAAGTTCAGGAAGTGATACAACCATAAGAGGCCCAATCCAGCATCACCTTCCCAGCAAAAAGAAATCTCCTCTTCACCTCCTTCAAAGCAAATCACCCAATAGTTCTAAACTCAAACCAACAGCAATTCTTTACATTCACAAGATTCCAGCCTCCCTAGACCTCATGAGAGAGATCTATATATAGCAGTTTTGGAGAAAGGATGAGTCAGCCTGAGATGTGACTAGTGTCCTCTACCACTTCAGTTATTCTTCAGTTCTTGAGTCCACTTGGAGGTTCTTGCTTCCACTTGGAGATTTAGAACCTCTTACTCATCACCAGTCGAATTCCCTGATCCAAGTGTCATTTTGGAAGCTTCCTGGGCATTGACACCTTGAGGAATGACTGTGCCACATGTCCAAACTCGCCCAGCGCAGGTAGCCTTCTTTGCAGTTGACATTCAATGCAGGTAGACAGTGGAGCAGTTGACATTCAGCGCAGATGCTCAGTGGAGCAGTTGACATGATCCAGAATTGCCTTGTTTTTGAGTGTTTTCAGGTGGAGAACTTTTATTCAGTGCTGTGGTTTGCTGACCTTGTTCCTCTAGGGGTAGGAACAACATGTTTAGGGACTTTGGATCCCTTAGATTATGGACATTTCATGCTTCATGCTGTAAGGCACAAAAATGTCTATAACAAGCTTCTCCCAAAAGTTCTCCACCAAAAACCACTCAGAAACAGTCAATTCAGGATCAATTCAAGAGCTCCACTAGCTGCCTGCGTTGAAATGCAAAGTCTGCACTGGCTAGTTGCACTGCAACGCAGGTGGAAGCACTACCAGGGTGCACTGAGCGGGAAATGACAAATGGCAAGCTCATTCAACGAGGTGGAAAGACCCTGGAAGCTTCCAGAATATTCTCCAATGACACTTGCCTCAATGAATTCGACTAGTGATGAGTAAGAGGTTCTCAACCTCCAAGTGGAAGCAAGAACTGACAGAGAGAAGCCACAAGTCAAAACATAAGCTGACTCATCCTCTCTTCTTACATCTATATATGGATCTCTCACCCAGAGGTTCAGGAGGCTGGAATTTTGTACTTTGCAGAGAATTGTTGTTGGTTTGAGATTGAGATTAGTACATTGGGTGATTTATGCTTTGTTGGAGGAGAGGAAGGGATTCCTTTGCTGGGAGGTAGATGCTGGATCGGGCCTCACTTGGTTGTATCTCCTCTTGGACTTTATTACTCTATCAATAAACTATTTGAGTTTCTCCTACATGCTGTATACCAATGATGTTTTGTTATGCTTACATGTTTAGCTTAACCTGATCTTGAGCTTTTTATGAATGTATATCTGTATCTTCTTGTCAGGGAAAATTTTAAGAACCCCCCCTAAATTTATAAATATAATAAATGGGCAAATCTCCATGGTATATAGGAAAAATGGAAGGCGATTTTATCAATAATATAATATGTATATATAATTTTTTGGCGAATCTCTTACCAGGCATGGCGAATATTTTACTCTATTATAAAATCTTGTAAGATCTTGGCGAGTCTTTCACTAAATAATAAAACTTTGTAAAGTCCTAGTGAATCTTAGCATAGGCTACATGCTGGTTTAATTCCCCCATTTAAATAAGCTACATTCCAGGTGAATACCATGGGTCAATACCATGTGCCATTTTGGTGAATACCATGGGTCAATACCATGTGCCATTTTTATTTTTATTAATTCTAATATTAGGGTTAATAATGGTTTTTTTCATGGTATTAATAACAATCTAGTCCATGGTATTTGTCCCATAGTATTTTGGCCCAGAGGTTTCACCTAAATATAACCCATTTTTTGAGTGTTCGTAAATATAAGGTGACTTATGGAGTAAATATAAAAAAATGTTTTATTTGTTTGCCATACCTCTCGTTTATTTATATTTTTATTAATTTACCATACCTCTTTTACAAATATGGTATTTGGCCCATAGGATCCACTTAAATAAAACCTCTTTCTTGAGCCTTCATAAATAGAACGAGGGTTATGGACTAAATATAAAAAGAGGTTTTATTTATTTACGATACGTCTAGTTTATTTATATTTTTATTTATTTACCATACCTTTTGAGTAAGTATAAAAAGACGTTTTTTTTTATTTACCATACCTCCACTTTACTTATATTTTCATTTGTTTACACCCTTACATGTATATAAGGTGACTTATGGAGTAAATATAAAAAATGTTTTATTTATTTACCATACCTCTCATTTATTTATATTTTTATTAATTTAACATACCTTTTCTATAAATATGGTATTTGGCCCATAGGATTCACTTAAATAAAACCTATTCTTGAAAATGGGCAAATGGAAGGTTGTAAGTCCTAACTTCAACGGCTAAATTTACCTTTTTTACCCTCTCCCTTAAAATAAGGTGGGCTATTTGAGGTGATTTGTAAAAATGTACTATGATACAAAATATTCGCCCACTAAAAATTTAAAACCCCTTAATTTCGCCAAAGGGCGAACATTCGCCCCTAAAATTATCCTTGCTTCTTATAGTTTCTCTCTCTTGTGATCTTGCAGGAATTCTGTGAAGCTGGGCTGGTGAGAGAGCTGGGAGCTGGGAGCTACTGAAGAGAGGAGCGATTGGATCAACAAACTTGCGAAAGACACAGGTTAGTTAGATCCTGCTTCCTCATTTACATTTCATAAAGAAGACTACTCGAATAAGTTTACTTCGTTTGTTGCTAAGGCACTATCACCTCTTAGAGTGGGATAGGGGCATTCCGAATTGGATACTTTTCCCAACAACAAATTGGCGACTCCACTGGGGATCGTATCTTGTTGGTTTATTTGTGTTTCTATTTTGTTCTTCTCATAAACTCAGGAGTGCCGAATCGAAATGCATTTGCCATTTTCAAATGCAAAGTAGAGAACTGCCACTCTAGTCCACTCACTGGGCCTATTTTTATGATCTGAACAATCTGATCCACAAGTTCTCTAATAGCCCTTTGTGATAGATCTTAGTCCTCCTATAAATCATCCTCCTAATTGTACCTAATTGATAGCTTTGATCCGGCCAAAAACTGTTGATTTAACTGCAAACCGTAACCCAGAACCCAGAAACAACTCTCGTTTCTGCTTCAGCGCAGACTCTGTGAAGAGGTTCTGCATTTCAACGCAGGTCCCGTGAAGGCTACCTGCACTGAATGTCAAAACCTCTGTGTTGGGAGTGCGTTGATCAGTCTTTGCCTTGTGCAGCTGTGGTTCCCTGCTTCCTTTTGCTCAGTTTTATCTCTGTTTTTTGCAGCCTGTTATCAGTCAGTGTACCTATCTGAAACCCCTTTTCTTTGCCTCAATTCCGCCTTAGTTGTATAAGGAAACTGTATTTTTTCTTTGTGTATTTGTTACATCATTTGCAGTTTCCCATTACAAAAGTAAACTAGTCATACTGTCGCCCTTAGATCTAGACCTGTCGTAAGTGTCGTTTTGATCTTAGGAGTGAGTTTGTTTGCTGTTCACAGTTGATTGAGCTTTTAATTTTGTCATTTGGTTTGAATTTATGCATTTCTAGTGTTGAAACAAGTAAATCATAAAATGTCGTAATCATCTTTTTGATTTTGAAAAAGGAACTTGTTTATGTTTTCACTTGAAATCGAATTCAAATTTGTACAACAACTTTCTTTTTAGGCATCAATATTAAGAAAGCAAAAAGAAATACATGCATTTGTGCATTTGCATTTTGATAGTTTGCATGCTTTGATTTAGGAAAAGTGCATTACAGTGTGCTCTATGCTCTTTGAGAAAAGTTTGGGTCTTCCTTTTCCCCTTGTAGCTAGGATTTTCATTGTTGAAAAGATATAAAAGCTTGCTTATCATGTTTAGACTGCATTTAGGAATTGTATCATACATCTCGTGGTGATCCAAAAGGCAAACTTCTAAGAAAGATCAACCTAAAATAAATTGAATGAACTTAACAACGCTTTGTAACTTAACGCACAACATAGAGGTCTAGGCTAGAGACGTGTTCCGGCGTCGTAAAGCCTGGTGACTGTCGATCTCGCTAATGGTTGGATGATTCCTCCTGAGGGACGATAGCGCCAGTACGGATTGTGCTCCCACGTACCGTCAAGTATATATTGGGAGACCCCTATAGGCATAAAACCTTTATCCTTAGGAAGCTGTGTCGGCCGCCCTACTGATCACAATGCACTGAACACAGCATTCAGGAAGATTGACCGCCCGTACCTTAAAAAGTATTCTGCAGTTTTGCGAAAAGTTTGGCACACCCTCTACCTAGAACTCCAGAGCAGTTCCTTTTGGCCTTTTTCAGACTCTATAACGGAAAAAGTCCATCCGAGCATTTGTCACTTCGGGCTCGTTAAAACATCGAAGGAGACTAGAGTCATCTTTAGCTTTTTCTCGACTCTTTAAAATTGAAAAAGCAAGTTCTGTCTAAAGCGTCGTTAAAATTTATTTTAAATGGAACAATCACCCCTTTTTCCTGCGTTGATCTTTAGGTTGAGAAAATGGAGCCCACCAACCAAGGAATTCCCCTTGGTGGAAATCCTAGTCCCTTCTCCTCTTGGGGAGATGTTGGTGCGCCCCATATGGCCACATTGTCGCTTCCAGGACTGACAATTGGCTTGCCGGTCTGTCTCTTCTCAACCAATGTCGTACAGAACACCGCTATTCCTGAACAGTCGAATCAATAGTTAGACCAGTCCAGACTTGCCCACCAGCCTTCTACTTCCTCTAATTCTTCCTCTCCTCCTTCCTCTTCGCTTGACGGAACTGGTAAAACAAAAAACCAAGTTCCTAAGGAGAAGAAGGAAAAGAAGAAGAAAGAGAAGAAGAAGAAGGAGCCAAAAGCAACTGGGGGCAAACAATTGTCGTCTGACAAAAATCCACACACAGCACTGACTAGGCCTAAATCGCCATGTGTCATATGCAAGGGAGACCACTTCCACAGAGATTGTCCCTGCATCCCTCGGATACTAAGGGACTGGTCTCCCCGTTTGCACAATCCGGTGGCATCAACCTCTGATAGCCATGTTGAATGCATACCGTCAACTAGCGAAAGTGAAGTCCTTGGACAAAAAGGGAGAGCTAGATCTCCCTGTAGACTGTGCGAAGGCAACCACGCCATCCACAGTTGTCCCTTCTTAGACGAAGCGAAAAGAGTTTTGGATGATCGTCTGATTTCACCGTTACGACTTCCTCCTGGATATAAAAAACTCTTGCCGAGTCCTTCGTTAGTTGAAAATCCAGCTGGCCCACTCAAGTGGTCAGCTGAAGTGCCGGTCATTGAAGATGAACCAGCTGAATCCATACCCGACGAAAGTCAAAAGGTGGAGGCGGCAGTTGACCCGGTCTTGCCTTCAGAGGATTTATCTTCGAATGATACAGTCACTGAAGAGGATAAAGATGACACCATCCAAATTCTCTTCATCAACACAGACTCCGACGAGCACGGGGGCACTCCCCCCATTCCTTTATCGCAGGAAGGAAGATCGTCAGAGCGATACCCGACCATTTACTTGGTCCAACCACCAAGCAACCTAGTTGTTTCCTTCGACTGGAACCAACTAGGCAGACCCCGTTTGCCAGCAACCATACCATTCAAAATTATCGTCCAAATATACAGAATGGTCATGGTTGGCACCATCATTGATGAAGGGGCGTCTGTGAGTATCCTTTCCTCTATTGCTTGGAAAGCGCTTGGTTCGCCAGCACTTTTGCCTGAAATGAGAAATCTGACAGGCTTTGATAAAGGAACCAGTCGACCTTTAGGGATCCTCCCCAATGTGCCCATAACATTGAGAGGGAAGACCGTTCAAATGAACGTGATGGTCGTTCAAGGACCCTTGGATTATAACCTACTCCTTGGACGAGACTATATATATTGCATGGGAGCCATCGTCTCCTCACTCTTTAGAGTAATGTGTTTTCCGCACGAAGGAAGAGTGGTCAAGCTCGTGGACCAGCTTTCATTTCCCGGATCACACATCGCAAATAGTCATATACCATCCCTAATTGGTCTCTTCACGCAAGAAATGTCTCAACCTACGGTCTGTCCTCCCGATGAGCGTGAGTGATTCGGAGGGATATGACTGGAACCCAGGGGGCATGCGTCCTGGTCTGCTTCGGCAGGAAAACTTTGGGTATAAGGTAGGTTTCCGCGGGAGAATATGACTAGTCTGTACCCCGCCCATGCTGGAAGAGGGTTATTCTAGAATAAGATTCTTTTGTCAAAGTTATGTGAGTTGACAGAATTGAGTCAATCACCTTTGTCTATTTCGGTAGACATCGCCGAAGAAGTGTTTTGTTTGAAAGATTAACATGACAATCTTTGGGTAACCTGAAAGAGGTAGGCCTTTCCTGGTAGAACAAATGTTTTACTTGCAAATTGAGGGGTAACCTTGAAATCGTACTTTATACTGGGGGGCATGCAAATCTTTTGGAGTGCAAGCAAGGGGCGGCTATTTATTTTTTAAATTTTTAGGTCCTCCCTTTAAACCTGTAGGTCTAACCCTTTAAACTCGTAGGATTAGTCGTTTCCAAACTTGCATAACAAAAGGATGCGGGGCACAGCTTTGTAAGGCGCAAGCTCCATAAAAATGGAATCTTACATGAGACATTCTTATCATATGACTGGATTATCGAGCAGTTTTAGCACATAGTTCATGCTCGTTAAAAAATAAACATAAGATCGAGCAGTTTTAGCACATAGTTCATGCTCGTTAAAAAATAAACATAAGACTGAGCAGTGTTTTTCTGCATTTAAGCTCGTTAAAAAATGAACTACCCTCCGGTAAATAACAACCGTGAATGTTACATTATCAGCCATTAAAGCCTTGGTCGTGTTTGCACCGTCACCTCCACTTTTCCATTGGCCGATCATTCACCTCCATATTGATTGTTTACCCATTTTGAGGAACAGCTGCGAAGAGTGATTTCACTAGCCATCCTTGTGACACTGCCGTGATTGGAAAATTCCAACCCTTACCTGGAATCAGCTGCTAACCTGTTTTATCACTCGTTCCTCAAAAGACAAGTCTTCTTTAAGCTCTTTTCATCTGACTCGTAAAATATGAAAAGATTGCCTAGTTTTGGCCTTCCAGCTCGTTAAAGCGACCGGAAGTGCTATCCCTCCTCTAGATTTTAATCTTTTTGGACCTGAGGGATTATTGCACAAAAAGATCGAGTGCTTGTTTTGTTCGGCTCGTTAAAACTATCGAAAACTCATCCCTTCTGTATTGTTTTATACTTTTTCGGACTTAAGGGATTAGATGACGAAAAAGGACATTTGGAGTTATCTTTACGTACCTTTTTAGACTCTCTAAAAATGAAAAGGGATCGAGTTATCTTTGTCATTAAACTCGTTAAAAAACATTAATAGCGACAAACTTGTCTTTAGACGAGAACGAGTTTCACTATCGCTAGGCTCGTTAAAACATAGCGATGGGTTTGCCCTAAGGGAAAATTATAGAACAAGCATATGTTATCCTCCTCAAGCTTGACAAAAATAAAGAGATACTGGTCAGCAATGACTGGGGAAAAATTGGGAAGAAACTCAAAGAACTTTATTGGTAGCAAGTCGCTCTTGCACATGATACTTCCACTCCGCGCCTGAGTCGGGTTGGGTTGTTTCATTCACCGGTCACATTGCCATGGTCTCGCCATACCATCCACCTTTGGGGTAAATGCTACCAATCCATCACACAAGTGTCGCCGATATGTTCAAGAGAAGTCATCCAGAGAAGTCAACCGTGTCCCATCCACTACCATACATTATCCTTCATCCTTTCATGACCGCCACCCTGAACCATATATCATCAGATCGTTTTCACCTCCATCAAAATCATTTGCTCTGTTCCGTGTCACTGATGTGGGATACATCAAGGCCCTCCTTTGACGGATCACTTCTTGTCAACATCAGCTCATTATCCAAGAAGTTGATCTAGGAACAACCCCTTCAATACTTTGAAGCTTGCATGCCTCAATGGCAAGTTTCTCACTTCCGGCGACAGGTATACATCAATGACCTTCAACCGAAAGATTTTGCGTGGTGTTCGACGCCAAGTCCTTTATTCACACCACGTGAATTGTACTGCAGTACCTTGAGGGTCATTTTCATTATCGGTGATTCCTCTCGCGCTTGTTAACGGTTTACATCACTGACCGGTAATCAAGCGATGTCTTTCCATGTTCGACTTCAGAACATTTCTCACATGGATCGACTTGTACTTAGAGTGAAGATCGGACGAGATTGAAGACCCCGGATCTAGTTTCATCCATCCGGGCTGCGATATATATTCAGGAAAAATAAAGACATTGACATGTACAGCATTGCAACACAGATAATCATCCTACCAAAAGGATGATGATTTCATCAAAATCATCAGTCTATCATCAGACAATTGTCTGTCCTATGTACATAAAAATGAATTTATAAAGCTGAGCATGGGAATGCCCGCCTCAGCTAGATCATGAAAGCAGTATGAAAAATAATGTATTGTATTGTATCTTATTACAGGTCTCCTCCCAGCATTGGAAGAACTTCGGATCCTCCTAATAAAGCATTTCACCCGATAAACGGCCTCATACTTTAGGGGGCAACTGTTATAGACATTTTTGTGCCTTGCAACTATAAGCATGAAATGTCCATAATTCAAGGGATCCAAAGTCCCTAAAGATGTTGTTACAGCTCCTAAAGGAACAAGGTCAACCAATGACAGCTTCTCCCAGAAGTTCTCCACCAAAAACAACTCAGAAACAGTCAATTCAGGATCAATTCAAGAGCTCCACTAGCTGCCTGCGTTGAAATGCAAAGTCTGCACTGGCTAGTTGCACTGCAACGCAGGTGGAAGCACTACCAGGGTGCGCTGAGCGGGAAATGACAAATGGAAAGCTCATTCAACGAGGTGGAAAGACCCTGGAAGCTTCCAGAATCTTCTCCAATGACACTTGCCTCAATGAATTCGACTAGTGATGAGTAAGAGGTTCTCAACCTCCAAGTGGAAGCAAGAACTGACAGAGAGAAGCCACAAGTCAAAACATAAGCTAACTCATCCTCTCTGCTTACATCTATATATGGATCTCTCACCCAGAGGTTCAGGAGGCTGGAATTTTGTACTTTGCAGAGAATTGTTGTTGGTTTGAGATTGAGATTAGTACATTGGGTGATTTATGCTTTGTTGGAGGAGAGGAAGGGATTCCTTTGCTGGGAGGTAGATGCTGGATCGGGCCTCACTTGGTTGTATCTCCTCTTGGACTTTATTACTCTATCAATAAAATATTTGAGTTTCTCCTACATGCTGTATACCAATGATGTTTTGTTACGCTTACATGTTTAGCTTAACCTAATCTTGATCTTTTTATGAATGTATATCTGTATCTTCTTGTATTTTCTCTCTCTTGTGATCTTGCAGGAATTCTGTGAAGCTGGGCCAGTGAGAGAGCTGGGAGCTGGGAGCTACTGAAGAGAGGAGCGATTGGATCAACAAACTTGCGAAAGACACAGGTTAGTTAGATCCTGCTTCCTCATTTACATTTCATAAAGAAGAATACTCGAATAAGTTTACTTCGTTTGTTGCTAAGGCACTATCACCTCTTAGAGTGGGATAGGGGCATTCCGAATTGGATACTTTTCCCAACAACACTAGGGTCACTTGTTGGTAAACCTTGGATTATGTAAAGGAGCCTTCAAGGGGATTGAGCTTGCTACTCTGCCCTTGCGTGCGTATCAGATTGTAGACTGTTCCCCCAGGTGTATTTGTCTCAGTTGGTAACCTTAGTGGCCATATTCTTTAGGACTCTTCCTGAGGTGACAATGGTGGGAAGATCCCACTGTACCTGGAGAAGACGTCGGCTAGACTCACTTGGATTTTCTGGGGGGTTCACTTCACTCGAGACGGTTAAGTGGAGGAACTTGTGCCAGTCTATTCATTAAGCAGGTTGCTGGGGTAACTGTTCCAACTGCCATTTCTGTACTGAACTTTGCGACGTTGGATTTCATTACCAACTAGTGTTTTCGGTCTGGAAAGTTACTGTTTGTGTGTGTTTGATCTCCTATATTCTTTAGGCGTGTGATTCAAATTTGTTTAGTTCTTTAGAGACCTTAGGTGTTTTTCAGTGAGATTTTACTTTGTTTGCTTGTGAAGTAGTTAAAAGTCTTTAACTGTGGTTGAATTACCAAGACAGTCCCGTAGACTTCGGGGCCAGTCTCCTGAGATTATAAACGTGGCTGAGTTACTGAGGAAGTCCCGTAGACTTCGGTGCCAACCTCCTGAGGAAGTACCAAGCCAACTTGAAGGCTTAAAAGTCCTCGTAACTCCTAGAGACAGTAGAGTTGGGTCACCGGAATATGGAGAATCTTCTTTGATAGTACATCCTGATTTTCAAACGCCAGTGGCAGAATATAATCCATAGTCAGTGTCTGTATCCGAAATCGCTGGTAGCTTTTCATCTACTAGTGATATAGGTGAAGAACCCGAAATATCTGAGCCTGAAAGTGAATTTGCTGCTACTCCGACATCGGGGTTTGTTTCTCCAACTTTTAGTGGTCCTGGTTCACCTAGAGTAGAAACAATAATCACTCAAGATCTTCCTTCTGGACTTATTTCTATTGAAGAACTTGCTTCGGAAGAAGAAGAAGTAGGCATCCCTATCCCTGAAAATCAATCTGTCATTAAAATAAGGGAGCGTGAATCAATTTTTTACAGTCCACCTAGGAGTAGTTCTTGGTATCTTTCTTTGACTAATTATTTAGAAAACTCAGGGTTAAGTTTTTCACCACCTCGTGCTCCTTATCACTCAACACCTAGAGTTTTTTATACTCCCGTAAATATGTCAGGATAGTCGTCCATGTTTACTCAATTTCCCGAATCCTTTTTGTACATCGGTCCATCTGTTCCCTCTGGGTATCAGTCCCTTTCTGGTACTATTCTGGGAGCATCTTCCCAACCCATTGAGCAAGGGTTATTAACTAGAAGCAATGGTAATAAACCATTGAGCGTAGAAGACATTCTTATGATGTCAGGTTCTATTCCCAATCCTCAACCTCAAGGTAGCCAGTTACCGCCTGGGGGGCAGCCTCAATTAACGCCTGGGGGGCAACCTCAAGGTACACAATTTGCATCTGGGGGCAACCTCAAGGACAGTACATACCTACGGGACAGTACATTCCTCAAGGTCAACCCCAAACTCAATATGTACCCCAAGGTCAACCCCAGTATCAATTTATACCTCAAGGTCAACCTTAGTATCAGTATGTGCCTCAAGGGTATCAACCCCAAGGTCAATACTCGAACCAAGGTTTCCAACCACCCCAAGGTCAAACATATGTTCAAGGAACGGGAAACGTACCTTTCAATTATCAATCCTACCCTCAACCCAGTTATGGTCCTCAGTCTTCTCAACCTGTTATGGGTCAGTACCCCGGAATGAATATAGTGTGGGATCCATCGCAAACCCAACAGGTGTTGCAGCCAAGTGTACAGTTGTCATCTCAAACTGGACAACCCCTAGTTTCTGGTACACCCCAACAACCAGTCCAGTCTAACATTCAAACTTCTGTACCTTCGGTAGTTTCTCAGCCTGGGCCCATTACACCTCGTACTCTGCCTCAAATGACTACTACAACTGCCGCTACATCTGTTCAATCTACCCCACCTACTTCTGGAGTATCGACAGCTCTGGTTTCTACTATTCCTGTATCTACTCCTTAGACATCTTTACCACTATCTGGATCTACGATTCAAACTTCGGTTCAGATGCCTGTAGGACAACCTGGTTTAAGTACGGTTGTCACAAGTCAACCACAATTCACCTATCAACTGTACCAGGGACAGTACCAATTCAGTCCTGCTGTCCAGCAGCCAGTTTATCAGTATCAACCATACCCTGGGTACACTTATCAACAACCTCAACAACCCCAGTATGGTCCAGTTAATCCTGGCTTTATGGGAGGATACAATATCCCGAACGCGATTCCTATTCCTAGTTATCCTGGATATCCTCCTCTTGGGGCTGGTCTCATGACCCAGATTTTTAGGGATCCTAATCGGCAGTTACCGTTTATCGCAACTTTGGACTTGCCTGACTTGTCGCACCTAACGAACGATCCCATTAATTATCTTCCGTTTTGGCCGCCAATGCCGAATAAGTTGCCCAGTGACATTCCCAAGTTCTAAGGTAAATCAGGAGAGGACCCGTCGAACCATGTGATGACTTACCACCTCTGGTGTGCATCTAACTCCATCACAGATGATTCAATCCGTCTTAGACTTTTCCAGTGCACTCTAATTGGTCTCGCGGCCAAGTGGTACATTGAGTAACTGCGAGGCACTTTTTATAATTTTAGTCAGTTAGCTACCTCATTTTTAACTCATTTCCAATTGCTAGTTCGATATGACAATGGCACGGAATTGTTAACTTCGCTAAAACAATCAACATCCACTTACATTTCAGATCATATTCATGAGTAGAGACGTCGACGTCATTTAGTGAAGGTATTTATTCCGGATCAAATCTTGGCTGAGTGGTTTGTAAAATCTTTGTTGCCAAAGATCACTGAAGATGTTGCTAAAGCCAGAGTTGTTACTAAGGAGCAAGTCATTGCTCAAGCACAGTACCTTGACTTGGTCTATACTCAGTCAGGTACGTTACACGAAAAAATCCCCTATCTTCCCAAGCAAAATCAAATCATTGCAGCTCCTTCGGGATCTCATGCCGCTGATGGTATGATTGGCACGGTTAGCACTAAAAGTAAGAAGAAGTCTTCCAAGAATTCTTCCCCTATCATAACCTTGCCTGATTCCCCAACAGGAGATTCTTCTGCAGATATTTCCGCCGATATTCATGTTGTAGAGTCATCTACAGCCAAATCAAAATCCGGTGGGAAGAAGAAAGGAAAGAAGAAGAATAAAACGGACAAAAGTTCAAAGGAGAAACCTGAAAAGGCAGAATCCAATGACGAAAAGTGCAAACCTCGTTATCCTTGTCTCATTTGTGACGATGAACATTTTACAAGAGACTACCCTCATCGTGCAGAGGTTGCGAAGATTGTCAAGGGTTCCCAAACTCCTGATGTTTTGAAGGATCCTTTTCCGGCTCAAGACAGTAAGATGATAGGTTCATCCTCGAGTGTCAATGAAGAACCCATACTAATGATGTCCCATGTTAGGATTGCGACTCGATCACAGGATTATGGTAGTAAGAGTCCTGTTGATGGTAAAGAAGCAGAATCTTCTCATTCTAATCCATCAACCTCAGCTCCCGGTTCCGATCCACTATGGATCGAGAAACTTAATCCAGACTTGGTAATCAAACCGCCCGCCAAGGGTATACTTCGAAAGTCAGCTTTCAATCCACATGCAAGAGCGGCTCAGAATTATAACATTGTTGAGGATTTAGCTGTTTCACCCTCGGCAATGTCGGCTTTGGAAGTGCTGCAATCATGCCCAGCACAAAGAAAATTACTTTTGTCGGCTATAGGAGCTGTTGATGTTCAGGACCCGAACCTAATAATTTTCGATCTAGAAAATAGTACACCGCGTTTGCCTCATCAAATGGCTTTCCAGATTCCAGTGATAGTAAAAAACAGGCCTATTCATCGGACTGTAATTGATGAGGGAGCCTCAACGTGTATTATGTCGATACAGTGTTGGAGATCGCTTGGTTCCCCTTCACTAAATCAATCCCCGACGATTCTAAAGGCCTTTGATGGCTGTGGGTTTCATCCTATTGGCATTCTACAGGATTTGCCTATAGGGGTTGAAGGAAAAACCATTAGTCTAGATGTGGAAGTGGTTGATGCCCCTATACACTACAACCTTCTCTTGGGTCGAAGTTGGTCTTACGCTATGACAGCGGTCGTTTCATCGGTCTTTTGAGTAATAAAGTTTCCACATAATGGAAAGATCGTAACAATAGACCAGCTGGCTTACTTTTCATCTGACCCAGCCTCTTCGGAAAGTATTCAGCATGTTGGTAAAACGACTATCCCATATAAGGATGTTGGAGTAGGATTATTTAAAGATGCTGGTTTACTGGGAACTTTTCCTTTTCCTCCAATCAACGCATCATCTTCATTTGCAACCATTCATATGATTACATCAGACACCATTGTTTATTATGATCCTTGGATCATTCCTTTTGAATCTGAGATAGACTCATTTGGTAATTCCATGCCTTTGAGTCCATATGAAATTGCCTATGAAGCCGTGCAGTCTTTTGCCGACCTGTGTTCAACCAAAAATGACTTAATGAATGTGGTCCGTGAGGAATCACTTTTCACATCAACCTCGGATTTAACTACATTTTCTGAACTTTTTCACTCTGATGAGCAAATTCGTGAAATCCTATGTGTAGATGATTTACCATGGGAAGATCTCCATCACAGATCTTCGTTTTTACCTGAGGATGATCGTTTTGAAAATGATTTCTCATCAATTTTTACGACTGAATATGTCAAGGAACCTCAGAATCCAATGAAACATCCCGATTCAGAGTTAAATTTGGGAAACATCTCTCGAACTATTCCTATTGACATTTCGGTTAAGCCCGGAATTGTTGAGAACATTCGTATAGGTGCCTCGTGTACAGATGACGAAATTCAATTATATAAGGCCCTATTTCAAGAATTCTGCGACGTGTTTGCCTGGTCCTATGAGGAAATGCCAGGAATTGACCTCGCGATTGTTGTTCATGAAATCAAGACTTACCCGGACGCTAAACCCCTCCGACAACGTTTGCGTCAGATTCACCCACGAAAAGCTGCTGCAATTAAAGCAGAAGTTGAAAAATTGTTGAAAGCAGGTTTCATTTATCCGATCTCGTTAACGGATTGGGTATCAAATATTGTTTCGGTTAACAAAAAGCAGGGAACAATAAGAATATGCATCGATTATAGGGACATTAATCGAGCCTGTCCAAAGGACAATTACCCAACTCCCTATATCGATCAAATCATTGATGATTGTGCCGGCAGCGATATATTCTCCTTTATGGACGGTTTTTCCGGATACAATCAAATCAACATTCTACCTGCCGATCAACCAAAAACGGCTTTCATTTGTCCATGGGGGACATTTGCTTATTGCAAATTACCTTTTGGGCTTAAGAATGCCGGAGCAACTTTTCAAAGGGCGATGTCTTATGTGTTTCATGACATCAAGCACATTGTGCAACCCTATCTCGATGACTTGCCTGCTCATTGCTTACATCGAGCTGATCACCTCGTCCATTTACGAGCAATCTTTATGAGGTGTAGGCATTATCGGATTCGGTTGAACCCACACAAATGTGTCTTCTGTATAGAAACGGGTCGATTGCTAGGATTTGTAGTTTCGAAAGCCGGCATTCGCGTTGATCCCTCAAAGGTCGAAGCTATCATCAAATTGCCTCCTCCTTCGAGTCTTCGCCAACTCCAAAGTTTGCAGGGGAAAGAAATTTTTTTACAACGATTCATTCCTAAATACGCCGAGGTTACAAAGGGTTTTACCCGGTTGTTGAAGCAAAACACTCAATTCTATTGGGATGAGATAGCTCAGAAATATTTTGATGCACTCAAACACGCGTTGACCCATGCACCGTTGTTGCATCCTCCCAATTACAACCAGGATTACTTCTTGTATCTCGCCGCCTCTCATTCCACCATTGGAATGGTCTTAGTTCAGGAAGATGAATTCGCAACAGAACATGTGATATATTACCTCAGTCGCATGCTAAATCCAACTGAGCTAAAATACTCACATGTGGAGAAATTGGCATTGGTATCCGTTCAAGCTGTCCAATGTTTTCGTCACTACATTCTACTACGTAAAACTACGGTAATTTCGGATTGCAACCCTATGATCTACATTTTGACTAGGCAATTACTAGGGGACAAGTACTCTAAATGGATCGTTATCCTGCAAGAGTTCGACTTGGAATTTGAAAAATCTAAGTCTAAGAAATCTTTAGTTTTTGCGGAGTTAATGTGTGACTTCCCGCGTGCTGACACAGAAACTGTGGCGGAGGAGCCCATTACGGACGAATCCTTGTTTCTAATCAGCACTTTAGATCCATGGTATGGGGATATCATCATTTATCTACAGACCCAATCCTTTTGGTTGGAAATTTCAAGGTCAAAACGTCGGAAAATTCGATTCCAGTCTCAACAATTCAATATTATTGGAGATACTCTTTATCGCTGTGGGGCGGACTCTGTTTTTCGACGTTGCTTAACTCACGAGGAAGCTGAAAGGGTTCTAAATGACTACCACTCTGGAGCATGTGGCGGTCATATGTCTGGGTATGCCACAACCCAAAAGATATTGCGCGCTGGCTACTTCTGGCCGTCTTTACTTAAAGATTGTATTACGGCGGTCCGAAAATGCCACAATTGCCAGATTTTTGATCGTAAGATGCACGCTCCACCCGCTCCTCTCCACCCTATAATTGTTGTTGGTCCTTTTGCCAAATGGGGTATCAATTTTATTACATGTAACCCTCACTCGGCCGGGGGGCATGCGTATATCATCCTTGCGGTAGATTATTTTACTAAGTGGGCCGAGGCGATGCCTACATTCGAGGCAGACGGCAAGACAGCTGCAATTTTCGTGTTCAATCATATAATTGCTAGGTTTGGTGTCCCGCAAGCGATAATCACTTATCATGGGCATCATTTTCGAAACGTTATGATGACCGAACTTACAGGCCAGCTTGGTTTACGTCATGATAGTTCAACCCCTTATTATCCATAAGCGAATGGTCTGGTTGTATCCATCAACAAAGTTTTAGTTATCATGATCCGACGAATCATTGGGATTCATCGGTCGAATTGGCACAACATGCTATTTTCAGCGCTTTGGGCGTACCGAACTTCAGTAAAAACATCAACAGGGTTCACTCCTTTCCAACTAGTCTATGGTTTGGAAGTTGTGTTACCCATTGAATGTGAAATCTCGTCACTGCAAATGGCCATCGAGTTACTTCTAGCCACTTCCGAAGAGGAAAAGTGTTTGTTATACTTGGCTCAATTAGATGAGAATCCACGTGATTCTGCATTGGCGATCGAGACTCATGCAAAACGAATGAAAGCTCAGTATGATCAAAATGTGACCCCTCGAAATTTTTCAGAAGGGGATCTAGTCTTAGTTTATGATCAAGCTAATGATAAATTAGGCGCTGGAAAATTCATTCCTATGTGGCATGGTCCCTATGTTGTCAAGCGAAAGCTTGCCAAAGGGGCTTATGAATTGGTAGACTTTGATGGGGACTCTTTGGGTAAACCCAGAAATGGCCTTTACTTGAAGAGGTATTATGCTTAAAAGAATGGGTATGGAGATTTTTAGTTAGGATAGTTTTTCTTTCTAGCTGGTGTGTTTTAGTTTAAATAGTGTGCTTAGCTTAGAGAGTGTTTTTTCGTCATTATTCCTTCTTATCTTGGTTTTACTCTTGATATTGCAGATGTCGATGCCTCTCCAAACATACATTGGTGTCGTAATACACGGAACATCTCTTCCGCAGCTTGGGTTATCTATTCGCCCTCTGATGAGTTAGTATCTATGCATCGGGTAAGCCTCGGTCAAACAACGAACAACATTGCCGAGTACAGTGCAGTGATTGAGTTATTGTCTAAATCTATTTCATTTGGGATTCAGAGTTTGATAGTGAAGTTAGATTCTGAACTCATTGTATTACAGATTAATAGAGTGTATGCCATTAGAAATCCAGTGTTATTAAGATTATTTTTGGGAGTGCGTCTCTTGGAATGTGAGTTTGATTATATTGAATATTAGCATATTCCAAGGTCTTTAAATACATTAGCAGATGCAATTTCTTCTCGAATGTTAAATAGACATTTGCAATAATCATACATGTAAATTTAAAATCATTCCATAACATGATTAACAAGATAAGCCGGTAATAGTGATATATATAGAGGAGTGTGTCAAAAAATACATCGTCTTCGATCATAGGTTGAAAAACACCTTATGATCGAAAAAAATGATAAGTACAAAAAACAAAAATGTCACATGTGCCCACAATAGGCGATCATCCTATCACTGGTGATGATCTCTATAAGAAACCACTGCACGGGCCACCTTGCAAAGGAACCTCCTGAAAGGTCCCGGGACCCCAATCACATAGTGCTGAAGTCGACGAGGAATGTCGTCTATAGTGGTCTCAAGAATATCTCTTGTCAAGCACTCGAGATGACCCTCCAACTCGGCCAAAACCTCTGTTGATTCGTCCTGTGGGGCTGGCGCGGGTGCAACTGGTTGCCTCCTCTCGAAAGGCCGGAGAGCGGCTGGTTGCTGTGGACCCACATCTGCATTTTAAAATTTTTACTATCAGTTTTGAGAGGATGGAAAAATAACAAAAAAAATTAAAATAGGAAAAATGTTGGAAAGGATTTTACCTGACTCGTCCCACTGCTCTCCTAGTGGAAGAACCATGTCTGGGTCACCACGAAAATCTATCCCAGCGTAAGGGAAATCCTGAATGGAAAATACCTAGTTTTCCAACCATTGGAAATACTCAGGTTTGAAGCGAGCAACCTCTGTCCTCTCGTCCGGGTGACGGGCCATGACTGCGACCCATCGCATCAGTTTGGGCTCTCGAGGAAGCCCAGCTCCAACAGTAAGGTGCTGTGGGATCAGCATAGGAACCCTCTCCAGGCCAAAACTCATGACCAAAGCCCCATAACTGAAGGTCTTTAGTTGTCCGTTCTTGGCCCTGGTCAATTGGCCTTTCACATTGGCCAACACGGCATCGCACCAATTGAAGATGGTGCCTCGAAAGCAATCAACTGCCATACGCATCTGGGATCCGGTGGCAATATGTAATGCGGTAGCTCTGCAAAGTCTGGTGATAGTGAATGCAATCACCATGAGCTCAGGATGGGATATTGTCTTTATGTCTATCCATTTGTCTCTAGCCTGGCTGTTGCAGTACTCTAGCCGGAGGCTATCGACAGACTGGCCACCTGGCCTAGTCCTGTGCAGAGTCAAGTCTTCGCCTCTCTTAGGCAAACTAGTCAAGAAATATATGTCCGCCGGCTCGATTTCGAGCTGGTGGCTGCCAATGAAGAAGCACTGGTCCTGTATTCTCCATCTGTCAACCAGCCATTGTAAGAAATCCACCCGAGCCCTCATGCCAGGAATGGCCCAGAATTTGTAAAGTCCACACGCCCTCAAAGCATCAAGTGAAGGCTGATGATTCCATGCGGCAGCATCCACGTCCTCATGCTCTCGTTCACGCCAATCTAGCATGATGTGCTCTCTGCATCAAGTATAAAGATTAATTAAATTGCTATAAAATATTTTGATTGGTCCATTTTTGAGAATTTTTGGGTTCAAAACCCTTGCGGTGGGGTATGCACCCTCCGGGTTAGACACAGTGCGTGGGACCGCACTTTGTCTACACGGAAGGTGCGGACCCCGAGCTTTTTCCCAATGGAGAAAAAGTCGGGGTCCGTAGGCCCGCAATGGTAAACCTGCGGGCCCCCGTGTGCAGGTTTTGCGCCTAAAAACCCTCCCAAAAGTGAAAATAAAGGACTAAAACAAAAAATTAAACGGTTAAAAATGAAGAGTAGGATGATGTGGATTACCTGGAGAAGACGCCGCTCGATTCCGACAGTTGGATTTTCCGAAATCTTCATGGGAAGTTTTCTGAGCAAAAGCACTATTTTCTCACCCAAACTCAAACGGTAAAAATGAATTGACAAAGGCCCTTTTTATGAGTTTTTTGAGTAAATAAATCGCAAATTTGTTTATGTTTCACTTTGAAAAGGTATTTTGCAACGATTTTATCCATTTCAAATAGGTATGAGTAATGTTTGTGTTTTTGTGGAGAATAAAGGATTATTCAGGCGAAATCTATCATTTTCAACAGAAAAACATGTAGAGTCATCTTTAAGCTCTTTTCTGACTCCTAAAACATGAAAAGATTGCCGAGTATTTCTTTTAAACTCGTTAAAACGGAATTAAAAGACGGTCCACTTACAGCTCTTTTCCGACTGTAAAAACATGAAAAGATTGCCAGATTTTTGTCGTTTCAAATTCGATATTGGTTATAAAACGACGTGTCATTGATCGCTTTTTTACTTTTTCGGGTCAAAGGCACTAATGATGAAAAGTACTCCTTGGTTGTAAAAGATCAAGCGGTTCTCTCAAGTATTATTTTATACTTTTTCGGGCTTGGGAGACACAAATTTATGAAAAAGGTCAACCCTGGAGTCTTCTTAAGTTTTTTCAGACTCTCTAAAATTGAAAAACGCCGAGTTTCTCCTATACTGGACTCGTTAAAATTTCACAGTAAAGGACCTGTTCAATTACAAACAGGAACGAACCACTCCTTCTTAGGGTTCGAATTTAAACTAAGTTGGACTCATCCGAAGGATGAGCTTATAATCAAGAAAATGTTATCCTCCTCAAGCTTGTCAAAAATAAAGGGGTACTTGCCAGAAATGGTGGGGGAAAAGAGAGAAAAATGAGCCTGTTTGTCATACTTTGTAACCACTCTTGAACACGACAATTTTATTCACCTGGGTTGGGAAATCCTTTGCCTAACAGTTGATCAAACCACATTGAAAGTCTTCAGCCGGTTTCTGGGTATTAACTTTGGGTCAATTGTCACCAAACCATCTGTCGTGTCGTTATGTGTTCAAGAGGTCACTGCCAATAAGCCATTCATCTGCAAAATATCTGTCATCCATCTTGACCATCGCTGAGTCAGTTCTTGCAACTAAATTTCTTCAACTTGATCTATGATTTCGTGTTGTGGGCTTGCCTACGACGGATCGCTTTCTATTGACATCAACTCATTATCTAGAAAGATGATCTAGGAATCATCAGTACCTTGAGATCTGCATGCATCAATGGCAGGTTTCTCGCCTTTGATGACAGCTTACATCATTGACTTCCGATCAAAGGATTCCGTGACATGCTCGACAACAACACATTTATCCGCATCTCATGGATTGTACTGGGTACTTTGAGAGCCATTGACATCACTGGTGGTTTCTCTCACACTTGTTAACAGTTTACATCATTGACTGGTAATCAAGTGGTTTCTACCATGTTCGACATCAACACATTCATTCGCATGGATAGAATCGTACTGTCTCGGGAAGTAGAAATGAAGACCCTGGATCTAGTTTCCACAATCCAGGCTGCGAGGAATTTTGTATTCATTATATAAATGGACTATTCATAAACAGATGGCTACGTCCATACTGTGTCCACATGAGTCTTTACTTGTGATCTTTTACAAGATCATTCCTGTATCAGAGCAGTAGTTAGTTTTTCTAGTCAGTTTTTATCTGAGTATGGGAATGCCTACCTCAGCGATGATATGATCTCATATATATATTTTGCATTGAATGTTTTTACAGGTTCCAACCGAGTTCTCCACAAGATGATCCTCGAAATGATAAAGTACTTCACTCTTCCTAAATGATAAGAAATCCTCATCTACTACAGACTTCGCACTTTACGGGGCAATCTGTTACACAAAAATATCATCACCATGATTATTTGTAGTTAGTACGGGTCTATCATCACTTGTACTGTCCTCCTAAGCAAGTCTCAGACCTCAGCTCTTCAAATCAAGCTTTGGAAATGAGATAAAGACATTAAAAATCAATGTAACTCTGGTTCCGCACTTTCTCTCATGGTCACCTGCGGTCCCGCACCTTCTGTGTACAAAAGCTGCGGACCTGCCCACTCTGTCCCTAACTGTGTAGGTGCGGACCCTTGTGAAAGTCAAAAGGCGCAAGTTTTATCTTAAAAAACTCACTTTGGGTTAATTCTAGAGGTTTCTAGAAGGAATTTTAACGTGGATTGTTCGCTCTGAGGTGGTTCATGCATCCCAAAAGTGAAGGAGCTAATCCCTTGATGAGAGGAGCTATCCCTTTGAAGGAGGGCTTTATCCCTTTGACGGAGGACCTAGTAACCTCCCTCCATTGCACTATAAGTACAGGCATTGGGCTGGTTGCTGGGGAGGTTAGAAGCTGAACATTTTTGAGGGTAAATGCTGGTGAAATCAAGACTTCCTAGTTAAGCCTAAAGAGGAGAGATCACATACCATTTTGGTTTCATTGGGGAGTGAGTGAAACTTGTGAAAGTAGAGGAGACTTCTTGCTAGACCCTGGGAGGAGCTTGTACAGAGTCAAGGCAAAGGTTGTAAAGTTCTTCTTCTTTTGAATATGTTAAATATGTTTTATGCAATTGGCTTTTCAGGTGCTATTTAATTTGTTTGTCTTGTTTGTGTTTGCAGATTCACGAAAAGGAGCTCATTTGGATCGAAGGAGCGAGGGCATCCACAAGCTAGCGTTGGACCTAAGGTAGGCCCTAAAAACACTTATTTGCTATTGTTTTTTAAAGCATATTTAGAGAAAGATAGTGTCTGGTTGGTTTGCTTGTCATTAGGTCTTCTTTAGATTCTAGGAAGGTCTATCTTGTCCGCAAGATCGACTTATTCCATGTGACAGGCATCCCTCTTAATGCCAACTTCTCCACAATAGTCATTGAATTCATTAAACTCATATTCAATTCCATTATCAGCCCTCAATATTTAGATCTTCTTCCCTGTTTGATTTTCAACCAACGCTTTGAAAGAGCATAAAATTTGAACACTTCGTCCTTCTTCTTCAAGAAATAGATCCATGTTTTGCGAGAGAAGACATCCAAAAAATTTCATAATACAAGTATCCTCCCAAAGATGTTACAGGAAACATACTAGATAGATTAGAATTGATCAATTGAAGAATTTTTGTAGTTTGACTTTCACTTGAAGGGAATGGTCCCCTTGTATGTTTTCCAGCTGCACAACCCTGACAAACTCCTTCATGATCTATGTTGAATTCAAGCATACCTGTGACCATCTTCCTTACATCAGTTAAGGCATTGTAATAAAGGTGAGAAAATCTTCAGTGCATTAATTTGGATTGAGGAGAACTATCACAATTCATAGCTCCCAAAGGACTTCCTTCAACCTGATAGAGACCTTCAACCCTAAATCCAAGTGTAAATGCATATTTCGGGTTCCTTTTTGTTATAGACATTTTTGGGCACTGCAACCCCAAGCATAAAATTTCCATAAACCAAGGGCTCCTAAGTCCCTAAAAGTGTTGTTCTAATCCCTAAAAGAACAAGCTCAACTGATTACATCTTCTCCCAGAAGTTCTCCATGAAAAACTGCTAAGAACTGGTCAAAACAAGATCATTTCACCTACTCCATTGGCAAAGTGTGTTGCATCTCACCTAAGTACACTCTATGGGTGCGTTGCATTTCAAAAATCCCTTCTATGGGGTGCGATGGGTGAGAAGTGACAAATGGCAGTGTCAATTCGCGAAGTGGAGAGGCATGGAATCTTCTAGAAACTTCTCTTGTGACACTTGCCTCTCTGAATTCGACCAAGGATGAGTAAGAGATCATCAATCTCCAAGTGGAAGCAAGAACTATCAGAGAGAAGACACTAATCAAATCACAAGCTGACTCATCCCCCTTACAGATATCTATATATGGATCCCTCATCCCAGAGATCCGGAGGCTGGAATTTTGCATCTTGTAAGGAATTGTTGTTGGTTTCTTGAGACAACATCATAGTGTTGGGTGATCTAAGCTTTGTATGAGGTGAAGAAGGGCTTACTTGCTGAGAGGATGATGCTGGGTCAGAACAACTGGTTGTAACTCCCTTGGCTCTTTCTTGATTATCAATAAAAGCTATTCAAGTTTTCCTCCATACTCTTGTGTCATTTTTGTTTTATGCATTTGTATGGTCAATTTACATCTGATCCTAGATTGCTTATGACTATAGATCCATGTTCTTGTATAGTGTTGTGCTACTCTTATTCTACAGGTACTCTGTGAAGCTGGGCATACGAAGAAGCAAGTAGCCAAGGACTATCAGAAGAGAGAGGAATCGAACTAGGAGCCAAGCGCAAGACAGAGGTTGGTCTCCCTTGTTCTTCTCTCATCTCTATTTCATAAGGGAAAAACGAAAGTAGCTTTACTCTGTTTGTTTCTAAGGTAGCTACCACACCTTAGTGGGATAAGCAATTCTGTATAGACACTTTTCGCTGTAACAAAATGGCAACTCCACTGGGGAGTGACTAGGTTGTTTGTTTATCTACCTTGTTGTTTATTTTATAAACTTACAGACGGAGCCTGAAGTCGAGCCAAGTAGCTTTCGAACTGAATTTTCTATGCAAATGCAAAGTAGATAAATGCTGCTTCAGTCAATCTATGGGTTTTGTTTATGAATTAAACAACTGATTTACAAACTCTCTAATTGCCCTTGTGGTGGCTCTAGTAACCTCCTTAGATCTACCCCTGTTGTTGATTTACTGATTTCCACTTGCTCGGCCAAAATCCCTGAACTGAACTGCAAACTGTGACCCGGAACCCAAGAAAAGTCTTGTCTCTGGCCCAGCACAGGCTCAGTTCTGTGAATCTGAAATTCAGCGCACTTCCTGAGTGTAGTAGGTGCGTTGCATTTCAAGTTCACTGTGTTACAGGTGCGCTGATCAGACTAGGCATTGTTCCTCAGTTTTGGTTTCTGTGATTCATTCTTTTTAGTTCTATTCATGAGTTTTACTGCCTGTAATCAGTGTATCCCTGTTTGAAACCCCTTTTCCTTGCTGTTATTCCGCCTCCATTGTGCAAAGAACTGTAAATGTTTTTTTGTATTTGTTGAGTCATTTTCAGTTCTCCTTTGCAAAAAAAAGTAATGTAGTTGTATTGTCGTTTCTCGAGTTGAAAGTGTCGCAAGTGTCGTTTTCAGTCGTAGAAGAGAGTCTGATTGCTCTTGATAGTTGATTACCCTGTTACTATTGTATTTGATCTGGATTTGTAGTTTTTCTAGTGTTGAAAGCAAGTATTCATTTCTAAATCGCAAAGTGTTGTCATTATCTTCATTTTTGATTTTGAAAAGAAAACTTGTTAGTAATTGTCGCTTGAAAAAGTAATTTAGATTTGCGCATTAGCTTTCTTCTTATCATTCACATATTAAGAAAGCTGAAAACAAATACATGCATGTGCATTTGCATTTAGACTGTTTGATTGGTTTGATTTAGGACAGTGCATATAGTGTGTGCTCTTTGCTCTTTGTGAAAGAATACTGTCTCTCTTTCCTTAGTAGCTAGGATTTTCATTGCACAAAGAAGATAAAAGACTGTTTATCATCTTAGGTTGCATTTTAGGAATTGTACATCTACATCACGCGGTGAACCTGAAAGGCAAATTTCTTAAGCAAGATCAACTATAAAATAAATTTAATGAATCTAACAACGCTTTGGAACCTAACGAACAACATCTAGAAGTCTAGGCTAGAGACGTATTCCAGCGTCGTAAAGCCTGGTAACTGTTGTTCTCACTGTTGGTTGGGTGATTCCTCCACTCTGAGACGATAAGTGCCAGTACGGACTTGTGCTCCCACGTACCGTTGAGTATATTTTGGGAGACCACAATAGGCTTAATCCTTTATCCATACGAAGCTGTGTCTGTCGCCCTATCGGTCGCAATGCACTGAACACAGCATTCGGGAAGATTGACTGCCGTACCGTAAAAAGTATTCTGCAGTTTTGTGATTGATTTGGTAATCCCTCTACCTAGATTTCCAGAGCAGTCCCTTTCATTCCTTTTCAGACTCCTTAACAGAAAAGGTCCATCTGAGCACTTGTCACTTCAGGATCATTAAAAATCGAAGGCGACTAGAGTCATATTTTGTTTTTTCTCGACTCTTAAAAATTGAAAAAACAAGTTGTGTCAAAGCGTCTAAAATTTCTTTTAAATGGAATAATCATCACCCTTTCTTGCGTTGATCTTAGGTTGAAAAAATGGAACCCACCAACCAAGGAATTCCCCTTGGAGGAAATCCTAGTCCCTTCTCCTCTTGGGGAGATGTTGGTGCACCCCATATGGCCACATTGTCGCTTCCAGGACTGACAATCGGCTTGCCCGTATGGCTCTTCTCAACCTCTGTCATTTAGAACACCGCAATTCCTGAACAATCTGGTCAGCAACTAGACAATTCCAGAGTTACCCACCAACCTTATACTTCCTCCTATTCTTCCTCTCCTCCTTCCTCTTCGCTTGATGGGGCTGGTAAAGCCAAAAATCAAGTACCTGAGAAGAAGAAGGAAAAGAAGAAGAAAGAGAAGAAGAAGAAGGAGCCAAAAGCGAAGGGGGGCAACCAAGCATCGTCTAGCGAAAATCCACACACTGCACTGACCAGGCCTAAATCTCCATGTGTCATTTGCAAAGGAGACCACTATCATAGAGATTGTCCCTGCATCCCTCGGATCTTAAGGGACTGGTCTCCTCGTTTGCACAACCCCGTGTCATCAACCTATGATGATCATGTTGAAAACACACCGTTGACTAGTGAAAGTGAAGCCCCAGGACAAAAAGGAAAATATAGATTTCCTTGTAAACTGTGCGAAGGCGATCATGCCGTCCACCATTGTCCCTTCTTAGACGAGGCTAAAAGAGTTTTGGACGATCGTCCAGTTTCACGTTACGACTTCCTCCTGGATATAAAAAACTCTTGCCGAGTCCGTCACTAGTTGAAAATCCAGCTGACCCACCCAGGTGGTCGGCCGAAGCATCTATCATTGAAGACGAACCATCTAAACCCATACCAGACGAAAGTCAAAAGGTCGAGGCAGCAGTTGACCCGGTCTTGCCTTCAGAGGTTCCATCTTCAGATGATACAGTCACCGAAGAGAACAAGGAGGACACCATCCAAATTCTTTTCGTAAGCACAGACTCCGATGAATAGGGGGGCAATTTACCCATTCCTTTACCGCAGGAAGGAAGTTCGTCAGAGTCGTACCCGGCCGTCTATTCGATCCCACCTCCAAGCAACCTAGTTGTTTCCTTTGGCTAGAATCAACTAGGCAGACCCCGTTTACCGGCTGGTGTACCATTTCGAATCATTGCTCAAATATATAGAATGGTTATGGCTGGTACCATCATAGATGAAGGGGCTTATGTGATTATCCTTTCCTCGACTGCTTGGAAAGCGCTTGGTTCGCCATCGCTTTTGCCTGAGATGAGAAATCTAACAGGCTTTGACAAAGGAACCAGTCGACCGTTAGGGATCCTTCCCAATGTGCCCATAACATTGAGAGGGAAAACCATTCATATGAACGTAATGGTAGTCCAAGGACCCCTGGATTATAATCTACTCCTTGGACGAGACTATATTTATTGCATGGGAGCCATTGTCTCTTCACTCTTTAGAGTAATGTGTTTTCCGCACGAAGGAAGAGTGGTCAAGCTCGTAGACCAGCTTTCATTTCCCTGATCACACATAGCAAATAATCATATACCATCTCTGAATGGTATTTTCACACAAGGAATGTCTCATCAATCTCCAGTCTGTCCACCTGATGAGCGAGATTGATTCGAGGGACATGACTGAAACCCAGGGGGCATGCACCCTAGTCTGCTTCAGCAGGAAAACTTCGAGTATAGGGTAGGTTTCCACGAGAGATATATGACTAGTCTATACTCCCATCCGTGATTGGAAAGGGGGTTAGACTGGAATAAGATTCCCTCGTCAAAGTTATGTGAGTGGATTGTCTCACCTTTGTCTACTTGGGTAGACTTCGCCGAAGAAGTGTTTTGTTTGCGGTGTGAATAGAACAATATTTGGTAACCTGAAAGAGGTAGAACTTTCCTGATAAAACAAATGTTTTGTCGGTAGAATGAAAGGTGACCTTGAAGCTTTATTTTATACCTAGGGGCATGCAAACCTTTTGGCATGCGAGCGAAGAGCGACTATTTATTTTTTTAAATTTGTAGGTCCTCTAACCCTTTAAACTCGTAGGATTGGTCATTTCCTAACTTGCATAAAGAAAGGATGTGGGGCAATACTCTAAAAATTTCCATTTTCATATATGAGACATTCTTATTATACAACTAGATTAATCGAGAAGTTTTAGCACATAGTTCAAGATCTTTAAAAAATAAACATAAGTCATGAGCAAATGTTTCTCCCCGCGTTTAAGCTCATTAAAAAATGAACTATTTCCCGGTAAATAACCATCGTGAATGTATTACTTCAGCCTTTAAAGCCTTGGTCATGTTCTCATCATCACCTCCACTCTGTATTGGCCGATCATTCACCTCCATTTGATTGTTTACCCCTTTTGAGGAATAGCTACAAAGAGTGATCCCACTAGCCATCCTTGTAACACTGCCATGATTGGAAAATTCCAAACCTTACCTGGAATCAGCTGCTACCCAATTTTGTCACTCATTCCTCAAAAGACGAGTCTCCTTTAAGCTCTTTTCAACTGACTCATAAAATATGAAAAGATTGCCGAGCCATTGGCCTCTCCAGCTCGTTAAAGGGACCGAAAGTGTTATCCCTCCTTTAGATTTTAATCTTTTTGGACCTGAGGGATTATTACACAAAAAGATCAAGCGCTTGTTTTGTTCGGCTCGTTAAAAGTATCGAAAATTCATCCCTTCTGTATTGTTTTATACTTTTTCGGACTGAAGGGATTAGATGACGAAAAAGGAATTTTGGAGTTTCCTTTGCATCCCTTTTCAGACTCTCTAAAATTGAAAAGGACCGAGTTATCTTTGTCGTTAAACTTGTTAAAACCTAATAGCGACAAGCTTGTCCATAGCAGACAAGAACGAGTTTCACTATCACTACGCTCGTTAAAACACAGTGATGGGTTTGCCCGAAGGGAAAATTATAGAACAAGCATATGTTATCCTCCTCAAGCTTGACAAAAATAAAGAGGTACTGGTCAGCAATGACTGGGGAAAAATTGGGAAGAAAGCTTGAAGAAACTTTTTTGGTAGCAAGTCGCTCTTGAACATGACACTTTCACTCTGCATCCAAGTCGGGTTGGGTTGTTTCATTCACCGGTCACATCGCGATGGTCCCATCACACCATCCACATTTGGGATTAATGCTACCAATCCATCATGTCAGTGTCACCGATATGTTCAAGAGAAGTCATTCAGAGAATTCACCTGTGTCTCACCCACTACAATACATTTACACTCCATTCATTCATGACCGCTGCCCTGAACCTTATAACACCAGATAGTTTTCACCTCCATTAAAATCATTTTCTCTGTTCCATGTCATTGATGTGGGATTCATTAAGGCCCTCCTATGACGGATTTCTTCTTGTCGACATCAGCTCATTATCCAAGAATTCGATCTAGGAACCCCCGTTCAGTACTTTGAAGCTTGCATGCCTCAATGGCAAGTTTCTCACTTCCGGCGATAGGTTTACATCAATGGCCTTCGACTGAAAGATTTTGCATGGTGTTCGATGCCAAGTCCTTTATTCACACCACATGAATTTTACTGCAGTACCTTGAGCGTCATTATCATTATTGGTGATTCCTCTCGCGCCTGTTAATAGCTTACATCATTGGTTGGTAATCAGGCGATGTCTTTCCATGTTCGACTCCAGAACATCTCTCACATGGATCGACTTGTACTTCGAGTGAAGATCGAACGAGATTGAAGCCCCAGATCTAGTTTCATCCATCCGGGCTGCGATATATATTCAGGGAAACAAAGACATCAAATGTACATTGTTGCTGCACAGATAATCATCCAATCAGAGGGATGATGGCTCTACCAGAATCATCAGTCTACACTCAGGCGATTGTTTGTCCTATGTATATGAAAATGAATTTATAAAGTTGAGCATGGGAATGCCCGCCTCAGCTAGATCATGAAAAATTATGAAGATAATGTATTGTATTGTATCTTATTACAGGTCTCCTCCCAGCTTGAAAGAACTTTGGATCCTCATAATAAAGCATTTCACCCGACATCAAAAAAGATTAACAACCTCATGCTTTAGGGGGCAATTGTTATAGACATTTTTGGGCACTGCAACCCCAAGCATAAAATGTCCATAAACCAAGGGCTCCTAAGTCCCTAAAAGTGTTGTTCTAACCCCTAAAAGAACAAGGTCAACTGATTATAGCTTCTCCCAGAAGTTCTCCATGAAAAACTGCTCAGAACTGGTCAAAACAGGATCATTTCACCTGCTCCATCGGCAAAGTGCGTTGCATCTCACCTAAGTACACTCTGTGGGTACGTTGCATTTCATAAAGCCCTTCTATGGGGTGTGATGGGCGAGAAGTGACAAATGGCAGTGTCAATCCGCAAAGTGGAGAGGCATGGAATCTTCCAGAAACTTCTCCTGTGACACTTGCCTCTCTGAATTCGACCAAGGATGAGTAAGAGATCATCAATCTCCAAGTGGAAGCAAGAACTATCAGAGGGAAGACACTAATCAAATCAAAAGCTGACTCATCCCCCTTATAGATATCTATATATGGATCCCTCATCCCAGAGATCCGGAGGCTGGAAGTTTTCATCTTGTAAGGAATTGTTGTTGGTTTCTTGAGACAACATCATAGTGTTGGGTGATCTAAGCTTTGTATGAGGTGAAGAAGGGCTTACTTGCTGAGAGGATGATGCTGGGTCAGAACAACTGGTTGTAACTCCCTTGGCTCTTTCTTGATTATCAATAAAAGCTATTCAAGTTTTCCTCCATACTCTTGTGTCATTTATGTTTTATGCATTTGTATGGTCAATTTACATCTGATCCTAGATTGTTTATGATTATAGATCCATGTTCTTGTATAGTGTTGTGCTACTCTGATTCTACAGGTACTCTGTGAAGCTGGGCGTACAAAGAAGCAAGTAGCAAAGGACTATCAGAAGAGAGAGGAATCGAACTAGGAGCCAAGCGCAAGACAGAGGTTGGTCTCCCTTGTTCTTCTCTCATCTATATTTCATAAGGGAAAAATGAAAGTAGCTTTACTCTGTTTGTTTCTAAGGTAGCTACCACACCTTAGTGGGATAAGCAGTTCTGTATAGACACTTTTCCCTGTAACACTTTTCGAAACACGTACCTTCCCATCAATGAATGTTACCCTGAAGCCTTTATTTTCAATCACAGACAGAGATACCGGGTTCTTTTTCAAATCAGGTACATACAATACTTCTTGTAGATGAAGAATTTAACCTTGATTCAAGTGAAGAGTGACAATCCCAATCCCTTTCATGGGGGTAGGTGGCATTGTCTCCAAGTATGTTCTCCAAATTTATCTTCTTTCCAACCAAATTTGAGAGAGCATCCTTGTACCCATTGAAGTGTCTTGAGGCACCACTATTAATCAACCAATTATCCAAAGTGCCTAGAGGAGAGGAAGTGGTGAGGATAGAAATAAGATAAAATTCTTTTTGCTTATCTACATATTGATTTCCTCATACCTAGAGTTTCTTGACCTTTTGGATGTTGAAAATTTCCATATCGAGTAGTGGGAGCATTCCCCTTTCCTTTGTTGTTGAACATGTTGTTACTTTGATTTCCATTTCCTTTGTAGCGATTATTTTTTCCATCATCCCTTGGAGTATCCTTCTTGCAAGGACGCTCTCTAGCATAGTGGCCAAACCTGTTACAATTGAAGCATCTTCCTTTCCTTCCTTCTTTGAATCCTGACTTAAATCCTTGACCTTCTCTTCTTGGACCAACATTGTTATTCTTTTTAGCATGATTAGATAAAGTGGTAGGATTATTTCCATTTGAGGGCTTATCTCTATCATCCTTATTTCTTCTTCAGTGCATCTAGCCAATAATTCATCAAAACCCAGAATCCTCTCATTGTTGAGGATCGTAGAGATAAACACATCCCATTCGTTTTTAAGAGCTCCAAGTGAAATAAGAGGGAGCTCCCTATCACCAACAACTTCTCCAATAGATAGGATATCATTATTGATTTCAATAATCCTCATGAAGTAGGATTGAATGGACTCTCCTCTATCCATGTTGATGTCTTTCAATTTGTTCTTGAAAAAAAGGACTTGATTTTCATTGCTTACTTTGAACATCCCAACCAACTTGTCATACATATCCTTAGATGTTTCCAAATCATAAATATAGGCAACCAAAGGCTTGTGAATGGAATCTGCAATAATTTTCTTAGCTTTGACCTCACATTTCTTGTACTTTGTTTTTGCAGTAGCAGGTAAATTTGAAGGAGGCTCCACCACTCTTCCCTTTACATATTCCATAGCATCATTCTCTTCCAAAGTCAAGTCTAGAGACATATTCCATGCATGATAGTTATTTTTTTCCTTGAGCTTGTCCTTGGATTTGAAGTATGATGTAGTCAACAATGAAGCTAGCTTAAAATTCTTGTCCAACAACTTCCTTAGTGATTGATTTTCTCACTCTTGATTGGGATTTGTCTTCACTTGGGCTTTGATACCATGTTAATTTTAGATAAAAATGGTATGTTCTATGCTTAGCACAATTTACTTCAATTTTCCTTTAGAAACGCTGTCAAATTATGCAGTCAATTGCAGTCAAAATTCAACCCTATTTAGAAAGTCAACACTGGTTGAAACAATAGTCAAAAACTTCCTTTGAAGCTTGGTCAAAGGAAATTAAAGTAGTCCTCCAAAAATGGTCAAAGTAAACACAAAAAAACCACAAATTTTCTGGTCAAACTTAGTCAACCTATGGTCAACTCTGCGGTCAAACAAGCCTGTGATCAATGCAGGTCAAACAGTCCAGAAACCATTGATTTCTCTTCCAGTCAATTTGGCCTAAGAAAATCGACATTTTTCCGAAAAAACCACAGTCAAAATTGGTCAAAAAATCCTCGGTCAATGGTGGTCAGAGTGTTCGTTAAGTCTAAAATTCAGCCTGTAATTTCTCCCTAGAAATTCTATCCTCCTAGCAACACATGAGAGAGAGAGATGTTACCCAAGCTATACGAATGAATCTGTTGAGGAGAGAGAGAATAATGTGTGAGTGATGGATGTCCAAATGAGGTGTGTTGTCTCTTGTATTCATTCACTTTGTTGTGAGTGAAGAGACACATCCATTGGGATTCTTGAGCCCACATAATGATGAAGCCGACGTTATCAATTTGCACATGTCTGGTCATAAATTAAAAATCACTCTTCTGCTTGTCTAAATGAGATGATTTTTAGATCAATTTTGGTCCTCTCAAAAAGAGGAATTTAATTCAAACATCACCTCCATCAAATAATCTATGCTAAGGTGGTATTTGGCTGTAGTTTCCAATATTAACATTTTCCCTTGTCAAATGGTCAAATGCTAGTTATCTTTGATGAAGGATCTAAAATTTCACCTAGAGTAGCCAGGTCCTCTTTACATCTCAGTATGCATGACATATGTAACTAGGTGAGGGTTCTACAATTGAATTTAAAGAGGCAATGTACATGATATGGCCAATATAGCTGAGATATGTCACTGGTTAAAGCTTATATATAAAAAAACTAAAGCCAATACTCCCACAAAATAAACAAATAAGTAATAGTAATAATACATATATATATATATATATATGTTGTTCCCCTATTACCCCCATATTGTTATTTCTGTGCCCCATAGAATCCCTATATTGTTATTTTTGTGGCTATATATTATTATTGTTAGGTCGGCTGGATTATATTGTGACTCCTTAGACTCCTATATATAGAAAGGAGGTTTTGTCATTTGAATCATCCAAGAATTGTTCATTTATGTAATGTAAAGGAGGTTGCCCCCTCGAAGAGGCTGAATTATAAGGCGTTGATCTATCTTTTCTATCTTTTCTTGAGCTGGTTTCATAACATTTGATCAGAGCTTTGGATTCTAGGGTTTCACGGCTCCAAACAGGTCATCGTGGCATTTTCGCTATAACCTTTTTCTGTGATGTTTTAGAAGTCGCAAAAAAAACCCATTTGAGAAGAAATCGCGTTGAACCTTGGGTCCGAATTTCGGAGCTTTTCGTGCGATATTTGCGGAGATATGATCTAAGTAAGTTGGTCTTTTTGCAGACTCCTGAATTACATTCAAAACAGGTGACCTGGGGAAAATCATCATAACTTTCTCTCTGGGAATTAGATTGAAATTTCGTAAGAAGGTACAAAAAGAGGATGGACTATAGTTTCTTGTATATCTTTTTTAGAACCAAATATCGAAAATTGTACATGGCACTTCATACAACTTCGCTCTTTTCGAAAGGTCTATAATCAGGTCATCTTGGGAGATTGTGCATAACTCTTCCTTGGAGAATCCAATTTGGATCAGACTGGTGGCATTGGAAAGAGGACACAGAGAGCTACCACAGGTCACAAATTCAGAACTAGATGATTGGGAAGTACAGAGATACATCAGAGGCAATATCGAGCTCCTATAAAGTGAAAAAAGGTGTGTAGATTTTTTAAAATTTTTGCTTAAGCTTGGTTTGAAAATTTATTTTGAAGGAATTCAAAGGGCATAGTAGAGCATTATTATCGGTAACTGATGCCCCGAGGAAAGAAAATGCAAACACCTAGTAAGGAACCTGAAAGCTCTAGCATGACTCATGAAGAAGAGGAAGCAATGCTACATGATATATCAAAATTACAAGAACAAGTGCAACAAATGTCACGCTCACAAAAGTTAACGGAAGCTAAGATAAATGGCATGGAAGCTAAGATGAATGGCATGGAAGCTAAGATGGACAATTTGAAGATAGATTTGAACACAAATTTGAAGACAGATTTGACAAATTTTCTACAAGAAATACTTACTAATGGTGAAAAGGTAGTGAAGGAAACTCATGATGAGAAAAAAAGAAATGTTAATCATGATTCCATAGACACTAATGTTGGATCGAAGAATCACCATATTGCAAAAATCGATATGAGGAAGTTTGATGGCAAGGATCCCGCCACATGGATATTACAGATGGAGCAATTCTTCGATCTCAATAATGTGCAAAACGCACAAAAGGTACGTATGGAAACTGTATATTTGGAACCAAATCAGTTTCTATGGTATCAATGGCTTTGTTCTCGTAAACAATTTATCACTTGGGCAATTTTTACAGAAGAATTGATAGCACATTATGAGGATACAAAAAGAAACACTTTTTTTAGCCAATTGATAAGTCTCAAACAAAAGGGTTCAATAATGGAGCACATTGAGGAGTTCCAAAAATTGAACATAAGGGTAAAAGATATTCCAGAGGAGCATAGGATTGATGTGTTCATAGGGTCTTTAAAGGATAATATCCAACATGATGTTTGCCTTTGGGAACCTGATTCATTAGAGAAGGCATTCAGGTTAGCAAGAAAAATGGAAAGTAAAATTATGGCAACTAGGAAGCATACCACTCACAACTATAAAAACGGAAGTGTTGTTGCCCCTAGTCTTCCACAACCGACAAGGTTGACACCACAACAATTGGATGAAAAAAGAGCAAAAGGGCTTTGTTACAGTTGTGATAGAAAATACACAAAAAGTCATAAGTGTGCTGAGAAGAAATTATTCTACATAGATTGTGAAGAGGAAGAAGAAAAGGAGCAAGAAAGGTCAAAAGAAGAGGATATAATCCAGGAACAAAGCCTAGATGAAGAACAAATAAATCCAACCATATCTTGTAATGCATTGGTGGGAATTACCACTCCTCAAACCATCAAGATAGAAGGACAAATCAAGAAGAAAAAGGTAATAGTGTTGATTGATTCAGGAAGCACCCACAATTTTATTCATTGTAGGGTAGCAAAAGAATTGAATTGCTTCCTATATCCAACACCAGAGTGTCAAGTGATGATTACAAATGGAGGAACAATAAATTGCTCTGGAAAGTGCCATAATATCAACGTATCCATGGGAGCATATGTATTGACTAGCCCAATGCTTTCCATTCCAATGGGAGATGTTGATGTTGTACTAGGAGTCCAATGGCTACAGTCCTTGGGTACAATAGCTTTTAATTTTCAAGAACTTTTCATCAAATTTTCTACGGAAGGAAAGGAAGTTGAATTAAGGGGTATTGCAGGGAAACCAGGAAAGATAATCAGCTCTAATGGCATGACTAAGCTTCTAAAAAAGGAGCAAAGAGGTGTAATTGCATAATTATGTTCGCTAGATGTTTCCAGATTGGAATCATCTATTTCTCCAGATCTCCAAAAAGTCTTGGACAATCATTCCAAGGTATTTGAGACTCCCAAAGGTCTCCCACCTATGCGTGATCATGATCATGCTATTCATCTGATTCCAAGAAGTGTTCCTCCAAACATAAGGCCGTACAGATATCCCTATGTCCAAAAAAGTGAAATTGAACGTATGGTTACAAAAATGCTAGAGGCTGGTATAATTCAACCGAGTCAAAGTTATTTTTCAGCTCCAGTAGTATTGGTGCACAAGAAGGATGGATCATGGCGCATGTGTCCGGATTATAGGGAGCTCAACAAGCTCACTATTAAAGATAAGTTCCCCATTCCTATCATTGATGAATTACTGGATGAATTGCATGGATCAATTTACTTCACCAAGTTGGATCTTCATTCGGGATATCATCAAATCAGAATGAAGATTGAAGACATTCCGAAAATGACATTTAGAACTCATGAGGGTCATTATGAATTTTTGGTCATGCCTTTTGGCCTTACCAATGCACCTTCAACATTTCAAGGTTTGATGAATTCAATTTTCAAACCATTCCTTAGAAAATTTGTGTTAGTATTTTTTGATGATATACTAATCTACAACAAGTCTTGGAAGGATCTGTTGGAAATAATACTGAGAGGGGGGGGTGAATCAGTATTATTAGATCAATAAAACTTTTTCAATGCTCAAAAACATATACGCTACTTCAGTTAAGTGAACCAGCGTGTACACACTACTGTGTCTAAAGAAACCAGCGTATAACCATAAATCTTATAATTCAGTTAGTTTATCTTCAGTTAAATGCATCAGGACATTATTCATCATATTAAGAGTAAACAGATGCAGTATAGCAGAACAGATCATCACACAAAAGCCACACACATGAACACCATGATATAAGGTGGAAACCCAATGTGGGTGAAAACCACCTGCTGCAAGTCGTCTCTATCTTTCTTTAATAAGAACTTCAGATTACAATCTTTTGTACTGGTGCAGCCTTATACCAGTACGCAGGCTACAACCTGCAGAAGGCTTCAACCTTCTCTCGTTCTCCAAACTTCCTTGGAAGGGAGCTCCAACCCCCTTTGCTCTTGTACTAGCTAAGATACTAGTACGTAGGTGCTGGCCTACAATCTTCTTTCCTTCAGGTACCACTTTTCATCAATTTTCAAACTGGATACTCTTGAAGCACAACATTACAATCTGAAGACCATGATTCATTCACAAATCAGTGAAGCATAAAACAACCAATACTAGCATCATCAATCTTTGAATCACTGAACCACTGAAACCCTGTCAAACCCAGTCACCAGAACACAGAGCAGACTACAGAACTCTGCAATAACAGTCAGATCCAGCTGCAACCCAAAAATCAAGCTCCAAAAGATATACGCTACTACAATGAAGGCAACCCGCGTATACACGCGGTTTTACCGAAGACAACCTGCGTACAGATCTAAAAATAATTTTTCATAACTTGCAGCTGTACCAGATTTCAGTTATACCCAGAACATAACATTGCGTCAGTATGCAGATCTAGAAATACGCATAATCAACCATATAAAGATAGTTCATTTCAAACCATTTGATCCCGATCTCTCCTTAGATCTTGTTCTCCATCAACCGATGAGATCTCTCCTTAGCTCAGATCAAACAATACATCATCAACCAATAACCTGCATACTGGATCTAATACTTCATCAGATATTCAAGACATTTCAGATACACTTGCCTAATGATTTACTTGTCCTTATATAGCCTTAGGCCTTGTTCAATACCAAGAGCCAAAACCATAGAAATCCAATACCATCATCTTCAAAACTAGGGATCAACACGTCCGTCGAGACACCAAGGTCCAAAACCATAGGCACAACTTCCAAGGAATAACCACCGTGGACCAAAGATAAGTTTTCCACATACACGCGCTTTTACTGAAGCCAACCAGCGTGTACACGCGACTTGGTATATAGCGAACCTGCGTATACGCGACTTGGTATATAGTTAACCTGCTTGTATACGCGACTTGGTATATAGTGAACCAACGTGTATATATTTTTCTTCATACTTGTAGACTGATCATCAATTCCTTGCTGCTATCCTTCTGCACTATGATTTGTTATCAGTGAGATTTGCCATCAAGGACAACACTTGTCTCATAATGCCAACAATCTCCCCCTTTGGACTTGATGGCAACAATACCAAATCAAATCACTCTCCCCCTTTGTCATCAAGGGCAAAGGGCTGTGCTCCCCCTGAGTACATGCTGATATCTTTGCTTGGCTGTGCTGAAACATGCTTCCTCTGACTGTAGGCAAGATCTGCAAAAGATGTTCTTCAAAGGAACCAAGACTTATACACCATAAGGGACCTTCCTATTACCAAAAGACTCAATACATACATCCATACTCCCAACCAAGAGGGGATACATCAGAAACAACCAATTATATTACATCATTCATCCCAGGCATAGTGGGGAAACCAACATAGGTCGTTACATGACCTTGACACCATAAAAGAGATATCACAGAAGAGATACATGACATAGAGACAACAAATCTAGACCAAGACTTATGAAAGTCACAAGCAGCATCTGATACACCTCTTTTAGATCAGCATCCAAGATTTCCTTCTGAGCTCCTTCTCCTGAAACCAACAAAAGCATCTAAATGCCAACAATGCTTTATGAGTCTTTAATCTGCTCCCCCTGAACCTGTGCCTGCTGCTCCCCCTGAACCTATGCCTGAAGCTCCCTCTGAACCTGGGCCTGAAAAATTCTGGCATACCCATCTCAGACCTTCTCTGACTAGAGTCTGCCCTTGCTGTTCAGAACTCCATATACGCGACTTCTCCTGCAGAAAACGGCGTATGCACGCGGATATGCTTTCTGCAACACGCGTACACCATACACGCGACTTTCCCAGTATAAATCCGTGTATATACGCGGATATCCCTTACGTAACTTGCGTATACCAAATTTTCTGTAGAACAGACAAGCTTCAACAGCAGGATGAAGCATCAACTACTCCCAGCTTTTGTCTGAGATATTCAAAAGTTTCCCTGGGCAGTGGTTTTGTGAGAATATCAGCAACTTTTTCCTTAGAAGGAACATACTCCAACTTGACCTTCTGCTCAAGCACTTGTTCCCGAAGAAAATGGTACTTGATTGGTATGTGCTTGGTCTTTGAGTGCATGACTGGATTCTTTGAAATGCTGATTGCACTTGTATTATCACATAAGATAGAGACTGGTGAAGTGCAAGTGATTTGAAAATCCTGCAAGGTCTGCATCATCCAAAGAAGTTGTGTGCAACAAGATTCCGCAGCCACATATTCTGCTTCAACTGTAGATAAGGCAATCGAACTCTGTTTCTTGCTGAACCAAGATACTAATCTGGAGCCCATAAAGAATGCACCACCACTTGTGCTCTTCCTGTCATCCATGCTTCCGGCCCAATCTGCATCTGTATAAGCATGAAGTGTGAGATCTGTATCTCTAGGATACCATAATCCATAATTTTGTTTCCCTTGAAGATATTTGAAGATTCTCTTCACTGCCTGAAGATGAGTCTCCTTTGGATTTTCCTGAAATCTCCCAACTATTCCGACTGCATGCATGATGTTTGGTCGGGTACCTGTCAAATAAAGCAAACTCCCAATCATGGATCTATAAGTTGGTTGATGAACTGCTGCTGATTCATCATTTGCACTGAGGCTGCATCCTGTAACCATGGGTGTACATACTGGCTTTGAATCTTCCATGCCATACTTCTTCAAGATCTGCTTGAGGTACTTGGTTTGAGACAAGAAGATGCCTCCTTCATTTTGTTGGATTTGCAATCCAAGAAAGTATGTCAATTCTCCAAGTAGTGACATTTCGAATTCTTTCTGCATAACCAAGGCAAAGTTTTGACTCATAGTCTCTTCATTACTGCCAAAGATAATATCATCTACATAAACAACAAGTATTAGCAATTTGTTATTTTCAATTTTTATATAGAGATTGCTATCTGCTGATCCTTTTGAAAAGCCTTGTTGGTGAAGATATTTGTCCAATCGATAGTACCAAGCCCTTGGAGCTTGTTTGAGACCATAGAGAGCCTTTTTTAATTTGCATACAAGGTTTGGATCATTCCCAAGAATGAAACCATATGGCTGCTCAATATATACTTCTTCTTCTAAGTCTCCATTCAGAAAGGCTGATTTCACGTCCATTTGAAATACCTTGAAGTTTTGAAAGCTTGAGAGAGCAAGGAACATTTGGATGGCCTCAAGTCTTGCTACAGGAGCAAAGGTCTCTTCAAAATCTATCCCTTCTTGCTGCGCATACCCTTTACAAACAAGTCTGGCCTTGTTTCTAATTACTTCTCCATTTTCATTCAATTTATTCTTGAAGACCCATTTTGTCCCTATGACATTCTTATCTTTTGGTCTAGGAACCAGTTCCCAAGTGTTGTTCTTTTCGATCTGCTCAAGTTCTTCATCCATTGCTTTGACCCAACATTCATCTTTGCATGCCTCTTTCACATTTTGTGGTTCAGTGGAAGAGAGTAATGCCAAATAGCTTGAAGCTTCTGCAATTCTTCTTCTTGTTTGTATTCCTGCTTCTTTCTGCCCCACAATCTGAGATTCTGGATGATTCTTTTGAACATATCTGGATGGAGTCTTTTCTTCTATTCTTGCCTGCTCCTCTGGTTCTTCTTGAGGTTCTTCTTCTTCATCATTCTGACTTTGAGTGTAGCCTTCATCTTCTTCAATGTCTTCATGATGAACTTGCCTAGGAATATATCCCTTCTCATCAACCACTACATCAATGTTGTCAACAATTCTGCCAAGTCTTTTATTGTAGCACTTGTATGCTTTGCTATATGGAGAATAACCAAGAAGAATGCCTTCATCTGCTCTTGGTTCAAGTTTTCCAAGTTGCTCATCAGTATTCTTAATATAACATTTGCTCCCAAATATTTTGAAGTGCTTCACCGAAGGAGTCTCACCACTCCAGAGCTCATGAGGTGTTTGAGTGCTGTTTACTTGGACATTTGTTTTGTTAAGAATAATAACCGCAGCATGTGCAGCTTCACCCCAGAAAGTTGCGGGAGTACCTGATTCATCAAGCATAGCACGAGCCATTTGTTGGATTGTTCTGTTCATTCTTTCCACCACCCCATTTTGCTGAGGAGTTCTAGCTGTAGAGAATTCTCTTCTTATCCCATGTTCTTCACAGAAATCGAAAAATTCGTTTGAGGTAAACTCCCCACCTCTGTCAGATCTGAGGCACTTAATTTTGTGTCCTGATTCATTTTCAACCAAGGCTTTGAAGGATTTGAATTTTTCGAATGCTTCATCTTTGTGCTTCATAAGTCCTAACCAGACAAACCTGGAGAAATCGTCAATGAATAATATCAAGTATTCTTCTCCTCGAGGTGTTCTTTTTCTGAATGGACCACATGTATCTGTATGTACTAGCTCAAGAGGCATGCTAGCTGATCCTTCCTTCTCTGGAAAGTTAGTTCTGGTTTGCTTTCCAAACTGACAAGATTTGCATATAGTGTTGTCTGGAATTTTGATATCTGGAAGACCACGAACTGCCTGATATTTGCATGCTTTCCTTATTTGTGAAAAGCTTAAATGCCCCAACCTTCGATGCCATAGCCAGTGTTCATCATCCTTGCTCAAATAGCATTGTTGTGGTCCTTCTTCAAATATGTATAGATTATTTGGAGTCCTTCTTCCTTTGATCACTGTTTTACCTGTATCAAGATCACGAACACAACATCCATTTGATCTAAATATTACCTCTGTTCCTTGATCGCACATCTGACTGACACTCAGAAGATTATGCTTCAATCCATCAACATACAAAACATTTCCAGCTTTGACCTTCTCTTTCAATGGAGCCACACCTTTTCCTTTTATGGCTGCAGAGATATCGTTTCCAAAAGAAACATTCTTCCCCTTTTCTAATGCGGTATATGACTCAAGCTTTTCTTTGTCCCCTGTCATATGCTTTGAACATCCGTTGTCAATGTACCATAGACTTTCTTGACTTTCTGCATAAAAGGCTATCCCACATCTTTCTGGTTGTGGTTCCTTTATTCTCCATGTTCTGACATTTGAGTTTTGCTCCTTCTGAATTGTCTTCCGGAACCTGCTCCTGCATTCAGAGTCTTCATGACCAAAGTTATTACAAATAGAGCATTCAACTTCATTTTCAAGAACCGAAAAGTTGTTATAAGTCCTTTTCATGGTTTCAGTCATTCTCCCTTGCTTTTGAGCTTCTCTAGTCATGATTGTCTTGTATGCAACACATTGAGCTACTTTGTGACCGAAAGTTATGGCAAGAAAAGCATTGGCCATTAAAGAAAATTCTGCGATAATCAGATCTATCATCCAACCGATTGTAGCTTCTATTTATTCTTGGAGCAAATTGGGAAGATTTTACCTGTGGCTTATTGTAGTTTCTGTTTGTCCTTAAGGCAGTTTGTCCCCAAATTTCTTGATGGTCTTTATTTGTTCTTGAGGTAAACTGTCCCTGGTTCACCTGATTTCTTTTATTTGGCCTTTGCTCGCTTTTCCTTGCTGCATCAAGATAACTTTTAGAGGTAGAGGCTTGAGATGTTTCTCCATTATATCCAAGACCTGTCTTGATCAAAGGAGATCGCTGCACATTGATAATCTCATCCAAGGTTTCAGATCCTTTAACAAATTTAAGATTAATAGCTTTTGTTTTCTCAATCTCTTTTCTAAGACCCACAATTTCACCTTCTAGTTTTTCAAGATGTTTTTCCTTTTCATCAATTTGAAATTGTAGAGTATCAATGATCATATTCTTTTCTTCTATACATCTCTTGAGTCTAGTAATTTCATCATAAAGGTTATCCACATCTATAGCATCCATATAATCATCATCTTCAAATGCCATTAACAACTTATATTCATTACCTCGTTCATCTTCATCACTATTCGATAGACCATCACTATCTTCATGAGTGTAGTAGCATTTCTTATTTGCACTCTATTTCTTGTTCCATCTAGCAGGTTCCTTTCGTTTATCCTTATAAGTACATTTTGCAGCATAATGACCTACTCTTCCACAAGCAAAGCATTTAAAAGGTAACTTACCTCTGAACCTTCCAGAACCCCTTTGAAGATTTCTGACAAAATTTGATTCTTCTTCCTCTTCTTCTGGGACGTGGCTTGCTTCATAATAATCTTCTTTGCCTGATGCCTTGAAAGCAGCTTCTCTTCTGTCTGATGGTCCTCCCTTTCTCATTTCATAGGCAGTTAGAATTCCATGTAGCTGAGACATAGTAAGAATTCGTAGATTTTCCTTTTCTTCTATTGCAGATACTTTAGATTCAAACTTGGGGGACAATGATCTTAGAACCTTTTCAACCACTATAGCCTCTTTTATTTCTTCACCCAAATTTTTCATACAATTAACGATCTCATCTACCCGAAGAAAATAGTTAGCCACACTTTCATCATTATACATCTTGAGAGTCTCATACTGAATCCTGAGAGTTTGAAGTTTAGCACGCTTTACCTGTTCATCTCCTTCATAGCTCGTGACAATTTTGTCCCATATCTCTTTTGTGGATTTGTAGTGCATTACCTTCATGAATTCCGTTTGAGATATACATCCTAATAGGGTACTGACTGCTTTCGCATTTGTTTCATACTTCTTTTTCTCAGCTGCATCTGTAGGAGTAGCTGAAGGAAAAGCGTAGCCTGTTTCTACGATGTCCCAAACTTCTGTACCAAGAGATTGAAGATAGGCAGTAACTCTTACCTTCCAATAATTGAAGTTTGTCCCATCAAAAACCGGTGGCCTGATTGATGCTTCTCTCTCGTAGTTACTCATGATGAACGATCTACCTTCAAGCGATCAAGCTTCTCTGAAGGACCTGCTCTGATACCAATTGTTGGAAATAATACTGAGAGGGGGGGTGAATCAGTATTATCAGATCAATAAAACTTTTTCAATGCTCAGAAACATATACGCTACTTCAGTTAAGTGAACCAGCGTGTACACGCTACTGTGTCTAAAGAAACCAGCGTATAACCATAAATCTTATAATTCAGTTAGTTTATCTTCAGTTAAATGCATCAGGACATTATTCATCATATTAAGAGTAAACAAATGTAGTATAGCAGAACAGATCATCACCCAAAAGCCACACACATGAACACCATGATATAAGGTGGAAACCCAATGTGGGTGAAAACCACCTACTGCAAGTCGTCTCTCTCTTTCTTTAATAAGAACTTCAGATTACAATCTTTTGTACTGGTGCAGCCTTATACCAGTACGCAGGCTACAACCTGCAGAAGGCTTCAACCTTCTCTCGTTCTCCAAACTTCCTTGGAAGGGAGCTCCAACCCCCTTTGCTTTTGTACTAGCTAAGATACTAGTACGTAGGTGCTGGCCTACAATCTTCTTTCCTTCAGGTACCACTTTTCATCAATTTTCAAACTGGATACTCTTGAAGCACAACATTACAATCTGAAGACCATGATTCATTCACAAACCAGTGAAGCATAAAACAACCAATACTAGCATCATCAATCTTTGAATCATTGAACCACTGAAACCCTGTCAAACCCAGTCACCAGAACACAGAGCAGACTACAGAACTCTGCAATAACAGTCTGATCCAGCTGCAACCCAAAAATCAAGCTCCAAAAGATATACGCTACTACAATGAAGGCAACCCACGTATACACGCGGTTTTACAGAAGACAACCTGCGTACAGATCTAAAAATAATTTTTCATAACTTGCAGTTGTACCAGATTTCAGTTATACCCAGAACATAACATTGCATCAGTATGCAGATCTAGAAATACGCATAATCAACCATATAAAGATAGTTCATTTCAAACCATTTGATCCCGATCTCTCCTTAGATCTTGTTCTCCATCAACCGATGAGATCTCTCCTTAGCTCAGATCAAGCAATACATCATCAACCAATAACCTGCATACTGGATCTAATACTTCATCAGATATTCAAGACATTTCAGATACACTTGCCTAATGATTTCCTTCTCCTTATATAGCCTTAGGCCTTGTTCAATACCAAGAGCCAAAACCATAGAAATCCAATACCATCATCTTCAAAACTAGGGATCAACACGTCCGTCGAGACACCAAGGTCCAAAACCATAGGCACAACTTCCAAGGAATAACCGCCGTGGACCAAAGATAAGTTTTCCACATACACGCGCTTTTACTGAAGCCAACCAGCGTGTACACGCGACTTGGTATATAACGAACCTGCATATACGCGACTTGGTATATAGTGAACCTGCTTGTATACGCGACTTGGTATATAGTGAACCAACGTGTATATATTTTTCTTCATACTTGTAGACTGATCATCAATTCCTTGCTGCTATCCTTCTGCACTATGATTTGTTATCAGTGAGATTTTCCATCAAGGACAAAACTTGTCTCATAATGCCAACAGGATCATGTTGAACATGTTGACAGGGTGCTACAACTATTGGAGGAGAAACAATTATATGCAAAAAGATCCAAATGTTTCTTTGGAGTCCAGGAGGTGGAATATTTGGGTCATATTGTATCTCATGAAGGAGTTAAGGTAGACCCTAGCAAAATTAAACCCATTAAGGAATGGAAAATCCCCACATCCATAAAGCATCTGCGAGGATTTCTTGGGTTGATAGGGTATTATCGCAAGTTTGTTAAGAATTATGGGAGAATAGCAGCACCTCTAACAACATTATTGAAGAAAGATTCATTTTCATGGACTCCGGAAGCAGCAAAGGCCTTTGAACATCTTAAAGAGGCAATGTGCCAAGCACCGGTCTTAGCTACACCGGACTTCACAAAAACCTTTATTGTGGAATGTGATGCTTCTAGAAATGGAATTGGTGCTATTCTAATGCAAGATGAAAGACCCATTGCTTTTGAAAGTTGTCCAATCAAGGGAAAGTTTTTAAGCAAAGCTATTTATGAGAAGGAAATGTTGGCAATACTCCATGCACTTAAGAAATGGCGACCCTACCTAATGTGAAGACACTTCAAGGTAAAAATGGATCATGATAGCCTTAAATACTTTTTAGAACAAAGATTATCCTCTGAAGAGCAACAAAAGTGGGTCACAAAGATGTTGGGTTATGACTTTGAAATCATCTACTAAAAAGGGAAGCAAAATGTGGTGGCATATGCACTCTCAAGAAAGGATGAGGATGTGGAAGCATTGTTGTGTGTCATTTCTATTATCCAACCAGATTGGATAAACGAAGCAAGGGAGGAATGGAAGAATGACGAAGAAGTGTGGGCACTTAATCGAAAGCTACAACAAGATTCCAGTACTTCTAATACATTTAGCTGGCAAAATGATTTGTTATGGTACAAAGATCGTTTATACCTCTGTAAGAATTCCCAGCTAAAACAAAAGATTCTTATGGAATGGCACACTTCTCCCTTAGGAGGGCACTCATGATTTTTAAAAACTTACCACAGGGTTAAGAAGGAATTTTTTTGGGATGGCCTTAAATCAGATATTCAAAAGTTTGTGGTGGAATGTTTGGTTTTCCAACAAAATAAAGTTGAAACAATTAAGACACCAGGTCTATTACAACCTTTATCCATTCCAAGCCAACGTTGGGAGGAGGTTTCAATGGATTTTATCTCAGGTTTACCCAAGTCTGAGGGAAAGAGTGTCATCATGGTGGTAGTTGACAGACTTACCAAGTATGCACACTTTTGTGGATTATCACATCCATTTAAAGCCAGTACAGTTTCTACTGCATTTATGGAAACAATTCAAAAACTACATGGAACCCCAAAGATTATTGTAAGTGACAGAGATCCCATTTTCACTGGAAATTTTTGGACAGAATTATTTTCTTGTCCTGGTACTCAGTTAGCTCATAGCTCATCTTATCATCCTCAATCTGATGGGCAAACTGAGATAGTAAACAAATGTTTGGAAGGATATATTCGTTGCTTTGTATCCGATAAACAGACACAATGGGTCAAATGGTTGCCTCTGGCTGAATGGTGGTATAACACTTCCTTCCATAAAGCAACAAAAATGACCCCATTTATGGCACTTTATGGGTATCAACCACCATCCATCACATCATATTTAAGAGAAAGTTCGAAGGTTCAGGCAGTGGAACATCACATTGAACATCAACAACAAGTCCTCCAAGTCTTAAAGGATAACCTCGTGTTGGCACAAAATAGAATGAAACAACAAGCAGATCAACATCGCAGTGAAAGAAGTTTTGATGTAGGTGATTGGGTATTCCTATGGCTACAACCATATAAGCAAATGTCCCTAACGCAAGCTAAGAAGGATAATAAATTATCACCAAAGTATTATGGTCCGTACAAGGTGTTGCAAAAGATTGGTACTATGGCATACATATTGGAGCTTCCTGCAGCTTCTCGATTGCACCCAGTTTTCCATGTTTCATGTTTAAAGAAGGTTATAGGTGACAAGCTCCCAATTCAAACAATATTGCCAGAACTTGACGAGGAAGGAAAAATTATATTGGAACCGGAAGCAGTCACAGAAACAAGAACTCGATAGCTACGAAATCGATCAATTTCAGAGTATCTTATCAAGTGGAAGAACTTATCCGTTAAAGATTCCACATGGGAGGATGAGAATTTTATGTAGAAGTATCCAAAACTACTCAAGCGTTGAGGACAACACTCTTTTGAAGGAGAGGGGCATGTTGGGTCCCTATAATACTAGTGATTACCCCATTACTATTGTAGTTATACCCCTTATTTATATTGTTGTGCCCCTATTACCCCCATATTGTTATTTCTGTTTCCCATAGAATCCCTCTATTGTTATTTTTGTGGCTTTATATTATTATTGTTAAGTCGGCTGGATTATATTGTGACTCCTTAGGATCCTATATATAGAAAGGAGGTTTTTTCATTTGAATCATCCAAGAATTGTTCATTTATGTAATGTAAAGGAGGTTGCCCCCTCGAAGAGGCTGAATTCTAAGGCGTTGATCTATCTTTTTTATCTTTTCTTGAGCTGGTTTATAACAGAGATCTATTAAGTACTAAAAAAATTGTATTTTGGTTTTTCGTCTCTCTCCAAGTTTAATAAATCTAAGGTTAAAATGCCTTTATGTTGTTCAATCATTCATCTAGAAATGAATTGAATTAAATCTATCACTAACATCAACATTTTTTGTCTTTTTTTTTTTTCATTTACGTGTAAGAAGTCTCTCCCTATCACTCATTTTTCTTCACAACAAGAGCTACCAAAACCAGAACAACTATTTTAATTATGTTTTAGAGCATTGTGAGTAGGATTTAGTGCATTTTCATGAAGAATATAATTATGGGAAGTAAGAAGAAGGTTTTTGGCAATGATTTCTTTGCTAAATTGCTTCTCAAAATGGCGTTATTCATGTCTCTTAGGAAAAATTCATGGCTTTTCAAGTTTTTTTTGTTTTTTCAATGTCTTTAGAGTTATTTTATTCATGTGGTTTCAATAGTGTTCCAACCATAGTGATCTTCCTTTAGGAGGGTAGTAGTTAGAACATTGTACAATAATGTTAAGTATAATAAACAGTGCCATCCTTCAGTGGTCTATACAGTAGTGTTGAGGGTACACTAGTATTTATGGAGGAGAGAGATATGGTGCTGTAGTGTACATTAGTGATCTCTTTTCCATATATTATCACAGATTCACAAATACAAACTCACTCTTCTTTTTACTTGGATAAGAAAATGATTAAAATTTTGTATTTTTTAGTGACAATGATAACCATGTATTGGAGCTAGGCCTTGAGCCCTTCAATCCATCCTTTCCTTGTCCAACACGACCATCTTCCATTGGTAATGGAGTTCAATTTTTGAACCGACATTTATCTTCAAGACCGTTTCATGATAAGAAAGCATGCAACTATTGTTGGATTTCCTTCGAGCACAAAAATACCACAACCATGTCATTTTCCTTTCCTTGGTTAATATATTGCATCATTGTGTTTTATAGTTAATTCATTACTCTTCTATTTACAATATATATATATATATATATATATATATATATATATATATATATATATATATATATATATATATATATATATATATATATATATATATATATATATATATATATATATATATATATATATATATATATATAGATATAGATATATATATATCAAATAGTAGAGAAGGGTGTTTTGGTTGTTTTAAAGATATATAATATGAATTGATTAAAAATTTATAGGGCTATTTCGATTCTTATCTTTCTAATTCACTTCTTTAGAGAAAACTATATATTCAAATACAAACTCAAATCAGACTAAAATAGAGAATCCTAATTATGAAGATGTTTCTCTCTCAACTACCTTACAATGACATTATTTTTCTGAATTATACTTGAATTTCACTGATAATAACCTAGATTTATATATTTCTTTTAGCATCAAATTGAAATCACAATAAGCATACAAATATCCCATTAAATATGACCTAAATATGATTCAAATAATCTCACCTTTAGCTTAATCATGTGGCAAAGTAATTTATGAGGTGTGAAGTTTTATTAGAGGCATTATTTATTTATTTGTTTTGGTTAGAAAAGGGTTTTCTCTTGGTCTTATGTGACTTTAAATTTATCATTTGTATCATGATGAGAAAGGGGAAAGAATAATGTGTGACATTTATCTTGCAGAAATTGACATTGAATGAAAGGATACATAGCATAACCTAGCTACAATCCTCTTTGGTAAAGGTAGAGGAACATCTTAAAAATATTCCTACGAATATACCATATATAGAGTTTGAGCATAAGTAATATATGTCTTTTTCTTTTGTAGATATGTTCTTGTTTCTACCCAAGATATCACAACAAGAAAAATATTGATATTATAGAAATTGTTTGAGGACATCATTGAGGTCGATTTTTTTGATATCCTACTTGATTGATACTTTCTCATGATACGAAGAGTTTAAATATGAATTAATATGTTCTTGAAACAAATCATATTCAAATTTTTTATATATAAAGATAAAAACAAATGTCAATGCCTTCGTTTGATTGTTACTTGACTCTGGCATCAGAAAGTTACAGGAAATGGCATTGGAAAAAGGATGGGGAGACAATGAAAATCATATATTAGATATGAATCATTTGTTGTTGGAGATCCTTCAAGCATTTGAGCCATCGACTTTGGAAATGTTTCTAGTAGCAATTCCTATGGTTTTTAATGTTGTGATTCTTTCACCTCATGGTTATTTTGGGCAAGAAAATGTTTTAGAAATTCCAGACAAGACATCAGTGTATAGGTAAATAATTTTTTTATAATTGAAATGTCCATTCCACGATATTCTCTCTTTATTGTGTGATTGTATTTTGAATGTTTCTTTTGATTTTGTTGTCTTTTAACTATGAAATTGAAAATACTTAGTATCACATCCATTTAAACAAAAAACAAAGTTTGAAGATCAAATTAGTATTACACGACATTGATTGAAATCATTTTAGTTGTTTTGTGTTAAAATATTTTCACGACTATTAGAAAATTTTACTTTCATATTGTTGTTTGAGCACATTTAGTTTATATATTTGACCAATTTCATGTGTTATAGAATGAAAATTTATTGCAAATAAAATGACAAGGATTAGACATGATACCTCAGATTATTTGTTTTCACAAGTTATCTACAACTTGAGTTTTTTAAAATGTAGCTTCGTTGGCATGATTGTACCTAAGCTTTCCCTGAAGGTTGACTATTAAGTTACTAAAGTGTTCTTTTCTATGGTGATGTTTTATTTCCTTTGTTTATACAAGTCATCTCGCCACATAGTGGCCACTATCACCCAATTGAAGAAAACTTGTTCGAGTTTCTTACTTTTATGGAGAACAATGGCTTTACATTGTTGATGTTGAGGTATATGTCGTATAAATATTTTATAGTATACTTTAATTTATATTCTAGTGTTCATCATCTGTCATGCCTTAAACTATGAATTGTATCCTTTATTTATTTATTTAGAAAAATAACTCAGTATTGATGGTAAGAAGAAGCAATTGAAGAAAGAGGAGAACAATAATGTTGGAGTGACAAATGAAAAAAGAGATAGAGAGGAGAACTAGTATAGTGATACCTTTAGATCCATTAACCTGCATAAGACACACACATCGAAATTGATGGTCAACTCTTCAAAGTTTTCGAATTTGTTATACTCCTATACCATTAGGTGTCATGTTTCATGATTGACTTGTTGAGCTCTGTAATATGTTCATTCCTTTCCTGGTTGCAAAGGTTTTCCATATTATCAAAAATCAAAAATATAAAAAATGTAAAGAGGGTATGCCCTAAAAGAAAAATCAAAGGGTAAAAAGAATAAAATGGTCAAAAAAGTGAAATAAATGAGCCCCAAACAAAGAAAGACCAGTAAAGTGTGTAAGTCCAAAATGCCACTACTTTTTCATTTTTTGTAATAATCTAATTGTGTGCAGCTTGTTGGTTATGCCACAATTGATTAATGGCCAAACAACTTAATCTTGGCTAGTTCATATTTGAATTTCTTGTTTTAGAGATAGAAAATAAAATCTGACCAAACTGTTTAATCTTGGCAGATAAGTAGATAGGTAGAGTAAATAAAAAGGAGCTCAAAAATTTAATCTGAGCCCTTGGATGTGATAAGTGCAGACTTAGGTAGGCTTACCATGAAAAGAAAAGGAAAGTTGATACGGGTTTGCCAGTCTAAGTGCACCTAAATAAAGAAGGAAAAAATGCTAGGCTAAAGTAGGCAGGGTAGGTAGATGGTGTTGCAGAATGATACTTGTGATTGATTATGTCTCTAAATGTTTTAATCTTTATCTCTGTCACAAGTGTCAGGCGGACATTATACTTGATGCATCTCAAGCGAGGCAATGTTACATAACTAACTCCCCTTCATATTTTTCCCTAATCATTCACTAATTCCCCCTAAAATATTAAGATCTGTTCTTAATATCATTCATAAATCATACCTTTCATTTCATAAAGTTTGCCTAAGTAAAATCCTATTTTACTTAGGAAAATTTACAAATCTCACTCATAAAACCCTTTTCCCACTTTAGCCTAAGTTTGAATGTAAAATTTTTAACATTTAAACTTGGCGCTTTTCATTTCATTTCAAAAAATTCATATTAACTTTTAACTTTTATTATTATATAAACCCTGCGCCTTATTACCCTCCCCGTGTTATATTATTATATTAAAAAAACCCAAATATCATTTAATCCCGCCCCTGGTTGAATACGACCATAAACGTTGTTTAAACAAGGATTAACGGATTTATTATAAATTCAATTAATAACCTTTCCCCACCACGATAATGGGATTAATTAGCCGTCCAGTTGAATTAATAACCAACCCCAACTAATAGAATTGGCCACGATATGATTAAACGTTATTTTAATACATCGGGCCCACCGCATAAACCCCTGCCATCTCCGACGCTTGTTCGCTGTCCGATCGTCCCCGATCATCTGACGATTTGTATCGATATCATGAACCCCCTTACCACCGAGCGTTAACTCGCGGGGGCCTGGCGGTTTTCTGCTGTACCTCTGCCACGCATCGCTCATCCAACATCCTCACTCGCCCTCCACTCAATACCACTTAGCCCCAAAAGCGGTGTAGGAAAAAATCACTTACCGCCCTTTGCTGACATCATCCTTCCTTTGCTAACATCATCTGTCCTTTGCTGACGTCATTTGCACTCTGCTGACATCATCCGCTGTACAACTTACATCATCCTCCTGATTAAATGAAAAAGTCCCGCCAGCCTTCGTTTTGTCAAAAAAATGGTAAAAGGCCATTTTTGCTGTAATGCTCTCTGCCCCGTGCTCTCCTGCAAACAATGACCTACTTCAGTTACAAACAGGCACCTAACCACAAAGACACCAGCACCAAGCTTGCAGCTTGTCAGCCAACCCGCATTTGTATTGTTTTCCTCTTCAACAGAGAAAGCACAAATTGACAGAGATGAACAGGGTAAACATGGTCAAAGTGTATCAGATCAAAACAGGTCAAAGAGTATCAGATCAGGGATAAAGAGTATCAGTTAAGATAGACAGCCAACATAGAGTTACTGAAGAAAGCAGCTGCAAGCCGAATCCTAGGGCCTGCCTCCAGCACATTCAACAAAAATCGGACCAGCACACCATCAATTTATCTTTTTCTATTTTCGAGACTAGCTGTTTCTATTTTCTTGTAAAACTATTCTTAGTCATCCTAGATATTATCTCACTCTGTTATGAGATATTTTGTTGTATAATTTTTTCATAAATACCCCCTCCATTGGAGTATTGAGTGTGGATTCCTAGACTTTGCTGTAATATTGATTTTTTGGAATACAGATCTGTTGGAATCAACTGTTGCATGGCCTACTGGATGAAGAATTGAAGCAGAGGACTTGTCACAGGTTTCTTGAATCAACCACTGGATCAATAAGTCCTCTATATATTGTGTTTTAAAGTTTTCTTAGTTTATTATATCATCTGTGTTTCACAATCTGAATGATAAAGAAAGGATTAATTTCAGAATATGCTTGATTGCACTCTGTTTTCAGTCATCAGTGTTCTCTGTGTTTTCTTCAGAGTTAGGATAAGCAGTGAAATCTTAATTTCTCCTGTTTCCTATTTCTTTCATGTTGATTATTTTTTAGAGAATACTTCACTGCTCCTTATCAGTGATCATACAATTTCCCTCTTTAAATAGGTTGAAGAATTCTTAACTGCCCTTCACCCCATTTGAGCCCATTCCATATGCTTCAAGTCTTTATTTGTTCCCTGTTTGACTACATTGCTCTGTGAAGACTTCCTTTGTTAAGAAACCCAACCCAGAAATCCATCTTCTTTGACTCCATTAGCCCAATGGACTGAACTACTCTGTTTTACCTCTCTTCTCTATTGAATCTCACCACCCAAACTCAAACAAAACTCCAGAACTTCATAACTAGCCTAATACCTTTAAAAACAAAGCTAAATCATAAAGAGAGAGCCCTCTCTGGATACAGATTGGCTAGATTCTGTATCTAAAGGATTGGTTAGTGGTTACGTCGGCCTCCTTTCCCTTTCTTACAACTTTTGGGAAAACCTGAGTGATAACATCGGTGGCGACTCCACTAGGGACCTGAATAATTGTTTGTTACTATTGTTTATTTCAGAAGCTACAGGCAGAGCCTGAAGTTAGCTAGGTAGCCTTTGAAATTCTTTTGCTTTGCAATTGTAGAAGTAAATGAATGTTGCTTCAGTCTATCTTCGGTCTAGCTTATGGACTGAACATGTGGTTTCAAATACTTGATCAATTCCTCTTGTCAAATAAGTCTTTAAGAAGGTTTAAATCTCATATCTAAAGCCTCTTAAAGAAATCATATAAGTTGTTTTGAAAAGTCATAAAAAATTGAAATAATCATAAAATATTCAAAATTTGGTTTCCTGGAGAACTAAACCTTTTCTTCAGAACTGTTTTACAGGTTTAGATCTAATCTATGATGGTGGACATGGACACCTGACGACTCCACATCAATTTCACAATCAAGACTCCACTGGAGAAATGAACCTGAAATAACTGTGTGAAAAAATCAGGCTTTTAGCTTGGATTGTTATCCAAGACATTATGTTCTTTCTCATTGATAAGATTTTTCAATGTATATTGTATTTTAGAGATGATTTTAGATTAAATTTTTATTATTTTCCTTTGAAAAATATAGATATAAAGTCTCCTTACACATTTGATCAGTAGTCTTCTAATTCTTATGAAGATCATCTTCCAATTAAGGAGAATCAAAAAATTAAGACTAATCATACAATCCGTGAACATATTTTGGTACCTCATAAAGTTCCTGACAGATATAAACCACTCATTTCGCCTCCTACACTCTATGCTTTCCCTAATGATTATCCCAAGTATCTCCCTAGGTTTGATGGAGAGACTGGTATCACTGTGTTATAGACATTTTTGTGCCTTACAGCATGAAGCATGAAATGTCAATAATCTAAGGGATCCAAAGTCCCTAAACATGTTGTTCCTACCCCTAGAGGAACAAGGTCAGCAAACCACAGCACTAAATATCAGTTCTCCACCTGAAAACACTCAAAAACAAGCTAATTCTGGATCATGTCAACTGCTCCACTGAGCATCTGCGCTGAATGTCAACTGCTCCACTCTGTACCTGTGCTGAATGTCAACAGTAATGAAGGCTACCTGCGCTAGGCGAGTTTGGCCAAGTGGCACAGTCATTCCTCAAGGTGTCAATGCCCAGGAAGCTTCCAAAATGACACTTGGATCAAGGAATTCGCCTTGTGATGAGTAAGAGGATCTAGATCTCCAAGTGGAAGCAAGAACCTCCAAGTGGACTCAAGAACTGAAGAATAACTGAAGTGGGAGAGGACACTAGTCAGCTCCATGCCAAGCTCAAGCTGACTCATCCTTTCTCCAAAAATCCTATATATAGATCTCTCTCATGAGGTCTAAGGGAGGCTGGAATCTTGTGAATGTAAGGAAGTGCTGTTGGTTTGAGTATAGAACTATTGAGTGATTGATTTGAAGGAGGTGAAGAGGAGATTTCTTTCTGCTGGGAGGTGTTGTTGGATTGGGCCTCTTATGGTTGTAACACTCTCAGAACTTTACTTCTTCCATTAATAAAGAATTTGAGGTTCTTCTATATGCATGTGTCTCAATGGCGTATTGATACTTGTATATTTGATTTATTCTAATCCTTGAATCAATTATGAATGTATGCTTCTTGTAGTTTTCCTCTCTTGTTATTTTGCAGGATCTTGGTGTAGCTGGGCCAGTGAAAGAACAAGGAGCTGGGAGAAAGCAGCAAAAGGGGAAGATTGGATCAACCATTAGCGGAAGATAACGGTTAGTGGATCTCTTTCTCCTCTCTCTTACATCTCATAAAGAAGTAATCTCGAATAGCTTTGCATTCGGTTGTTGCTGAGGTACTATCACCCTTAGAGTGGGATAGGGTCATTCCGTATTGGATACTTTTCCCAACAACAAATTGGCGACTCCGCTGGGGATCGTATCTTGTTGGTTATTTGTGTTTTTGCTATTCATTTCATAAACACAAGGAGTACCGAATCGAACCGCATTTGGATCTTTCAAATGCAAAGTAGAGGGCAGCTACTCTAGCTCATTTTCTGGGCAAGTTTATGATTTGAAGAGCTGATCCACAAGGACTCTGAACAGCTCTTAGTGATAGCTTTTCATCCTCCTTTTCATCCCTTAGTGTGTACTTGACTGATAGCTTCTGATTTGGCCAAAAACTGTGAATTTTTTAGCAATCTGTGACCCGGAAACTAAGAGAAACGAAAGTTTCGTTCTTCAGTGCAGGCTGTGTGAAGGTTGTCTACATTTCAGCGCAGTTCCCGAAGGGGCTACCTGCGCTGAATGTCAAAGTGATAGTGCACTACCTGCGCTGAACCAGTCTTGCCTTGTGCTACTGGGGTTTCCTGTTGTTTCTTGCCCTGTTTTCACCCTTGTTTTTGTAGCCTGTTACTAGTCAATGTACCTATCTGAAACCAACTTTCCTTACCACTATTCCGCCTTGGTTGTATAAATAAACTGTATTTGTTCTTTTTGTATTTCTTATATCATTTGCAGTTTCCCATAACGAAAGTGAACTAGTCTTGCTGTGGCCTCTTAGATCTAGACCTGTGATAAAGTGTCGTTTTGATCTGAAGAGTTAGTTTGTTTACTGTTCATAGCTGATTGAGCTTTTGCTTTCGTCATATGGTTTGAATTTATATATTTCTAGTGTCGAAACAAGTAAATCTTAAGGTGTCTTTTGATTTTGGACAAGCTTGTTTGTTTTCACTTGAAATTGAATTCAAAATTATACAACAGCTTTCTTTTTGTATCGCACAAACATTAAGAGAGAGAAAAGAAATACTTGCATTTTGCATTTTGCATTTGATAAGTTTGTATGTTGATTTAGGGAAAAAGTGCATTAGTGTATGCTCTTTGATCTGTGTGAAAAGATTTTGTCTCTCTTTTCCCTCAGTAGTTAAGATTTTCATAAGTCGAAAAGATTGAAAAAGCTTGCTTCTCATCTTAGACTGCATTTAGGAATTTGTATCAAAACATCTCGTGGTGAACCTTGAAAGGCAAACTTTAAAAAGATCAACTTAAAATATATTGAATGAACCTAACAACGCTTTGAAACATAACGCAAACACATAGAGCTCTAAGCTAGAGACGTGTTCCGGCGTCGTTAAACGTAGTGACTGTCGATCTCGACGAAGGTGGGTGATTCCTCCTGAGAGTCGGTGGCACTAATACGGACTTGTGCTCCCACGTACCGTCACGTATATATTGGGAGACCCCTATAGGCATATATCTTTTATCCATAGGAAGCCGTGTCGGCCGCCCTACTGATCGCAATGCAGTGAACACAGCATTCACGAAGATCGACCACCTGTACCGTAAAACGTATTCTGTGGTTTTGCGAAAGGTTTGGCACACCCTCTGCCTAGATCTCCAGAGCAGTTTCTTTTGGCCTTTTTCAAACTCTATAACTGAAAAAGTTCAACCGAGCATTTGTCACTTCGGGCTCGTTAATACATCGAAGGAGACTAGAGTCATCTTTAGCTTTCTCTCGACTCTTAAAAAGTGAAAAAGCAAGTTGTGTCTAAAAGCGTCTAATAAAATTCATTCAATTCGGAAACACAAATTTCCCCTTTTAATATTTTGGTTGATCGAGTAATCCGCAATCGTGGAAGAAAGTCAATTGAAACCCCGTCGTTCGCGGAGACTTACGAGTCAACCGTCTTTGTCTCCAGAATCGAAAACAGTACGGACAAAGCGAACTCGTTTAACCGGTTCAAAATCTCCTATAAAAGTTAGAACAAGTGTTCCAACTACATCTGAGGTCCCGGTTACTCTAAACATTTCTGGAAACCCTGCCTCTATTGAAGAAGTTCAACAGCCACAGAAGGACAGTAATACTGATCCTAGTCTGGGGGCAAATACTTGTATAACTGAACCAGTTCCATCTGTAACCGGTCTAGAGAGTTTTGTTCCTCAAACAACTGTCGCTATCGAAGCAACCACTTCTTCGGCACCAGAAATATTTTACGGACCTGACGGTCTTCCTCTTCCACTGGGTTTGATTGCGATAGAGGAAATTGCAGAGGATCCGCAAGCAAGTACTCCAACTCATTTTGGAGTCGGGGTCACTCTATTTCCTTCATCTGAAGTTAATCCACCACAAGTGGAAGTTCCTGTAGAATCGCTAGGCAATCTATTGGATAGACTTAAAATGTTTGAACAACCGTCATCATCTAGGACTGTGTCAAATGACACAGCGACAGCAGAAGCCCCTGCCGTCACTCTGACAATGTTTGCCGGCATACCAGCTGTCCCAACTAGCTCACAACAGCTAGAAGGAGTCCACCAAGGGACTATTTTGACAGTTTGGTCTGTTCCAGTTTGTTCATCCGGAGTAATACCCAGTAACTCTTATGTTGAAACTCGCCAAATTGACCCATTTGGAGGTCAATCTGGGCCATCAATCCCCTTTAGCTCTGGATTGATACCGTATGGGGGGCAGTATGCCCTTTCATTACCCCCTCCGGGAGGGTACCCATACGTGAGTTCACAACAATGTTCAGGTTATACTGGGATTGCGTCAAGTAGTTGGGTACCTATGCTACCTCAACAACCAAGGGTTGTATATTCTATGCAACAATGTGTACCTGTGACGAACATCCCAACCACACCGGCTATTGTAACTGTGTCACAAGTTCAAGCGATCCCTGTTGCATGCCAACCTCAGATATCTCAGGTTGTAATGCAACAACCTCTTGAACATGGGTCACAACCACAATCGCCAACTGGTGGGGCGACACAGGTCCAAACGGGTACAATTACCCCACACCTTGGTCCAACGGTTAGCATAGCACAGCAGAACATGGCGTCACAACCGTGGCTTGTGCAATACCAACAACCACAATTCCAGCAAGTGTACCAAGGTTCTGAGCAGCAGATCTTTGCGAACAGTGGACAACCGTATATCCAAAACGGTCAAAACCAACCACTTTACAGTGGTCAAGTCCACCAACCGTATCAATCATACTAACATCAATTACATTATGCTGGTATGCAAAGACCCACTGCTCAAGCGATTCCATCGTACCCTGGTTACGCTTCGCCCAACCTGAATCAACAGTTACCATTCGTGGCAACTTTAGAGTTACCTAATTTACATCGGTTAACCAACGATCCGATTGCTTATGCCCCTTGGTGGCCAGCGATTCCTCATAAACTTCCATCTGACATTCCTAAATTCAATGGAAATCCAGGTGAAGACCCATCGAATCACGTGATGACTTTTCATCTGTGGTGTTCGTCGAACACCCTTAACGATGATTCGATAAGGCTTCGCCTTTTTCAGAGGACATTGACAGGTCCAGCGGCTAAATGGTATATTGAATTGCCAAGAGCCTCTTTCGACAATTTTAGTTCCCTAGCCATGACTTTCTTAACCCATTTTCAATTACCGATAAGGTATGAAACGGGAACAGAAATATTAACCAACTTCAAGCAGACAACTCCCACCCATATATCTGATCATATACATGAGTGGCGTCGTCGTCGTAGGATGGTGAAAACATATGTTCCCGATCAGCTGTTAGCTGAATGGTTTATAAAGTCGTTACTTCCTGCTAAAACGGAAGATGTGGCGAAGGGGGGAGTCGTAACAAAGGAGCAAGTGATTGCTCGTGCACAGTATTTGGACTTAGTTTATACTCAGTCCGGCACACTCTATGACAAAATACCTGACGCCCCTAGACCAGAGTTTTCAATTCCTCCCCCTCCTAAATCAAATAGTGACTCTCATGCCGGTGACGGTGTGATTGGCACGGCAAACGCGAAATCGATAAAGGCTTCGTCAAAGAAAGCCCGTAAGAATTCGGATCAAAATGCAAAAGAAGAAATTCTTGCTTCGGAAGTAAATGCCGTATCGGAAGATAAAGGCAAAGAAACCAATCAACCGGGAAGCAAGAAGAAGCAAAACAAAGGGAGGAAGAAGAAACAGGGTGAGTCATCCCCTGGAAAAATTTCTTCAAACCCTCCTGGGAAAGGGAAATAAAATTATCCATGTCTAATATGTGATGATAAGGATCATACCACAAAGAATTGCCATTCAAAGCTGAGTTAAAGAGGTTCTTTAAAAGTTCCCAAACCTCAGCTGTGTTAACTGATCCATTTCCAAACCTAGGTCAAAATCTGGTTGATAGTGGAAATGCTTCCCCGTCGCAAGTGCTTATGTTGTCGGTTTCAAAATAGCAGAATGATGCTTTGATTTCGACAAGGAACAAAGATTATGGGAATCCTCAGCTGTCGAACGAAAAAGGTAAAGATCAACCCAGTAGTTCGACAACAACTTCGACAGAAGTTGTACCACCCATCATCCCTGAATTAACAATAAAACCACCAAAGGGAGTAGTACACAATTTGACATTTAATCCTCGCGCCAGAGCGGCGCAGCATTATAACATAGTGGAAGATTTGGCGCAATCGCCATCCGCTATGTCGACTCTTGAAGTATTACAAAATTGTCCATTCCAAAGGCAGGCATTGTTATCAGCTATTGGTGGGGTTGATCCTAAGGATTCCAATCTTGTATCCTTTGATCACAAAGGATACGATCCTCAATTACCAGCTCAACTAGCTTTCCTTATTCAAGTGAAAGCCCTCAACAAAACTGTTCACAGAACGATCATTGATGAGGGAGCATCAACATGTATTATGTCGATGAGCTGCTAGAAAACTTTGGGATCTCCAACCTTGTCTCGATCATCGACGACGTTAAAAGCTTTCGACGGAAGGACTTATACCCCTTACGGTATCCTTAACAACTTAAAAGTTGAACTAGGAGGAAAGACAGTAGAAATTGATGTTGAGGTCATTGATGGAAATCTTGACTATAACATCCTACTGGGTAGACCATGGATTTATGCCATGGCAGCTATTGTGTCGACTTATTTTAGGAAGATCGCATTCCCATTTGAAGGAGGGATTACGATCGTCGACCAACAGAATTTCCTCCCTAATGGTTCACAAGTTACAGGAAGCATTCCCATGATCCATGAGAGCAACCTTTCAATTCAAGATATCGGAGTAGGATTATTGAAAGACCCCACATTGATGGGAACTTTCGCGCTACCACCTCCTATTTATATGGGAAATATACCGTTTGTAGCAACCTGCAACATGATATCTTCCACGAAGGTCAACATGGATCATTCAATGGTTTTGCCCCCAAGCCCTTTAGAAATATTGTAGCAATCAATGTTTCAAGCATGGGAGGCAAACCCAAATCAACGCTCGTCAAGCGTTTGGGTAGATAGGTCTAGAGAATATGGTACCTCATTAGATCCTTGGTCAAAAGTACATGGGACTGACGAAGGAATCTTACAATCAATGATGATTGAGGGGGCACCATGGAATGATCACCACCATCGTTCCCTTCTTCCGAAATACGAAGAAGATACTCAAAGTGACCTTTATCACCCTTCAGTATTTGAATTCCTAACAAATACTGTAAATACGGTGGATTCCGAGCGAAACCTATCCAATATTGAAGAGACTATAGCCATAAATATCTCGACTAAAACAGATGTTGTAGAGAATATTTATGTCGGCAAAGGTTGTTCCCCTTCAGAACTGGAAATATATAACGCTCTTTTTCGCGAATTTAGAGATATCTTTGCTTGGTCATATGATGAAATGCCAGGCATTGACTCGAGTATCATTGAACATGAAATTAAAATGTATCCTGATGTCAAACCAGTAAGACAATGGCTTCGACAGGTGCACCCCAAGAAAGCCGCTGCCATTAAGGCAGAAGTTGAAAAACTTCTCCATGCTGGATTCATCTACCCGGTTCCTCTAACCGATTGGGTATCGAATATTGTCCCTGTTATGAAGAAACAAGGGACGATTAGAGTGTGTGTCGATTATAGGGATGTAAACCAAGCTTGTCCAAAGGACAACTACCCTACACCCTTCATCGACCAGATAATTGATGAATGCGCCGGATGTGAAATCTTTTCATTCATGGATGAATTTTCCGGGTATAATCAAATAAATATCCGCCCACAGGACCAGTCAAAGACTGCATTTATTTTTCCGTGGGGCACATTCGCTTATCGCAAATTACCCTTTGGTTTAAAGAACGCAGGGGCGATGTTTCAGAGGGCAATGAATTATGCCTTCCATGACATCAAGAACATTGTTCAACCTTATCTCGACGATCTTTCGGCTCATTCGCGAAAGCGGACTGATCATCCGCAGCATTTAAGAGCGATATTTCTACGTTGCCGACACTACAAGATAAGACTCAATCCGCACAAATGTGTGTTTTGCGTTGGTTCTGGTCATTTACTTGGCTTTGTAGTCTCTAAGGATGGGATTCGTCTCGACCCCTGTAAGGTTCAAGCAATCATTAATTTGCCTCCACCTTCAAATTCGCTTCAGATTTAGAAACTCCAAGGGAAGGCGAACTTTCTGAGGAGGTTCATTCCAAATTACGCAGAACTTGCTAAGGGTTATACTCGTCTTTTGAAAAAGGATGTACCTTTTGTCTGGGACCATGTCATGTAAGCTTCCTTTGATGCTCTGAAAGATTGTCTAGTAAAAGCATCATTAATGTACGCCCCAGACTATCAAAGAGATTTTAACCTGTATCTGGCTGCAGCAGATACGACCATTGCAATGGTTTTAGTTCAAGAAGTCGATGGAATTGAACATCCTATCTATTATTTAAGTAAAAACTTAAATGATACAGAAAGTAAATATTCTTATGTGGAAAAACTAGCGCTTGCAGCTGTTCAAGCGATTCAAAGGTTTAGACATTATGTCCTCTTTCGGAAAACTACCATCTTGTCAGATTGCAACCCCATGACTTATATACTATCGCGACAGTTGCTTGGGGGAAAATATTCAAAATGGATAGCGATCCTTCAAGAGTTTGATCTGGAATTTGTAAAATCCAAATCAAAGAAAGCTCTAGTTTTCGCAGAATTATTATGCGATCTCCCATCGTCGTCCAACGATGAAACATCGGAAGAATCAATCATGGACGAAAGTTTGTTTCTGATATCTGTAAGCGATGAGTGGTATGGAGATATCATAGTTTATCTCCAAACCCAAAAGTTCAGGCCTAACACCTCTCGCTCCGAACAAAAACGTATACGATACCAAGCAAAAGACTACATGATCGTCGGTGATACACTTTACCGTCGTGGTATCGATACAGTTCTGAGGAGGTGCCTTACCCATGAGGAGGCCGAAAAAGCACTGAATGAGTGTCATTCAGGCGCGTGTGGGGGGCATCAATCTGGATATGCAACAACACAAAAAATCTTACGAGCAGGATACTTCTGGCCAACCATGTTCAAAGATTGCATAACCGCAGTCAGAAGTTGCCATGCTTGTCAAATTTTTGATAGCAAAACCAGACGACCACCCGCACCTTTACAGCCGATAGTTGCTGTTGGGCCCTTCGCCAAGTGGGGCATCGATTTCATGCAATGTAACCCCACCTCGACCGGGGGGCATGGGTATATTATAGTCGCTGTTGACTATTTTACCAAATGGGCTGAGGCGATGCCTACATTGGATAACGCTGGTGAAACAGCTGCCCTTTTCTTTTTCAATCATGTAGTCGCCAGGTTCGGCATACCATAGGCTATAGTTACAGATCATGGGTCGCATTTTCGCAATCACATGATGGTCGAATTAGCTGCCAAGCTAGGGCTATCTCACGACAGCTCTACCCCATATTATCCGCAAGCCAACGGACAAGTTGAGGCAATCAACAAGGTCCTGAAGCGTATGTTGCAAAGGATGATCGGGGTTCATAAAAGAAGGTGGCACCTAATCCTGTACTCAGCCTTGTGGGCTTACCGAACGTCGGTAAAGAACGCGACCGGGTTCACACCTTTTCAACTGGTGTATGGCCTGGAAGTAGTCTTACCAATCCAGTGCGAAATTTCGTTGCTTAAACTCGCAATCGATCTTCTCCCCGGAACTTCAGAAGAAGAGGCTCGTTTCTTGGAACTAATCCAATTGGATGAAACCCATCGTGATGCCGCTTTGGCTAACGAAGCTCATAAGAAACGAGTCAAGGCTCAGTTCGACAAAAATGTCAAACCCCGTGTCTTCTCAGAAGGTGATTTGGTCTTGCTTTATGACCAAGAATCCGATAAATTGGGAGCAGGAAAATTCAAGTCCTTATGGATGGGCCCCTATATTGTTAAAAAGGTGTTAGCAAAAGGAGCCTACGAGTTAATGGATTACGATGGAATTCCACTGGCGCAGCCCCGCAACGGGTTGTACCTCAAGCGTTACTATGCCTAAATAGTAACCTGCATGCTTTTGTTGTATTTTGTTTTCGCTAAAGTATTTGTTCTGGTCGAGTGACCCACCTTTTCATTTATTGCAGATGTCGAACCTTCTGGACACATGTGTTGGATATGCCGACGGAGCGAGTCGTAGTTCGCGGAACCTATCCTCCGCAGCCTGGGCCATTTTTGATCCAAGCGGCGAGTTAGTAAGTTTCAGAGGTGTATGTATTGGGCAATCAACGAATAACATCGCTGAGTATAGCGCGTTGATAGAACTACTCTCTGATGCCATCACACGTGGCATACGCCGACTAATTGTCAGGCTAGACTCACAGCTCGTAATACTACAACTCAATGGTATATATTCTGTTCGCAATCCAGCTATTTATCGCATGTTCCTAAGGGTTAAGATCTTGGAAAGGCGATTTGATTCAATTCAATATCAACATATTTCAAGAAACTTAAACACATTAACTGACTCATTAGCAAACTATGTGTTAGATAGACATTTGCAACATTTATAAAAAGGACACATCATCAAAGATTGTACATATGGATCACATAAATCAACCAGAATAAAACTTGAAAATCAAAATATATATAAGCTGTTTATATAGTTCATACATAATGTTCTATAACCAAGACAAAATTGGTCATATGACCTAAAAACTCAAAAAGATGCTAGGGGGCACCCTCGCCTAGTGGTGCTCATGATAGTACGTCACGGCCTGTGCAATCATGCGCAAGAGACGAGTCCATCGTCTAGGCACGCCAATAGTATGTTGCTACAACTGTAAAGGTAACTCGTCAATCTGTACATCCGGAAGACCGCGAGTAAGGCTCTCAACCTGCTCCTGCACAGCTGTAAGGGTCTCGGTATCGTCAAGATCGTGAAGAATAGCTCTCCCGGCAGGCTCCACTGCCGGGGCAGCAACTGGCGGTCTCAGACGAACTGCTGGACGAACAGGACCAACATCTGCATGCACCCAAGAGTATGATTAAAAGTCTTGATAGAATAAAGCGCAGCAACATTATAAATAAGAACAGTAAACAGTAATATGGTCAAAGAGCTTACCAATAGCGCCCCACTGTTCGCCATCCGGTAACACCAAATCTGGATCACCTCGGAAATCCATACCCACATACGGATACTCGGAGAAGACCATCTCCTGGCGCTCGAACCACCTAAAGAAGGCTTCAGTAAAAGTAATCTGAGGTTGACCAGCATGTCTAGACATGTGATCAACCCACCTCTGCATGCGTGGCTCGGTCGGAGAAGGCAAGTCGAGTATGATGTACTGAGGCTGCATCAGTGGGATTTTCTCCAAGGTGAAGGCAGTCAGAATAGAACCAAATCCAAAGTTCTTCAGCTTCCCGTCCTTTACCTTGGTCAATTGACTTTTCATCTGAACAAGTACTGCATCACACCAGTTGAATACTTTCGGTTGGAGACACTCCAAGGCGTGCTGCATATAAGATCTGTTGGCAACATGTAAAGCTACGCTACCGGCCATCCTACCAATGGTATACAGAATGGACCTGAGAGACCTGTCAGTAATCTCGCGAATAACAATCTTGCCGTCTCTGCTCGGCTGAGAACCTTCCCTACAATACTGACGGACATAATCTCTGGTGGAATCGGTCCCCCGGGCCGTACCTGACAAGGAAACGGGGGCACCTCGCCTTGACAACCCAGTCAAGAAGTACATGTCCTCTATGGTCAAGGGGATGGACTTTCCCCTAATCTGGAATACTTGGTTAACAAGATCCCAAGCATCAAGCATATACTGCAGCAAAGTAATCTGTGCTCTCATGCTAGAGATACGGAAAAACTTCAGCAGGCCACAGTTTCGCAACGCGTTCACCATGACAGGGTCATGGAGGGCAATCATGTCCTCCTCTTCATGTTCTCGTTCTCGCCATGTAAGGGACATTTTGTTCAAAGTTCCCTGCCAAGCAAACAAAGAGAAGGAGTAAGTTCCTGATTTTGATGAAAAACTGGCGAAAAATCATCAAAAAATGACCTGAAAACTCAGTTTTCTGAGCCCAACGCAGGCAGAAGGTGTCCCTCCTGCGCTGAAGGTCAGGCTGCCTTAAGGCAGCTTGACATTCAGCGCAGGTTTCGAAAGGGGAACCTGCGCTGAAGTTAGGGCGATTTTGCAAAACCCCTGGGGCTCAGAAACACTGAAAAATAGGCCTAAAACTGGAAAATGAAACCATGAAAAGAAAGAGCTAGGGTTTAGCTCCTACCTGGTCCAGAAGGCGCCGAAAATCGTCCGTAGAATCTCCTGGAATCAACTAGTGAAAATCAAGGGGGAAGAGGCACCTCCAGAGCTCCAACAAACCGAATGCAAATGAAATGGTAAATGAGAGGTAAAAACACCTTTTAATGACTTTTTACATAGTTCAAAGTGGAATATTAGGGTTATAATCTCATTTTCATGAAAATATTATTCATTTCTAACAAAGTTTGTTGCAGCAATTGAAAATGCAGTACTATTTTTGAAAAGAAGAAAGCTAGTAATGGTAAAAAATCAAAATTTGACCATATAATCGAGCAGTTTTACCACCGAATTTATGCTCGTTAAAAAATAGAAAAGCGAGATCCGAGCAGTTTTAGCACATAGTTCATGCTCGTTAAAAAATAAACATAAGAATGAGCAGTGTTTTGGCGTATTCAAGCTCTTTAAAAAATGAACCCAGTACCGGTAAATAACCATTGTGATCGTAAATTTATTAGCCATAAAAAGCCTTGGTCGTGTTTTGCACCTGCCACTTCCATTTCATTTGGCCAATCGTTCACCTCCATATGATTGTTTACCCATTTTGAGGAACAGCTGCGAAGAGTGATTTCACCTAGCCATCCTTGTGACACTGCCGTGATTGGAAAATTCCAACCTGTACCTGGAATCTGCTGCTATCCCTGTTTATCACTCGTTCCTCAAAAGACGAGTCTTCTTTGAGCTCTTTTCATCTGACTCGTAAAATATGAAAAGTTTGCCGAGTTTTGGCCTTCCAGCTCGTTAAAAGGACCAGAAGAGCTATCCCTCCCGTAGATTTAATCTTTTTGGACCTGAGGGATTATTGCACAAAAAGGTCAAGCGCTTGTTTTATTCGGCTCGTTAAAGTTATCGAAAACTCATCCCTTCTGTATTGTTTTATACTTTTTCGGACTTAAGGGATTAGATGACGAAAGAGGAATTTTGGAGTTAACTTTCTGTACCTTTTCAGACTCTCTAAAAATGAAAAGGACCGAGTTTTCCTTGTCGTTAGACTTGTTAAAATGATTAAATAGCGACAAACTTGTCTTTAGACGAGAACGAGTTTCCCTATCACTAGGCTCGTTAAAACATAGCGATGGGCTTGCCCCAAGGGCAGGTTATAGAACAAGCATATGTTATCCTCCTCAAGCTTGGCAAAAATAAAGAGGTACTGGTCAGAAATGACTGGGGAAAAATTGGGAGAACCTCAAAGCTTTAACGGTAGCAAGTCGCTCTTGAAGATGACACTTTTTCCTCCGTATCACATCGGGTTGGGTTGTTTCATTCACCGGTCTCATCACCATGGTCTTCGCCAAACCATCCACATTTGGGGTAATGCTACCGATCCATCGCATCAGTGTCGTTATATGTTCAAGAGATGTTGTTCAAAAAGAGTCAACCGTGTCCCATCCACTGCCATACATTATCCTTCATCCACCCATGATCGCCACCCTGAATCATATTTCACAGATTGTTTTTCACCTCCACTAAAATCATTAGCTCCGTTCCGCGTCACTGATGTGGGATTCATTAAGGCCCTCCTTTGACGGATCGCTTCTTGTCGACTTCAGCTCATTATCCAAGAAGTTGATCTAGGAACACCCCCCTCAGTACTTTGAAGCTTGCATGCCTCAATGGCAAGTTTCTCACTTCCGGCGACAGGTATACATCAATGACCTTCGACCAGAAGATTTTGCGTGGTGTTCGACGCCAAGTCCTTTATTCACACCATGTGAATTGTACTGCAGTACCTTGAGGGTCATTATCATTATAGGTGATTCCTCTCGCGCTTGTTAACGGTTTACATTATTGACCGGTAATCAAGCGATGTCTTTCCATCTTCGACTTCAGTGCAATTCTCACATGGATCGACTTGTACTTAGAGTGAAGATCGAACGAGTTTGAAGACCCCGGATCTAGTTTCATCCATCCGGGCTGCGATATATATTCAGGAAAAATAAAGACATTTGATATGTACATCATTACAGCAGATGATCATCCTACGCAAAGGATGATAATTTCAGCAGAGAATTATCAGTCTATCATCAGACGATCGTCTGTTATATGTACCAAAATGAATTTATAAAGCTGAGCATGGGAATGCCCCCCTCAGCTAGATCATGAAAGCAGAATGAAAAATAATGTATTGTATTGTATTTTATTACAGGTCACCTCTCAGCGATTGAATGAACTTCGGATTCTCCTGATAAAGCATTTCACCCGATAAACGACCTCATACTTTAGGGGGCAACTGTTATAGACATTTTTTTGCCTTACAGCATGAAGCATGAAATGTCAATAATCTAAGGGATCCAAAGTCCCTAAACATGTTGTTCCTACCCTTAGAGGAACAAGGTCAGCAAACCACAGCACTAAATATCAGTTCTCCACCTGAAAACACTCAAAAACAAGCTAATTCTGGATCATGTCAACTGCTCCACTGAGCATCTGCGCTGAATGTCAACTGCTCCACTCTGTACCTACGCTGAATGTCAACAGTAATGAAGGCTACCTGCGCTGGGCGAGTTTGGCCAAGTGGCACAGTCATTCCTCAAGGTGTCAATGCCCAGGAAGCTTCCAAAATGACACTTGGATCAAGGAATTCGCCTTGTGATGAGTAAGAGGATCTAGATCTCCAAGTGGAAGCAAGAACCTCCAAGTGGACTCAAGAACTGAAGAATAACTGAAGTGGGAGAGGACACTAGTCAGCTCCATGCCAAGCTCAAGCTGACTCATCCTTTCTCCAAAAATCCTATATATAGATCTCTCTCATGAGGTCTAAGGGAGGTTGGAATCTTGTGAATGTAAGGAAGTGCTGTTGGTTTGAGTATAGAACTATTGAGTGATTGCTTTGAAGGAGGTGAAGAGGAGATTTCTTTCTGCTGGGAGGTGTTGCTGGATTGGGCCTCTTATGGTTGTAACACTCTCAGAACTTTACTTCTTCCATTAATAAATCATTTGAGGTTCTTCTATATGCATGTGTCTCAATGGCGTATTGATACTTGTATATTTGATTTATTCTAATCCTTGAATCAATTATGAATGTATGCTTCTTGTAGTTTCCCTCTCTTGTTATTTTGCAGGATCTTGGTGTAGCTGGGCCAGTGAAAGAACAAGGAGCTGGGAGCAAGTAGCAAAAGGGGAAGATTGGATCAACCATTAGCGGAAGATAACGGTTAGTGGATCTCTTTCTCCTCTCTCTTACATCTCATAAAGAAGTAATCTCGAATAGCTTTGCATTCGGTTGTTGCTGAGGTACTATCACCCTTAGAGTGGGATAGGGTCATTCCGTATTGGATACTTTTCCCAACAACACACTGCCCAAAACATATCCAAGTTTTTGAAGATTATCTTAACTTATTTGATGTAGATGAAGAGGATGTTAGTATTAGGCTTTTTGCTCTTTCTTTGCAAGACAAAGACAAGAGTTGGTTCAAAACCCTGCCGGAGGCAAGCATCTCAAATCTCGAGCAGTTTCTCAAACTCTTCCTTGATAGATGGATAATCAAGGTCAATCTTCTCATGATCATAGAATAATATAATCAGTCAAAAGTACATCCAGACGAAACTATACAAAAATTTTGAGACAGATTTAATCAAGCCTATTATTCAATACCATTAAATATAAGACCTCCTCCTGATTCGTCTCTTCTGCATTACCCAAGAGAATTTGACTCAGAGATAGAATTTCTTCTAAGAGAAAGAAACCCCTCGACAATGGAATAGATGCAGAACATGGCAGTAGATGTAGAGGTTAATCTGAAAATTAGAAAAGAAAAGTTGAAAGCAGAGAAAGAGGAGAAACTCGACATTTTGATAAATAAAACAGAGGAAATGATGCAGAAGATCACAATGAAAGTTGAATGTTTTGTTCAAAATAACCATGACAGATCTATTTCACAAAAGGAAAGGGTTGATATTCATAAACAAATTCCTACCAACTCAATCTACCATAGACCAGAAGATAGATTCATGGAGCAATATGTGGAGGAGCAATCCCCTGATATAATGTGTATATTTGATGACATTATTTCTTTTGATGATTTGCCCAAATATGATCAGTATGATGATGGTTATTTTTCTCAAATTCAAATTAACCTTGCAAAGGAATCAGAAGCTAATTTGAGGAATAAGGAAGTTCAGGTTCAACAGCTTGAAAATATTGATCAGCTTGTTCATTTCAGCTATGAGAATGAGGAGGAAAGTGCAAAAAATTTTGAAATTAGTGAAGGAAATTTACCATTTTGTTTCAATTCATTTCAGTTTATTAGAGATAACTATCATGCAATTAGAAATCAAATGTCAACAAGTCTTGGTATTAACTATCTAGAGGGCAATCAAATCTTTGTTCAAGACTTCTCATATCTAGATTTGCAGCCCCGAAATGCCATTGAATGTCAGGTTGCAGAAGAAGACTTGGAAGCCGGAACATATGATCAAATGATACAATTTGATTCCTTGCCTCTTTGTTTTGAATCATTTCAATTTTTAAAAGATGGTGTAAAAATTTTAAAGAAAAGGAGGAGCGGCTTGTAGAAATCTATGAAGTTCCATTTGAACCTATATGTAAGAGTTGCCACAATCCTTCCAAGTTCTTTATGATCCAATAGATGATAGGTTGGATGATGAAAGCAATCATAATGTTTCTCCATTAACAGACTATGAGAGTCAAAATCAAGATGATAATGGTTTTACCAGATAGACATTACAATCAGTAGAAAAATCATCACGAAGAGCAGTTGAAAACATGCAGGGTGATAAAGATAAAAGTGATATTTCAATTTCATGGCAGGTAGGCTATCCAAAACATTTATATAGTTGTTTGAATCAGCTCAAGAATAGTGTATATATTTTACAAGATCCTTTTGTACAGTTTCTAGATCCAACAAAGGAGATCAGGAATTTCCTTATCTTCTCAAAGGTTAACAAAGCTATATTTGATTGAAAGATCTCAATTTTAAACACCAACAAGCACAAGCAACAAAGGTCACTAATGTATATAATGCTTGAATGGTTGCATTGGTTGTTTCATTTTACCTAACCAACATTCAGAAAGCTGATTAGAGTAGGTACGTAGGATTTCAATTTCATTTAATTCAGTTTTCAGTAGATTACAAAATAAATCCTTAAATATTTGAATCCAATCAAAAGGCCCTAAGATCTTGATGATTTACTAATTTGATTTGAAGGTTGCAGCACCTGTTGGTTTCAGGTCAAATCTCAAGTTGTGCAGGAGAAGGTTAAGAATATTTTTGATAAAAAGGCTAAGACTGAAGATTCATATCCAAGTTACAAGGTGCTCAAGTGGGATTCAAGTAAGAAGAATAAATGTTTGGTGTTGATTGGATATCAACTTTCTGGAATTGAAGCCAGAAGAGAAGGCCCTAAGCTCCAGAAACCTTACTGTCATATATATAATAAAGCAACTAGTTGAAGGAGATTTTAGAGCACAGTAAAAGTTACTCATAAGGCTCTCTGACTTGTTGTTCTTGACTTTCCACCAGGGAAAGCCATCCCCAAGTGGAGCCACTATTATACTCCTATACCAATAGGTGTCATGTTTAATGATTGACTTGTTGAGCTCTGTAATATGTTCATTCCTTTCCTGGTTGCAAAGGTTTTCCATATTGTCAAAAATAAAAAATAAAAAGTAAAAAATATAAAGAGGGTATGCCCTAAAAGAAAAATCAAAGGGTAAAAAGAATAAAATGGTCAAAAAAGTGAAATAAATGAACCCCAAACAAAGAAAGAACAATAAAGTGTGTAAGTCCAAAATGCTACTAATTTTTCACTTTCTGTAATAATTTGATTGTGTGCAGCTTGTTGGTGATGCCACATTTGATGAATGGAAAAACAACTTAATCTTGGTTAGTTCATATTTGAATTTCTTGTTTTAGAGATAGAGAGTAAAATATGACCAAACTATTTGATCTTGGAAGATAAGTAGATACGTATAGTAAATAAAAAGGAGCTCAACAGTTTAATCTGAGCCCTTGGATGTGATAAGTGCAGACTTAGGTAGGCTTACCATGAAAAGAAAAGGAAAGTTGATACGGGTTTGCCAGTCTAAGTGCACCCAAATAAAGAAGGAAAAAATTATAGGCTAAAGTAGGTAGGGTAGGTAGATGGTGTTGCAGAATGATACTTGTGATTGATTATGTCTCTAAATGTGTTAATCTTTATCTCTACCACAAGTGCCAAGCAAACATTATACTTGATGCAGCTCAAGCGAGGCAAGGTTACATGACTAACTCCCCTTCATATTTTTCCCTAATCATTCACTAATTCCCCATAAAATATTAAGATTTGTTCTTAATATCATTCATAAATCATACATTTCATTTCATAAAGTTTGCCTGAGTAAAATCCTATTTTACTTAGGAAAATTTACAAATCTCACCCATAAACCCCTTTTCCCACTTTAGCCTAAGTTTGAATGTAAACATTTTTAACATTTAAACTTGGCGCTTTTCATTTCATTTCATAAAATTCATATTAATTTTTAACTTTTATTATTATATAAACCCCGCACCTTATTACCCTCCCCGTATTATATTATTATATTAAAAAACCCCAAATATTATTTAATCCCTCCCCTAGTCGAATACAACCATAAACGTTGTTGAAACAGGGATTAACGGATTTATTATAAATTCAATTAATAACCTTTCCCCGCTGTGATAACGGGATTAATTAGCCATCTGGGTTCATTAATAACCAACCCCAACTAATAGAATTGGTCTCGATACGATTAAACATTATTTTAATACATCGGGCCCACTGCATAAACCCCCACCATCTCCGACGCCCGTCCGCCGTCCGATTGTCCCCTGATCATCCGATAGTCTGTATCGATATCGCGACCCCCCTTACCACCGAGCGTTAACTCGCGGGGGCCGTCAGTTTTTTGTCGTACCTATGCCACATGTCGCCCATCCAACGTGCTTGCTCGCCCTCCACTCAATACCACTCAGTGCCAAAAGTGGTGCGGGAAAAAACTACTTACCGCCCTTTGTTGATGTCAGTTGTTCTTTACTGACATCATTTTTCCTTTGCTGACATCATCCGCCCTCCACTGTCATCATCCACCATACAACTTACGTCATCCTCTTGATTAAATGAAAAAGACCCACGAGCCTTCGTTTTGTCAAAAAAATGGTAAAAGGCCATTTTTGTTGTAATGCTCTCTACCCCGTGCTCTCTTGCAAACACTGACCTCCTTCAATTACAAACAGGAATCCGGCCACAAAGACAGCAGCACCAAGCCTGCAGCTTGTCAGCCAACCCACATTTGTATTGTTTTCCCCTTCAACACAGAAAGCACAAATTGACAGAGATGAACAGGGTAAACATGGTCAAAGTGTATGAGATCAAAACAGGTCAAAGAGTATCAGATCAGGGATAAAGAGTATCAGTTAAGATAGACAGCTAGCGCAGAGTTACTGAAGAAAGTAGCTGCAAGCCGAATCCTAGGGCCTACCTCCAGCACATTCAACAAAAATCGGACCAGCACACCATCTTTTTCTATTTTTGAAACTAGCTATTTCTATTTTCTTGTAAAACTATTCTTAGTCATCCTAGATATTATCTCACTCTGTTATGAGATATTTTGTTGTATAATTTTTGCATAAATACCCCCTCCATTGGAGTATTGAGTGTGGATTCCTAGACTTTGGTGTAATATTGATTTTTTGGAATAAAGAGCTGTTGGAATCAACTGTTGCATGGCCTACTAGATGAAGAATTGAAGCAGAGGACTTGTCACAGACTTCTTGAATCAACCACTACATCAATAAGTCCTCTATATCTCGTGTTTTAAAGTTTGCTTAGTTTATTATATCATCTGTGTTTCACAATCTGAATTATAAAGAAATGATTAATTTCAGAATATGCTTGATTGCGCTCTGCTTTCAGTCATTATTGTTCTCTGTGTTTTCTTTAGAATTAGGATAAGCAGTGAAATCTTAATTGCTCCTGTTTCCTATTTCTTTCATGTTGATTATTTGTTAGAGAATACTTCACTGCTCCTTATTAGTAATCATCCAATTTCCCTCTTTAAATAGGTTGAATAATTCTTAACTGCCCTTCACCCCATTTGAGCCCATTCCATTTGCTTCAAGTCTTTATTTGTTCCCTTTTTGACTACCTTGCTCTGTGAAGACTTCCTCTATTAAGAAACCCAATCCAGAAAGCCATCTTCTTTGACTCCATTAGCCCAATGGACTGAACTACTCTGTTTTACCTCTCTGCTCTATTGAATCTCACCACCCAAACTCAAACAAAACTCTAGAACTTCATAACTAGCCTAATACCTTTAAAAACAAAGCTAAATCATAAAGAGAGAGCCCTCTCTGGATACAGATTGGCTAGATTCTGTATCTAAAAGATTGGTTAGTGGTTACCTCGGCCTCCTTTCCCTTTCTTACAACTTTTGGGAAAACGTGAGTGATAACAGAATTCACTTACAATGCCTTGGCAACACAATGATAATGTTTTGAAGTGGTGAAACAATATTTCATGTGTAAATTCTAGCCCAACCAATATTAAGTGGGAACTAATCTTGTAATACTTAACATTTCATATAATATAATTTATATGGTTGAAATTATTTATAGTTGCGCTTGATATTGTTTAGTATTGTAATTAACACATGCAACTTTACGTTTTCATATTAGATGAATATGCACATTATATGAGTTTTTTTTTGTCAATTTAGTCGCAAAATCATACTAATTATTTTATGTTGATTAGTAATCAATATATAAAATCAATCTAAACCTACTAAATTAGTCATTTATATTTATTAATGATGAACAAACAAAATGAATATACGACTAAATTAGTCGTTTATAACAATTATTAATGAAAATAAATGAAATGAATATAAACTACTAAATTAGTCATTTATATAATGAATATGAAACTACAAAAGAAGATAAATGACTATTGCAAATGATAAATTTATGATTACAAATGATGACTAATTTTGCATATATATGACTATTAGTAGCTAATTTACAGTATCTTATAACACGACCAAAATTTAGTCATATTTCTTTGGTCATTAATTGATTTCAAACTATGACTAAAATTTGTATATATATGACTATTAGTATCTAATTTATAGTATCTTATAACACGGACAATATTTTGGTCATATATCTTTGGTTATTAATTGGTTTTCCCAAGAGATCATATAGTAATACATTTTGTTGTATATTTGGTCATTAACTATGACAATTAATGACTAAATCAATGACAAAATCAATGACCAAATTTATGACTAAATATACTACTAGATGATAAAATTGATACAACCAATTCATGACTAAGCCAAAAACGACTAAAAGTTGGTTACGTTATAAGATACTGTAAACTAGCTACTACTAGTCACTGACTTAAAATAGTCATTTATATGCAAATTGTAGTCATTTTCTTAGTAACTAATTAGCCATTTTGTACTAGTGGATGTTCTTATTAGTTTTTCACAAGACCATAAAGTCCTTCAAATTATAGATATTGTGATTGCTAATATTCCTAAAGTATATAGATGATTTTTTAGTAGGGACTGGCTATAACACCTTAAGGGATTTATGGATACTAATTTGAATCAATTATGGCTACCTTGAAAAGGGGTACTAGATAAAAATAAAATTACATGGAGTCATACATGAAACATATCATTACTTATTTAAATGATTCAAATGAACGAGTTACGATAGATTATTTCTTGGTTGTTGACTCTTTCTTTGGAAATTATGTTGCTTTCTTTTCTTTGGTTTTGAATCTAGAACAAAAATCTAATTTGGAAATAGTCAATGCCTTAGTTACAACTGATAATAAAATTCTTGATATTAGTAATGTGTCAAATCTTGATAAATTTGAAATTTGGCCATTATATTTTGATGGTTCTAAGTCCAAAGAAGGGGCTAGTTTCAAATGTATGCTTTTAGATCCTAAAGGAAATAATGTTTTTATTACATGCAGATTGGAATTTCAATGTGGTAATAATGTTCTGAGTACGAGGTTATTATTTAGGGACTCCGTAAATATCTAGACCTTGGACTTGAATGTTTTAGATCTTATGGTGATTCTAAAATAATTATTAGATAGGTAACAAATTCTATTCACTACCTTTCAAGTCACATGAGGGCTTACCAATTGTGGTGATGGGATTTAATATCAAAAATTTTAGCTTTCAATATTGATTAAATATGCTTTGGAGCTTCAAATCAAGTTGCAAATTTGTTAGATAATGTAGCTTCTAGATTGATTCCCACTAAAATTTTTGAACCTGATTCATTTTTAGTTGAATTTCATTTTAGACCATCCATAATTGAAAACATCACTAACTGGTGTGTGTTTGAGGATGACAAATAGGTAAATTACTTTCTACATGTGGAGGGAACTTTTTAGACAATTATTGATAATACCACTCATGTTGAAATCTTTTGGGGTTTTTCTTAGATAAGAAAACATCTATCATCAAAATAGCTCTTCGAGATGGTAAAACCGATCCCTAAATGTATTCTTAGATTGGAAAATTTGTATGAATTGCAAGGTAGGATTTAATAGGGATAAAAATTTCAAAACTAAAAGCTATACTATGGAAATTAATGTCCTAACTTTGGGGTCAAAAGATAATCCACATTGCATTAATCTAGGGGTAAATTTTTCTCCTGAGGAAATATTTGATTTTATATATCTATTCAAGCAGTACATAGATGTATTTTATTGGAATTATGATGATATCAATACCTTTGACCCAAATACCATGTCACATGTTATTCCTATGAAACCCCAAAACCAAACCCTTCCAGCAAAAACTTAGGAGATTGCACCCAAATATCCAATTTGGAGTTAAAGAAGAATTATGTAAACTCATGGCAGCTAAAATAATCTTTTCGATGTGGCACACATAGTGGGTTGCAAAATTAGTACCTATTCGAAAGAAAAATGGTTACGTCCGTTCATGTCGACTTTAGGAATCTAAAAAAATATATGGAAAAGATCACTACCTAGTACCACCCATGGAGAAAATCCTCCACCATGTCTTAGGCTATGAGATGAGGTACCTTTGTTTATAGGAAAATTCTGTTTGGGTTGATAAACACAGGGGAAAATTTTAGCGGGTTATGGATATCACTTTTAAATTTATGATTAATGAATCTGTGGATATATACTTGGATGATGTTACTATTTTCTCAAAACAAAGTTTTGACAATTTCTTTCACTTAAAAATGTGTTTGAGAGATGTAGAAAACTTGGAATCTCCCTTAATCCTAAAAAATATTTTTTTGTAGTTACCAAAGGGAAATTAATAGTATGTATTGTATATAGATATGGAATTATAATTGATCCAAAAGGTATGCAAGCCATTAATTCTCTAACCTCACCAAACTCTAAAAAGGTTATGGAATCCTTCAGGGAAAGGTAATTTTCATCAAATGTTTTGTTCATATCTTTTATGAAATTATAAAACATCCTCTAGATTTATTAAAGAAGATTGTTGTTTTTAAATGGGGAGAATAAAAAAAACAATATTTCAACTTTGTTAAATAAGCTATTGTGGAGGCTCCTACATTAATTAGTCTAGATTTTTCCAAAGAATTTATTTTCTATACTTTCACATTAGACTTTGCCTATGTTGATGTGTTCAACAGAAGGTTGATCCTAATACTAAAATCCTAGTTTTTTTCATGTGATCCACGTTTAAGGGAGAAAATTTAAATTATGCGCTAGTGGACAAACATGATTTTTTTGTGTACAAAGAAGTTAAGCATTTCAATTTCTATTTTCTTAAGTGTAAAACTAAAGTCATAGTCCCATACCCAACAATTAGAAACCTTATAAATCAAAAGTAACTTGGGCAGAAAGTGGCTCACTAGAAGACATCCCTACAAGAATTTGACTGGAAATTAAACCTAGTCAAATCATTAAAGGCCGAGGTCTTTATAAATTGGCCGTTGAATTTGTTTCTTTTTCTAGTAACCATTCTACTTCTCAAGACGATTCCTCTTTAAAAAATGAAGTATATTTACTATAAAATGAATTCTTTTGTCAAGATAAAAATCCTAATTCATGGTATTTAACCATTAGAATTGATTTGGAACAAGGTACAACCCCCTCTCATCTCAATGCAACTTGTTGTCACTCTTCTAAATTTTTCAAAAAAAAGGAAAACAGAGGTCATCGATGTGGCCTCACAAGTCAAAATTTGGTTAAAGAATGACTAACGGAGAAATGTTGAAGTCAAGCACTTAGGTGAAATAATTGAAAATGTAACATGGTACCCACCAGGCTCTTGATCGAGAAATAAAGAAAGCAGGCATGCAAATTCTCAAGGGGAAAATGACTAGTTAAAGGTCGATCCATTTCCAAGCTAATCACTGCCCATCTCCAACCAAAAAACTGTAACACCCTCCTCCCACATCCACCCAAGTAACCATGCCAACTACGGTAAACATGAGACAAGAAGCTACTATGATCAAATTCAACCTCCTTTGTGACCTTAAGGAAGTGGAATCGATGGAAAAATCACACATAAACATTGAACATCATCATAAAAACCCTAGGGAGACAACTTAGCCACTCAGACAACCCATCCCTAGGTCCCACTTCTATTTTGGATTTGTTAGGCCATAATCACTCTCATGTTATGGGCAAGGGAGTGACTAGCAACCTAAAGTCACTCTCACAGGCTTGCATGCTAGCAACCAGAGACCAAAATTGTTAGTTCTATGTGAGCGACCCTGGGATTTAAGCCACTTTTTTAGGCCCAGAGCCCAGGCCCCTGCCAAAATTGTAGTTATAGCTTGAAATCAATAAAAGTATAGGGAAACATTGATGAAAAAGCAATAAAATGAACAAGTCCATAACTAGACCCCCACTAGCCATGACAAGCATTTCATGAAACAGTTGTCAACATGTAACCTATAGGTGTAAACAACAAAATTAAGTGTAGGGATCTCATACTTATCTGAGAATCACTATGAATCGTTGTTCCCTAATGTCGTTTGTTCCATTATCATTTATTAGGCCATAGATACACTATCCATTCATTTACAACTAAAAACATGCTGAGAGCCATAAATAGCTGATGTTATAAAATATACATATAACCAACATAATAGTAACATAATTACCATAAAAATATCAACCATTGAAATCCACATATACATCAATAAATTTGCACATACAAATCAAGGGAATGAATTTCTCATTAATTAATGCAATAGACCAACTGGAGATGGGACTACCATGTTCCACCCGACCATAGAATGCCTGAGCTAAATCTCTCTTCAGCAATTCACCCCTATGCCATATTCCAAGCCTGAATGTGGCACTCAACTAAAAGAACCAACTAGGGCATACTGAGGATAAACCACCTCTCCCTCATCAACATAAACTAGGTGTTACCGTAATCCATCCTAGATCACGAGGCCAACACAATGAACATGTCATAGCATGCTTTACCATGATCTCCACTTGATCACTTTGCCAAACAAGCATGGATGCAACCAAATTTCTCCACCTACACCATGAGGAATTTTCTTGTCTCCTAGTCTCTCAAGCTTTACTACAGTCCAAACCTGGATCACTATGCCCTAAGCCGAGACCCACTCTCTAGGATTTACTGCATATCCAAACCCAGGATTACTAGGCCCAACAAAGAGAAAACTACCTCTATGATTTATTGTATATCCCGCCATTCACTAGTAAGGATTCATAGGCCATTTGAGGCAACACAAAATCTAGGTTTACCGCAACCCATAGTCTAGCTCAGGGGTTACTTGGCCATGTGTTCTATCATTTCGGAGATCCAGCTCACTCAGCTTCGAATCCATACGAAAATCCAACTCAACCAAAACATGAGAACCCCATCACATCATGGCTATCCAGAAATGGTAAGTCTAGGATAAAAACATTGTCACACCTGGAAAAACTCATTTCATGATAGAAAAGAACCACATGCAATACCATGCATGCCAAATATAGAAAGGAAAATACACATGCAAGTTGATACCTGCAATGAAGCCTATTGTAGCTGCTTGGCCCTTCCTTTCCCTGTTTGATATTTGCTTCCTCTTGTGTTCTTTGACTTTCTTGCTCCAATTCCAAAATGCTCGAAGAAAACTCTAAGTTTCCAAGAGTGTGAGAGAGGGAGAGAATAATGAGAGAGCTCCAAAACTCCATTGATAAAAGGTTACCAACGGATCCTCAAAATAATTTTTTTATGAATGAGGGCTCTATTTTCTTCAATTTCCTCCTCACATGCAACATGTGACCATTCACCTCCCTTTTCTCCTAATTTCCATTATTTTCATAATAAATGTGCCAAAAATTCCATTTTTCCATTCCAAATCCTTAGCCATTTCCTCTGCCAATTTCCTCAGCCATAAACAATCGAATGAACACCCCCTAACATGTCTTTCCCAACATTCAGCTTGGAGTAAGTGTCCCATCAACCATGGTTATTATTTTTAACTTGTATTACATGGAATATTCACTAGGTTTGTTACAGAACCCTCCCCCTTGGGGACACCATCCTCAATGTTCAATCACACATTGTTGGGAGCAGGATCCCCCAAGGGAAGTTTTGGGGCTAAAAGCCCATGTTTAAGTCATTGTTTCGTAATATTATTGTAAAGACACTGCATTTTGTGGTCACGGAACATGAAGGTGTTATGTGTCACAAAGGGTAGTCCGCCCTTAGTTTTTTAAAGTGAATTCAACTATAAGAGATCTACCCATTTTCTGCAGACCATGGGATTGTATAAAAAGAGCTAATCTCTAAGTAGTTAGAGGCATCAAACATGTAAGAGAGTCATAGCTTTAGAGAAATAAGTCTAAGTCTTGGGTTGTAGCGTAGGTAGAGGCTCTGCGGCTGAGTGTGCAGAGGCCTAGGGTAGAAGTCCATAGCTGAGTAAGCAGACCCCTACAGCTGTGTGCGCTGGGTGAATAGAGTCTGTAACACTTGGAAGATATAATAAAAGGAGTTATTCTGCAATTTCTGTGTATTTGTTCTATTGATGGGTTTGAATATTTTGTGTATGAATTTCCTTTATTATGCTTCTATGACACGTGAATTAATACAGTTACATTGAATAATTAAACATAATTACAAATATCTGAATATGTGGTGATAGCTTTAAGTATTCGGAAAAACAAGAAAATCACTTAGGCTAATTAAGGAATCTGTACGACACGCTACCATAACAACATGAAAGTACCTGAGCCCCGGGTTAGGGCTGCATGAAGGTTGATCGTATACTTTTGCAAAGGTATTGAAAGCCGGAATAGAAGGTTTGTCTTACAAGCCTTAGAGTGACATCACCTGAGTGAAGGTAGGGATAGAAGAGATCAAATGACATCACAACCATCTCAAGGGTGCAAAAAATTGGTTCCAACATCCCCCCATACTGCTTCAGGTGAGATTTCAATCCGCACTCCACAAGCTGATGCCGAAAGGGCCAGTAGAGTAGGGATTTGTTTGGATAATTAAAATTGAACCTAGGTCAGGCCCCCTCAAGCCAACACACATGTACCTCAACAACCTACTGAAAAAAGACATACTGTGTATGGAACTTTATAACACAGCTCGTTGAAGTACTTAAAATGAAAGACCTGCTCAAAAGAAAAGCATCATGACAGCATGATAACATGCCACATAGTGGAGCTTTATAACACAACTCATGACGGTATTTACAACGATCATCCTGCTTAGTTCCAATCCACATGACATCATAACATCCTGATAACATAAACACATGATAACATAGTAACATGACAACATAATCATAATGACATAACACCCATACCACATAGTAGACATTTATAACATAGCTCATGGAGGTATTTATCCGTACACATATGTACATATAGAAACATCACCATGAATACATACCAAAACATATGTTGAAACATATACTAAACACCATATCTAAGCATATATCAAAACATCATAAAGCATATATCAAACCACCATAAAGCATATACCAAACCACCATAAAGAATATACCAAACCACCATATCGAAGCTGCTTTGCCTCAACTATTATAGACATTTTTGTGCCTTACAGCATTGAGCATGAAATGTCCATAATCTAAGGGATCCAAAGTCCCTAAACATGTTGTTACTACCCATAGAGGAACAAGGCTAACTAACCACAGCAATTCACAAAAGTTCTCCACCTGAAACCACTCAAAAACAAGTCAAATCAGGATCATGTCAACTACTCCACTGAGCATCTGCGCTAAATGTCAACTGCTACACTGGCTACCTGCGTTGAATGTCAACTCCAAAACTAGCTACCTGTGCTGAGCGAGTTTGGACAAGTGGCAGGCTCATTCCTCAATGTGTTAATGCTCAGGAAGCTTCCAAAATGACACTTGCCTCAGGGAATTCGACTGGTGATGAGTAAGAGGTTCCAAATCTCCAAATGGAAGCAAGAACCTCCAAGTGGACTCAATAACTGAGAGAGGGAGAGGACACTAGTCAGATCTCAAGCTGACTCATCCTCTCTCCAAAATAACTATATATAGATCTCTCCTCCATGAGATCTAGAGGCTGGAATTTTGTTATTGCAAAGAATTGTTGTTGGTTTGAGACTGGAAACATTGGGTTCTTAATGCTTTGAAGGGAGCTAAAGAAGGAATTCCATTTTGCTGGGAAGGAGATGCTGGATTGGAGCCCTCTGGGTTGTATCTCTTCCTGAACCTTGTTATTAATCAATAAAGATATCTTGGTTTTCTCCTATATACTGGTGTATTTGTATGATTGCATTAGTGTATTTGATTTACTTCTAATCCTGAATCATTTATGAATATGAATATTTTCCTTTGTGTTGTGTTCTTCTCTTGTCGCAAGTAGTTGTTCTCTTGTCACAGGTAGTTGTTCTCTTGTGATCTCGTGGGAATCAAGTAGTTGTTCTCTTGAGCAAGCGAGGAGGCAAGTAGCTGTGAACACCCAAAGAGAAGAGGATCTAGATCGAGGGACAAACGGAAGACAACGGTAAGTCTATCGATCTCCCCTCTTTCACATTTCATAAAGGAAGAAACCAGAATAGCTGTATCTGTTTGTTGCTAAGGCACTGTCACACCTTAGGTGGATAGGATCGTCCTGCATAGGCATTTTTCCCCACAACAAATTGGCGACTCCACTGGGGAGATTGCTTTAGTCATTTTATTTGTGTTTACATCATTGTTTGCTTCATAGACTCAACAGCAACCATCGAACTGCTTCTGCAAAGTAGATTGTTGCTGCCTTTATCCTTCACTGGATTTTGTCTATGATCTGAACAATGGACTCACAAATGACTTGATGATCCTTTGTGATAGTCTTTAGTACCCTCTCAAAGCATCCCTCTGAGTATACCTTGCTTGTGTTTCTGATTTGGCCTGAAACAGTTGATTTTTGAGCATTTTATGACCCAGAACCCAGGGGAAACGAGAGTTTATCCTTCAGCGCAACTGTTGTGAAGGAAGTCTGCATTTCAACGCAGGTCCCGTGAGGGCTACCTGCGCTGAATGTCAACTCCACAGTGTTGAGGTTGCGCTGAACCAGTTTGGCCTTGTGCAGCTGGGGTTCTCTGTTCTCTGTTGCCCTGTTTTGATCTCTGTTCTTTGCAACCTTTAACCAGCATAGGTACCAGTCTGATAACCCCTTTTCTTTGCTTAGATTCCGCCTCCTTTTTGTACAAAAAGACTGTGAGTGTTTTTATGTGTTTTTACGTCATTTACAGTTTTCCTTTGCATGAGTGAAATAATCATCCTGTAGCCCTTGATTCAGATCTGATTGACTGTGATCTTAGGAGAGAGTTCATTGGCTGTTTACAGTTGATTATCATTTGCTTTTGCTTATTGGTTTGAGTTTGTCTCTTTTAAGTGTCGAAACAAGTATTCATTTCGAAAGTCGCAAAGTGATTGTAATCTCTTCTACCCTTGTTGTTTTTGAAAAAGTAAACTTGTTTGTATCTGTCATTTAAAAGCAAATTCAAAGTTGTACAAAAAGCTTTCTTTGTAGGCATCTATACTAAGAAAGTGGAAAACAAACACCTGCATTGTGCATTTGCATTTTGATAAGTTTGCATGATTGATTTAGGAAAGAGTGCATTAGAGTGTGCTGATTGCTCTTTGAGAAAAGATAATGTCTCTCTTTTCCCTTAGTAGCTAGGATTTTCAAAGTTGAAAAGATTATAAAGCTTGCTTATCATCTTTAGACTGCATTTAGGAATTTGTATCATACATCTCGTGGTGAACCTTGAAAGGAAAACTTTAAAAAGATCAACCTAAAATAAACTGAATGAACCTAACAACGCTTTGTAACATAACGCACAACATAGAGGTCTAGGCTAGAGACGTGTTCCGGCGTCGTTAAGCCTAGTGACTGTCGATCTTGTGGAAGGTGGGTGATTCCTCCTGAGGGACGATAGCGCTAGTACAGATTGTGCTCCCACGTACCGTCGCGTATATATTGGGAGACCCCTATAGGCATATATCCTTTATCCTTAGGAAGCCGTGTCGGCCGCCCTACTGATCGCAATGCAGTGAACACAGCATTCACGAAGATCGACCGCCCGTACCTTAAAAAGTATTCTGCGGTTTTGCGAAAAGTTTGGCACACCCTCTGCCTAGATCTCCAGAGCAGTTTCTTTTGGCCTTTTTCAAACTCTATAACAGAAAAAGTCCATCCGAGCATTTGTCACTTCGGGCTCGTTAAAACATCGAAGGAGACTAGAGTCACCTTTAGCTTTTTCTTGACTCTTTAAAAGTGAAAAAGCAAGTTGTGTCTAAAGCGTCGTTAACAATTTATTTTAAACGGAACAATCACCCTTTATTCCCGCGTTGATCTTTAGGTTGAAAAGATGGAGCACACCAACCAAGGAATTCGTCTTGGTGGAAATCCTAGTCCCTTCTCCTCTTGGGGAGATGTTGGTGCGCCCCACATGGCCACATTTTCGCTTCCAGGACTGACAATTGGCCTACCAGTCTGGCTCTTTTCAACCAATGTCGTTCAGAATACCACCATTCCTGAACAGTCGAGTCAATAGTTAGATCAGACAAGAGTTGCCTCCCAGCCTTCCACTTCATCTTCCTCCCCTCCTTCCTCTTCGCTTGACGGAACTGGTCGAAAAAAAAACCGGGTTCCTAAGGAGAAGAAGGAGAAGAAGAAGAAAGAAAAGAAGAAGAAGGAGCCTAAGGCGACTGGGGGCAAACAAGTGTCATCTAACAAAAATCCACACACAGCACTCGTAAGGCCTAAATCGCCATGCGTCATATGCAAGGGAGACCACTTCCATAGAGATTGTCCCTGTATCCCCCGGATACTAAGGGACTGGTCCCCCCGTTTGCACAATTCGGTAGCATCGACCTCTGATAGCCATGACGACTGCTCACCGTCAACTAGTGGGAGTGAAGCCCCAGGACAGAGCGGGAAAGCTAAATTTCCGTGCAGACTGTATGAAGGCGATCATGCCATCCACCGTTGTCCCTTCTTAGACGAGGCAAAAAGAGTTCTGGAAGATCGCCCGATTTTACGAGCGCATCTCCCTCCTGGATATCAAAGACTCCTGCCAAGTCCCTCACTAGTTGAGAACCCGGCTGACCCGCCCAGATGGTCAGCCGAAACACCTATCATTGAAGATGAACCATCTGAATCCATACTTGACGAAAGTCTAAAGGTTGAAACGGCAGTTGACCCGGTTTTGCCTTCAGAGGATCTATCTTCGAATGACACCATCACAGAGGAGAATAAAGATGACACCGTCCAGATTCTCTTCATCAACACTGACTCTGATGATCAAGGGGGCAATGCCACCATTCCTTTATCGCAGGAAGGAAGTTCATCAGAGCGCTATCCGGTCATATACTCGGTCCCACCACCAAGCAACCTGGTTGTGTCCTTCGACTGGAACCAACTAGGCAGACCCCGCTTGCCAGCTAGCATACCATTCAGAATCATTGTCCAAATATACAAAATGGTAATGGCTGGTACAGTTATTGATGAAGGGGCATCTGTGAGTATCCTTTCCTCTATTGCTTGGAAAGCGCTTGGTTCGCCTGCGCTTTTGCCTGAAATGAGAAATCTATCAGGCTTTGATAAGGGAACCAGTCGACCTTTAGGGATCCTCCCCAATGTGCCCATAACATTGAAAGGGAAGACCGTTCAAATGAACATGATGGTCATTCAAGGACCCTTGGATTATAACCTACTCCTTGGATGAGACTACATATATTGCATGGGAGCCATCATCTCATCACTCTTTAGAGTAATGTGTTTTCCGCATGAAGGAAGAATGGTCAAGCTCGTGGACCAACTTTCATTCCCCGGATCACGCATCGCAAGTAGTCATGAACCATCCCTAAATGGTCTATTCACGCAAGAAGTGTCTCAACCCACGGTCCGTCCTCCTGATGAGCGCGAGTAATCCAGGAGGATATGACTGGAACCCAGGGGGCATGCGTCCTGGCCTGCTTCGGCAGGGAAACTTTGGGTATAGAGTAGGTTTCCACGGGAGAATATGACTAGTCCGTACCCCGTCTGTGATTGGAAGAGGGGTTGTTCTAGAATAGGATTCTTTTGTCAAAGTTACGTGTTTGCCAGAGTCATTCACCTTTGTCTACTTTGGTAGACATTGCTGAGGAAATGTTTTGTTTGAAAAATTAACGAGACAATCTTTGGGTAACCTGAAAGAGGTAAGCCTCTCTCGTTAAAACAAATGTTTTGGCGAAAGAGAAGTAGAGGTAACCTTGAAATTCTGTTTTATACCTAGGGGCATGCAAACCTTTTGGAGTGCAAGCAAGGGGCAACTATTTATTTTTTAAATTTTTAGGACCTCTAACCCTTTAAACTCGTAGGATTAGTCGTTTCCAAACTTGCATAAAGAAAGGATCCGGGGCAAAGCTTACGTGAGATGAAGCTCCATAAAAAATAGCATCTCCAATGAGACACTCTTATCATATGACTGGTATAAACGAGCAGTTTTAGCATAAATTTCATGCTCGTTAAAAAATAAACGCAAGATCCGAGCAGTTTTAACGCGGAATTCATGCTCGTTAAAAAATAAAACATAAGATCGAGCAGTGTTTTGGCGCATTCAAGCTCTTTAAAAAATGAACCCATTACCGGTAAAATAACCATTGTGTACGTAACCTTATCAGCCATAAAAGCCTTGGTTGTGTTTGCACCGTCACCTCCACTTTTCATTTGGCCGATCGTTTACCTCTATATGATTGTTTACCCATTTTGAGGAATAGCTGCGAAGAGTGATTTCACCTAGCCATCCTTGTGACACTGCCGTGATTGGAAAATTCCAACCTGTACCTGGAATCAGCTGCTAACCCTGTTCATCACTCGTTCCTCAGAAGACGAGTCTTCTTTAAGCTCTTTTCAACTGACTCGAAAAATATGAAAAGATTGTCGAGTTTTGACCTTCCAGCTCGTTAAAGCAACCGGAAGTGCTATCCCTCCTCTAGATTTTAATCTTTTTGGACATGAGGGATTATTGCACAAAAAGATCGAGCACTTGTTTTGTTCGGCTCGTTAAAACTATCGAAAACTCATCCCTTCTGTATTGTTTTATAATTTTTCGGACTTAAGGGATTAGATGACGAAAAAGGACTTATGGAGTTAACTTTATGTACCTTTTCAGACTCTCTAAAAATGAAAAGGACCGAGTTATCCTTGTCGTTAGACTCGTTAAAATCACTAAATAGCGACAAACTTGTCTTTAGACGAGAACGAGTTTCACTATCGCTAGGCTCATTAAAACATAGCGATGGGCTTGCCCGAAGGGTAGGTTATAGAACAAGCATATGTTATCCTCCTCAAGCTTGACAAAAATAAAGAGGTACTGGTCAGCAATGACTGGGGAAAAATTGGGAGAAAACTAAAGAAAACTTTGATGGTAGCAGGTCGCTCTTGAACATGACACTTTTCCTCCGTACCACAATCGGGTTGGGTTGTCTCATTCACCGGTCACATCACCATGGTCTCGCCATACCATCCATATTTGGGGTAATGCTACCGATCCATCGCATCAATGTCGCCATATGTTCAAGAGAAGTCGTTCAGAAAGAGTCAACCGGGTCCCATCCATTCATGACCGCCACCCTGAATCATATGTCACAGATCGTTTTCACCTCCATTAAAATCATTAGCTCCGTTCCGTGTCACTGATGTGGGATTCATCAAGGCCCTCCTTTGACGGATCGCTTCTTGTCGACATCAGCTCATTATCCAAGAAGTTGATCTAGGAACAACCCCTTCAGTACTTTGAAGCTTGCATGCCTCAATGGCAAGTTTCTCACTTCCGGCGACAGGTATACATCAATGACCTTCGACCAGAAGATTTTGCGTGGTGTTCGACGCCAAGTCCTTTATTCACACCACGTGAATTTTACTACAGTACCTTGAGGGTCATTATCATTATCGGTGATTCCTCTCGCGCTTGTTAACAGTTTACATCATTGACCGGTAATCAAGCGATGTCTTTCCATGTTCGACTTCAGCGCAATTCTCACATGGATCGACTTGTACTCAGAGTGAAGATCGAACGAGTTTGAAGACCCCGGATCTAGTTTCATCCATCCAGGCTGCGATATATATTCAGGAAAGATAAAGACATTTGACATGTACATCATTGCAGCAGATGATCATCCTACTCAAAGGATGATAATTTCGCCAAAATTATCAGTCTACCATCAGACGATCGTCTGTTCTATGTACAAAAATGAATTTATAAAGCTGAGCATGGGAATGCCTGCGTCAGCTAGATCATGAAAGCAGTATGAATTATAATGTATTGTATTGTATCTTATTACAGGTCTCCTCCCAGCAAATGGATGAACTTCGGACCCTCCTGGATAAAGCATTTCACCCGATAAACGGCCTCATACTTTAGGGGGCAACTGTTATAGACATTTTTGTGCCTTACAACATTGAGCATGAAATGTCCATAATCTAAGGGATCCAAAGTCCCTAAACATGTTGTTCCTACCCCTAGAGGAACAAGGCTAACTAACCACAGCAATTCACAAAAGTTCTCCACCTGAAACCACTCAAAAACAAGTCAAATCAGGATCATGTCAACTGCTCCACTGAGCATCTGCGCTGAATGTCAACTGCTACACTGGCTACCTGCGTTGAATGTCAACTCCAACACTAGCTACCTGCGTTGAATGTCAACTCCAACACTAGCTACCTGCGCTGAGCGAGTTTGGACAAGTGGCAGGCTCATTCCTCAATGTGTCAATGCTCAGGAAGCTTCCAAAATGACACTTGCCTCAGGGAATTCGACTGGTGATGAGTAAGAGGTTCCAAATCTCCAAATGGAAGCAAGAACCTCCAAGTGGAATCAAGAACTGAGAGAGGGAGAGGACACTAGTCAGATCTCAAGCTGACTCATCCCCTCTCCAAAATAACTATATATAGATCTCTCCTCCATGAGATCCAGAGGGTGGAATTTTGTTATTGCAAAGAATTGCTGTTGGTTTGAGACTAGAAACATTGGGTGCTTAATGCTTTGAAGGGAGCTGAAGAAGGAATTCCATTCTGCTGGGAAGGAGATGCTGGATTGGAGCCCTCTGGGTTGTATCTCTTCCTGAACCTTGTTATCAATCAATAAAGCTATCTTGGTTTTCTCCTATATACTGGTGTATTTGTATGATTGCATTAGTGTATTTGATTTACTTCTAATCCTGAATCATTTATGAATATGAATATTTGCCTTTGTGTTGTGTTCTTCTCTTGTCGCAAGTAGCTGTTCTCTTGTCACAGGTAGTTGTTCTCTTGTGATCTCGTGGGAATCAAGTAGTTGTTCTCTTGAGCAAGCGAGGAGGCAAGTAGCTGTGAACACCCAAAGCGAAGAGGATCTAGATCGAGGGACAAACGGAAGACAACGGTAAGTCTATCGATCTCCTCTCTTTCACATTTCATAAAGGAAGAAATCAGAATAGCTGTATCTGTTTGTTGCTAAGGCACTGTCACACCTTAGGTGGATAGAATCGTCCTGCATAAGCATTTTTCCCCACAACATCAACCTACAAAAAAGGAAGGATACATAACCCGCATATGATCCACCATCTCCCATGTAGCTTCATCAGGCCCAAAGTTATTCCACTGCACTTTAACTTGGTTCCGGAGCATGAGCACCCTTTTCTGCAATATAGACAGAGGATCCAGCTAGAATTATCCCTCTGGTTCCACTTGAAGTATATACCAGTCAATCACATGATCAACATCCTTAACATACTTCTTAAGAAAATATACACAGAAAATATCATGGAATTTTACTGTCGGAGGTAGTGCAAGTCGATAGGCTATTAGCCCAATCCTCTCAATGATATTGAAGGGTACACAAAACTGTGGTGCCAGCTTGGCACAAGATCCAATGTGCAAGGATCTCTTCTTCAGTTTGATGCAAAAGTACACCTGTTCCCCAACCTAGAACTCATTGAACAACCTATTCTGATCTGCATAGAATTTCTTCCTATCTTGTGCTGCCTTCAGATTTTTCTTGATCACCTGCATTTCCTATTCCATTTCTGCCAACATTTATGGTGAAATCAATACCCTCCTAACCAGATCACTCTAACTGATAGGAGTGTTACAACTCTGCCCATACAATTCCTCAAAAGGACTCATCCTTAATGATTCCTGATAACCATTGTTGTACACAAACTCTACCAAATGGAGATACTCTTCCAACTTCCTCTATTGATCCATCACATACATCCTCAACATGCCCTCCAATATCCTATTGACCCTCTCTGTTTGTCCGTCTATCTGTGGATGATAAGTTGTGATAAAGGCCAACTTTGTGCCTAAACCTGCAAATAACTCCTTCCAAAACATGGAAGTAAACTTCACATCCATGTCTGACACAATCATCTTTGGAACACTGTTGTTGGGAACAGGTCCCCTAGGGTCAAATTTGGGGTTAAAAGCCCAATTTTTGGGGCTAACGGCCTAAGTTTTGTGTAAAGAATGTAAAGTGTCCACACTTTGTGGCCACAGAGCACAATGATGTAAGTAGTCAAAAAGGGTTTCCACCCTTAGTTTAGATAGTTTGTTTTAGCTTCATGAGATTTGCCCTTGGTCTGCAGGCCATGGGATTGTATAAAAAGGGAGTCTTAGAAGAGTCTACGATAGTTCATAAGCATTTGGTAGAGTTCTGAGTAATTTGATGGGTCTGTGAGAGCTAAGAGTGAAGAGTCTTAGCATAGGAAGAGGCTCTACAACTGAGTGTGCAAAGGCCTAGGGTGGATGTCCACAGCTCAGTGCACGGACCCCTGCAACTGTGTGCGCAGGGTATTCAAAGTCTGTAATGGAAATATGGATTATCAATAAAGAGAAGTATTCTGGAACTACCTGTGTATTTTACTTCTATTCATTGCATGGGATTATGTTAGGTTGAATACTGGGTTTATGTTTTAATACTACTCTGATGTGTGAATCTATATGTTTCTCTTTGTCATATGAATGCAAGTAAGAATATCTATTTACAGACAATAATTATAATTACTTGTTAAGATAGTATGAAACTAAGAGAATCTGAGTAAATATAGAAGTGAGAGTAATTACAAAGGTGTGTAAGTGCCTGATCTATCTATTTAGGGTCCATGAAGGATGATCGGAGACTTTCACAGAGGCTTCAAGGACTAATAAGAGAAATACTTTGATAATCCCTGAAGGGCTTATTATTCTATGCAAAGGAAGGGTTAGGGCATATAACCGAAATCATAACCATCTTACGGTGTGGAAACTTGGTTCCCGCATCCCCCATACTTCTTTGGGTGAGACTTCAGTCCGCGCTCCGTGGATTGATGCCGAAAGGGCCAGTAGTGTAGGTATTTTGATGGTTGATTAATGATGAACCTAAGATAGTGCCCATAAATCTAAGAAATGGTTTCGTTGCTGGGACTGGGATTCACATAATGAGATGTGTGATGTCGCAACGTTGGAATCCAACTAAGAAAGAGATCAAAGGCTAGTTGGATAGAAAGATCCATGAATTCATGGCGCAGGAAAATAGGAATCCATGATTGACGAAAGAACATGTTTAGACAGATATCTGTACATAGAGATACACAAAATCTTCTTCCGTTCCTTCCCAGTTGAATTATACGAGTGGATCTTGAAGTTAGCAGATAGCTAAGGAAGTTGGAGGCTTGACAATTTGATTGTATGGACCTTGGAGTTAGTGCAGATACTAAAAGCCTCTGAAGATAATATCATGCACACTGTCGATCATTGGCTCGATCATATCATAGGATGATTTGTGACAGAGTTCGCGGTCAATACTTCGGTCAATTTCATCGAATTAGAGTGCCACTTCTTCAAAGGGCCGCAAGGTAAGTATTTAAAATCATTAAATACTTGGATTAAGATGTTATTGTGTGAAAAGAGGGTTATGCGGTTACCTTGATGTTTGGGGCTATGCGTAGTGGAAGGAATTTCATGGACAAAGGAAGAAAAGGCCCTGAATACAGCCCATTGATTGAACCTCCTCTGTGTGTTGATGAGGGAGAAGCACAAGCTTCTCCATAGAGCTCTATTCAGTTGATAAAGCAAGGATTCTAGTGAATACCTCATCCACCCACACCACCACCACCTCTGCCACCATTCAATATGGCAAACTCCGTAAAGCTACCTATGTTCAAGGGCATGGGAAATGAAGATCCAGACCAGTTTTGGTTCATTGCGAAGGATGTATGGGAAGCTCAGGGTATCGCAAATGATCAAATGAAGAAAGCGACATTGGTTAGTGCTTTGCAGGACTGGGCACTAACTTGGTACATTAAGTACTTCATGGATAACCCGATGTCCACGTTGGCAGATATCCAAACTGTGCTGAATAAGGAGTTAAATATACCTAAGTCTGAAGCGTAATCAATTGTGGGATTCAAAGAGATCATGATGAAGCCTAGTGAGACACCCTGGGATTTGGATTATAGATTGAAGTGTACGATCCATGAGGCTAACATGAATCTGAATGATGGGAAGCACCGCAAATGGTTTGTGGCCTTGCTCCTGCCTCATCTAAGGGTTGCACTATCATAACAGAAGATTGGGACCCAGGCTGAAGCTCTAGAAATTGCGATGAGATTGCATGAGACACCAATGCAAGATGCTAATCTAGGGGTTCAGCATATTCATACATAGTTTCAGAACCTTTGCCTCGAAATGTAGAGTTTGTAAAAAGACAGAATAGCTCGGCTAGAGGTGCGCGAAGAAGTATGTTGCCTAAAGTGAAAAAGCTAGGGGCATGATAAATATCACTGTCTAGTTTTCGCAAATTATGTTGCAGCATGGGGACCAATGCCTCTGAGGTCAGAAGCTACAATAGGGCCAAGTACAGGGCCCACACTATGGTGTGCTATCTGTACAGTAGTTGGGAAACATGCCACAGACAATTGCCATTTGTTACAGAAATTCGTATAGACACTGCAACAACTCCTTTGCAACTTCTGTCAATCAGTGGGTCATGATGAGCGCAATTTCTGGACTTACAAATTAATGATGAAAGGACACTTTCATACAGGGTGCAGGTATAAATGCAGCCTCTGGACTAAGGGGCTAGAGGAGCGCAAGGTGAGTATCAGGGGCGCGGACGAGGCTGAGGTGGAGGAGGACCTGGTAGAGGTTGAGGGTAGGTTATTTGTTACAATTTTGGAGGACCAAGACACTATGCATGAGATTGCTTGAATCCGAAGTGGCTATCATGCCACTATTATACTAAGTTTGATCATGCAACAGACGATTGCCTTATATTGTTAGGTATGATATGGGATAAGGGAGCGTAGCCTCAGCAACAAACTCAAAACCTACAGATGATGAGGGTTGAGCCTCGTGAGGAAGACCCTAAGGTAAATATTGTGCTGTAGAGTGGAGTGGGAACTGGTGAGGATAAGGGGAAGTGGCTTGAAGAAGGTGAGTGGGTCTGCAAAGCACCAGAAAGGGAGACCGGGTTTAATCTAAAATGCACAAAAGAAACATTTATGGAAGCGAACAAAAGTTTTGCTGAGGCCTCTACCTCAAGGAGTCAAGAGAATCTGGCTAAAGAAATGGACTCATCGATGGTTACCACGTTCTTGGAGGCCTGCATGAAACTACTACGCGATAGCAAGGCCATTAAGAGACTGCAAGAGCTAGTCAATAGGTGTGTTAGAAAGGAAAATGCTACTAATGAACTGCGCATAGGTAGGAAGCTTGATAAGCATAAGGAAAGAAATGGACGTGAGATGAGACCCACAACACAGATAGGAGAATACGAAATGGACCAAGTTATCTTGGACCTAGGGTCTGCCGTGAACATTTTTCCGAAATAGACATGCGAGAGAATCAGGAGACCTATGCTATAGTGGTCTCTGATTGAGTGAAGGAAGGTGAATCAGTAGAAAATCATCCGAATGGGGAGGATGTAGGGGCTAACAGTTGATATTGAAGGTGTGACCGCACTAGCTGATTTTGAAGTGATAGAGATTGTGGATGACATCAATCCCTACCCTGCACTCCATGGGATCGATTGGGTGACTAACATGAATGGGGTAATCAATCTGTAGAAGCGAAATATGAGATTTGAGAAGAAATCACTCCACATAGTGGTGCCACTGGACACTGCAAAAGGACTGCACTATACTGAGCCGGTCCGCGATTATGAAAGTGATGAAAAGTTGGCCCAGATTTACAAGATAACAATGTGAGATCAAGATTGGGTGAATCCAACAACAGATGGACATATTGCATGGGACCGTGAAATTTTCTGCAAATCAGATTCAGATGAAAAACTGGAGCACTGACAGAATCTATTGCACAAAGTATCTACACTGCGTTGTAATATGATGACCAAGTCCTTGCGTAGTTTATCATCAAAGTAAGAAATTTGCCTTACTATGATGGTTTAACTCATTTTTATCACTTTTTGGATGCATTTGAGAGAGAAGTGCCAGAGAAACATTTCTTCCAGGTCCTTGACAAGGTTCTACGTGCTACACCTGCGAGATAGTGGGGCACTCACAAGGACAATTTTGATGATTGGTGTGTATCCAGAAAAATGATGAGAGTGCGATTTGGTAACCCACAAGTATGGCTAACAGAAAAATATGATGGGATAAATGATCCATGTGACCATTTAGCCAAATGGACTGAAGGATATGGAGAAAAGCCTAAACTGGAGTGGGTACGTCTATTTTTTCATACCTTGGATGTTATATCAATGAATTGGTACTTGGAGATGAAAATTCACCATGCCACTGAAGAATGGGATGTTTTGTACCAGGGATTTTTTATGACATTCAACTTTGAGGATGGGTTTGAAAGTATCAATGAACTGAGCCATGCTCTAGAGTGCTACAATGTAACAGTGGAGGAAGAAGAAAAATGAAGATTAATATTCCAGAGACTGAACGTCACCACGAAGTTGAAGAACTACAACTAGAGAACCCTGACATAACCGAGCCACTCAAAACTAGACATGTGAACATTGGCACAGAGGTAGAGCTGAAGTTTGCAAATATTGGGGACTACTAGGATGACACGGCGGTAGATAAAGTCATCGAATTACTCTGCGAATGTCAAGATCTGTTCCTCATGAAGTTTTCTGATTTGAAAGGGATAATAGGAGACCTGGGTGTCATGAAGATCACCATAAAATAGGACATGAAACCTGTGAATCAAAGACCTTACCGCCTCAATCCCAAGTATAAAGAAAGGCTCTGCTTAGAATTAGATAAGATTCTCACGACAGATATTGTTGAACCAGTGGAAGAATCTGATTGGGTGAGCTCAATAGTAGTTCAGTAAAAGAAGCAGAAGGAAGAAATAAGCATATACGTAGATCTCAAGAATTTGAATGATCCCTGCGTGCATGATCCCTTCCCAACTCCATTCATCGATGAGCTCCTGGATAATGTTGGCAACCAAGAAGCATATTCGTTCACTAATGGGTTCTCTGGGTACCATTAAATCAAGATCGCGCCGAAGGATAGACGTAAGATGACCTTCACAACTGAATGGGGATGCTTCTAGTATACGGTGATGCCTTTTTGGCTGAAGAATGCACTGACGATATTTTTGCATGTAGTCATCGTGTCGTTCAAAGATTTCATTCACAATTTTTTGGATGTATACTTTGATGATTGGACATTGTTTGGATTGGTAAAGCACCATGTGGAAAGTCTGTGCTTGATGCTAGATACACACCAAAGGTACCAAATTGTGTTCAATCTGAAGAAATGCTTGTTTTGTGTCCCTTTTGGGATCTTACTGGGTCATGTGGTATGTAGACAAGGCTTGATGGTAGACCCTGCAAAGATCGCGGTCATAATCAATTTGGAAGCACCAAGGAGTGTGAAACAGTTGTGCACAACGTTGGTGCATATAGGATACTATAGGAAATTCATCAAGAGCTATGCCTAGATCACCACACCGATGGAAAAACTGTTAAAGAAAGATGTTACATTCTGTCGGAATAAAGAATTCCAGAAGAGATTGGGTGTGCTAAAGGAGAAAATGGTCACCGCGTCAATCATAGTCTTCCCAATTGGAAGAAGGAATTTCATGTGCATGTGGATGTGTCATGTATTGTGCTAGGAGTAGTATTGACCCAAGTCAGTGAAGGCGACTTGGATCACCCTATAGCATTTGCAAATAGGAAGTTGTCCAAAGCTGAGAAAAGTTATTCCACGACAAAGCGCGAAAGATTAGCTATGGTGTATGCGCTACAGAAGTTTAGGCATTATCTATTGGTTGGACATTTTAAGATGTTTACAGACCATTTTGCATTGAAATACCTAGTCCACAAGCCTGTGCTGGGGGGGAAGATATGCAGGTGGTTGTTGTTGTTCTAGTAATATGATTTTGAAGTGATTGTGAAACCAGGACGATTGAATGTGGGACTGGATCATCTGTCGCGCATTGAAACTAGAGAAGAGCCTACTAATTTAGAGGAAGGACTGCTTGACACACAACTCTTTGCAATGCGTGTCGCGGAAAGCCACTTTGAAGATATTATACACTTCCTGACGACAGGTACGACTACGGAAGGATATACAAGCCAACAAAAGAAGGAACTAGTGGTGTGCACGACAGACATTTCTATCATTACAGGGCACTTGTACAAAATGGGATCAAATGAAATATTGTAGCGATATGTGCCAGAGTTTGAACAAAACAACATCCTCACTGAGGCTCATGGTGAAGCCGCGGGAGGTCATTATGCAGGAAAAGCAATAGCGCAGAAGATTTTGCGGCCTAGGTTGTGGTGGCCGACCTTGCATAAGGATTCAAAATCATATTGTATGGCATTAGATGCATGCCAAAGGACTTCTAGACCCTCATGCAGGGATGAGCTACTTATGAATCCGCAAATATCATTACAGCCCTTCGAGAAGTGGGTGATTGACTTTGTGGAACCAATTCACCATCCAAGAAAGAAGACGGGTGTGCCATACATCATCACGTGAATGAGTACTTAACCCGATGGGAAGAGGCATAGCCTGTGAAGTACTATACAAGCACGACAGCAGCAAAATTCATCTTTGAGTACATGATGACAAGGTTTGGCTGTCCAAAAATTTTAATGAGTGATTGCAGTACACATTTTCTTAATGAGACGATCAGCGTGATGACGGAGGAATTTCAGGTTTACCATCAGAAGAGCACACCATATCATCAGTAGGCTAATGGAATGGTGGAAGAATTTAATAAAATATTGGAGAGAATACTATCAAAGATTTGCAATGCTTAAAGAAATGACTAGGTTGTGCACGTGCCCACTGTGCTATGGGCTTTTAGAACGACTTGCAAAAAGTTGATTGGACAAATGTCGTTCAGACTAGTTTACGGCATAGAAGCTATGATGCTGATGGAATACATTGTACCTAGTCTACACAAAATGACATTAACAGGAATGGAAGATCTTGGAGCCCTGGAAGAGAGGCTCGTGCAGCTAACAAAGCTTGAAGAGGATATATTTCTAGCTGGATTCCATCAATAAGATCAAAAGGAGCACGAAAGGCATGGCACGACCAACACATCAAACTTCAAAGCTTTAAGGTAAATGATTTATTTCTATTATATGAGAACAAGTTTGATAAATTTCCAAGAAAATTTCATATGCATTGGTTGGGGCCCTATGTCATCAAGGAGATTATTGATGGTGGAGCAGTTCAGTTGGTAAAGTTGAATGGAGAGCCATTCCCAGGGAGGGTGTATGGTAGTCAATAGAAGCCATACATTGGTGATCCAGCTAGATTACTACAAGATGGAAGCAGAGTCTTAGTGCTCCAGGAAGATGAAAGGCGGGACTATAAACTACACTGCCCGGGTTATGGAGCTACGCGATTGGGCACATGCGCGGAATGAAGGAATGTCACAGTGTCAGTAGAAATGCACAGGGAGTTGGCTAGAGGAGGCCTATGTACTCACTACCTCCATTGAAGGGAAATTGGCCAATCTACAGGTGACACAACAAAAAATACAGGCAGGCAGTGCAAAGCTAGCGACAGAGAAACTGGTCGAGAAGGTGAAGCAGGCGGCAACACAGTGCACTGTCGAAGTCACAGGGGTACAAGTGGAGTTGGGAGGTCTTCACGACAATATCTTTGTGCTAGTAGAGTGACTCGGGGGCGAGTCACGAGATTTGTTGGGGGCTTATTGGGAATGGGTCCCCTAGGGTAAACTGTGGGGTTAAAAGCCCAAGTTTTGGGGCTAAATGCCCAAGTTTTGTGTAAAGAATATCAAGTCTCCGCATTTTGTGGTCGTGGAGCATGAAGTTGTAAGTAGTCAAAAAGGGTTTCCACCTATAGTTTAGATAGTTTGTGTCATATTGATGAGATCTGCCCTTGGTCTGCAAACCACTGGATTATATAAAAAGGGAGTCTTAAATTAGTCTAAGGCAGTTCATAAGTGTTTGGTAGAGTTCTGATTAAGTTGATGGGTCTATGAGAGCTAAGAGTGAAGAGTCTTAGCGTAGGAAGAGGTTTTGCAGCTAAGTGTTCGGAGGCCTAGGGTGGAAGTCTGCAGCTAAGTGTGCGGACCCTTGCAGCTATGTGCATAGGGTAGTTAGGATCTATACTGGAAATCTAGATTATCAATAGAAAGAAGTATTCTGGAATTACCTGTGTATTTTACGTCTGTTAATTGCATGCGATTATGTTATGTTGAATATTGGGTTTATGCTTTAATACTACTCTGATGCATGAATCTATATGTTTCTCTTTGTTATATGAACGCAAGTAAGAATATCTGTTTACGCATGATAATTATAATTACCTATTAAGACAGTATGAAACTAAGAGAATATGAGTAAGTACAAAAGTAAGAGTAATTATAGAGGCACGTAAGTGCCTCATCTATCTATTTAGGGTCCATGGAGGATGATCAGAGACTTTGCAACGACTTCATGGACGAATAAGAGAAATACTTTGATAAGCCCTAAAGGGCATATCGGTCTATGTGAAGGAAGGATTAGGGCATATAACTAACATCACAACCATCTTACGGTGTGAAACTTGGTTCCTGCATCCCCCCATACTGCTTCGGGTGAGACTTCAGTCCGTGCTCTGCGGATTGATGCTGAAAGGACTAGTAGTGTAGGGATTTGCTTGGTTTCTTAATGTTGAACTTGGCTCAGGGCCCATCAATCCAACAATCATGCAGTATAACTACATCTCTGATGATACTTGTGCCACATGTCTAGTTCAGAATGTAGACTTTACTGGAATGAAGTGTGTAACCTTTGTTAACCAGTCCACAATGACCATGATGGAATCATGATGTTTCACTATCTTAGGAAACCTTGTGATGAAATAGATGGAAATGACCTCCCATTTCCACTCTGGAATCTCGATCGGCTATAGTAGTCCAACAGGATGTTTACACTCTTATTTTACTCGCTGAAAACTGAAACACCTTGCCACAAACTCTACTACATCCTCTTCAAATTAGGCCAGTAGTTGAATATATTCACAGTTGTCAGTGTCTTTTGATAAGGTGGGTGACTTGAATAAGGTTTCGCATGAAACTCCCTCCAGATCACCATATTGAGCTCACTGTTGTCAAACACATATATCCTATCTCTGAACATGACCAATCCATTTGTTGTAATACAATAATCCATACCCTATGCACTTGCACCTATAATTGTACCTGTACATGTATCTACACCTATACCCATGTAATGAGAGCATATACCACCCTATTCTGTTTACCTTTGATATACCTGATCTCGAAATCAAACTTGTTGGTTGTGGCAAACCATCTAGCTTTCCTGGTGTTCAAATTCAATTGGTTAGATAAATACCTCAACCCAATATGACCACTCATTAGTACAAATCTATTGCCAATAATATAGTGCCTCCACATATTTAATTTGTGTATGATCACTGCTAACTCAAGATCATGTGTCGGATAGTTATTCTCATGCTCATTTAGTTTCCGAGATTTATAACATACCCCCTGTCCATCTTGCATAAGGAATCGAAAAATCTCTCTCTTACAAGCATTTGTGCATACCAAAAACTCTTTTTCTGGATACACAATCTGTAGCATTGGTTCATATGTCAACAACTGCTCCTTGCACTCCTCTGTCCATTCGAACTTCTTACCTTTCCTTTGCAATGATGTGATGGGATAATAAATCTGTGAGAAGTTTTTGATGAACCTCCTATAATATCCTACAAAATCCATGAAAGATATTACCTCATCCACACTCTTAGGAGCTACCCACACAATGGTGGCAGTTATCTTCTCTAGATCTACTGCAATGTCTTCCTTGGATATTTACAATGCTTGGATCTAGTTCCTCATCTTGTCTTGAAGATGAACCACACTAGTTGGTTCAAAACACGTCGACGAGAATATCTCTTATGTGATTTTTACTGAAAGATGTTGTTATAATTAGTGTAATTCAGTCTGAAGGAAACTACACTTGCGAAGCTTAGCATATAACTGATGCTCTCTCAACAAACTCAACACTACTACTAAATGCTCAAAATGCTCTTCCTCATTTTTAGAACATACCAGTATATCATCAATGTAGACAATAAAGAACTTATCCAAATATGGACACAACACACTATTTATCAAGCACATGAATTTAGTTGGATCATTCGTAAAGCCAAATGGAACAAAAACAAACCCATAATGCCCATACCTGGTCCTAAACATAGTCTTAGAAATGTACTTTTTCTTGATGCATACCTGATGCCATCTGGATCTCAAGTCAATCTTCAAGAACACTGATGCCCCCTTCAGTTGATCAACAAGTCATCAATCCTCAGCAAAGGGTACCTATTCTTGATAGTCACTTTGTTCAACTACCTGTAGTCAATGCACAATCTAAAAGTACAATCTTTCTTCTTCCCAAACAAGACCGGTGTGCCCAAGGTGGATACATTTGGCCTAATGTATCCCTTGTCCAACATTTCCTTCAGCTGTAGCTTTAAATCAACTAACTTATGTGTCCTCATCTTGTAAGGTGCTTTTGATGTTGGAGCTACCCATGGCACTAACTCAATAGAAAAGTCTACCTCCCTGTGAGGTGCAAAATATGTAATGTATTTAGGAAATACATCCTTGAACTATTGTAGAACTAGGTATCTGCTCAACACATCTGCATCCTCAACTTTCTTATATTTATCAGTAGAATTTTGCACTGCAAATAACTTTCACCCTTTCTTGCGACTATGCTATGCTTGCATAATTGTCACCATCCTAACTGATGTGGTTTTCTTCTTACCCTACAAGACTCTTCATTCCCCATTATCATCAACACACTCAATGGCTTTTCCATAATAGTCTACCTTGGCCCTATGAAGATACAACCAGTCCATGCCCAACAACATACTACATCATCCCAATGATAATACATTCAAATGTTTTGCTGTAGGAATACCATTCATGTCAAATGCACAATATCTTACCCAGTGATGAACTTGTTTCTTCATACCTATAGCCAACTATACTAACCAAGACTCTGCATAAAATTCCTTACTCAAACCACACTCATCCACCAAGTCAGGACTAACATAACTATAATTATATATAGGGTCAATCAAAATATAAATAACTTGATCACAAATCTTACCATCCATATTAATGATAGATGCTTAGTGTTATGCATTCTTGTTGTCCACTACTGCATTGATATGTGGAATACTGTGACCAACATCCCCAATAGTCTGTGCCTCTTGTGCACTGTATATCTGAGGCTTACCACCATGATTATGTGGACAACATCTCTTAAGGTGCTCCTTACTACATGTCCAACACTCCAACCAACCAGTGTCCTCACCTCTATGTTGTTTCTACTGATGTGACCCATGTCCTTATCTAGTTGCATTAAATATCTTTTGTGGTCCACATTCTCTTTCTCATATGCATGTGAAGGCCTTGTCCTCTTAGGCTGCCATTTACCTTTACCTTTGTCCTTTCCTTTCCATCCATGTTGATATTCATTCTTACACTTTGATTGTTCATAGCAATGCTTCAGTTTCACAATAACTTCCTCAAGTGGCCGAGGCTCATCATACTCAATCTAATCTCTAAATGCTAATGGAAAACCACTAACAAATCTCTGAAATTTAGCCTTATTTGTAGTAAGATATGGTGCATACCTCAATAGCGCCTGTTGGCTTGTATGGGCCTAACCCAGGTTCAAAGGTGATCTAGCCAAGCAAATCCCAGTACTACTGGCCCTTTTAGCAATAGTCCATGGAGCGTGGATTGAGGTCTCACTCGAAGTAGTATGGGAGGGTGCTAGAACCAGGTTTCCACACCCTGGGGATGTCTGATGGGCTCTTGGAGGTCCATGGTTTGACTTGTCGCTACGCACACTTGCTATTCCTTCGCAACCTGTGGTGCTACTTCCGCGTAACCCTAGTTGGGGCGCAACTTGTAGAATACCCAAGTTCCTTGCTATTTAGTTTGTTACAATCTAATTACTTAACTTATTTACGTATACTAATGATTATTACAACATATTCATCAATCATATCAGTGTGCACGATAAATAAAACAGTATAAACATAAAGAAGGAAATGTACATCAAATACACAGAAATAAGGATCAAATTCTCTTTATTAATCTTCACACCCGATTACAGACTCAACACCACCCTGCGCACTCAGCTACAGGGGTCCGCGCACTCAGCTACAGACTGTACTAGGCCTCTGCGCACTCAGCTGCAGAGCCTCTTCCTACTATTACGACCCAATACACTTAGAATCCTGCTCTAAGCTCAAACCATTCATTCACTCCTCTCTTAACTATCTTTACAACTTAGAGCCTCGCTATATTTATACAATCCCATGGTGCGCGGACCATGGGTAGGCCGACATGACTTTACATTACATTACATTACATGACTTTAGGGCAGATATCCCTATGACTTAACCTCTACTTCACGCTCCGTGCCCGCAATTCGTGGAGTCTTACAAAACCTTTGACCAAAACATGGGCTTTGAGCCCCAAAACATGTTTTGGGGGGATTCGATGCCCAATAGGCCCCCAACACAATCATCATGAATCATCCTGAGTCACTCTACTGGTGCGGTGATCTTGGAATAGAGCCCCTCCAACTGTTCCCGTACTGTCCGGAGGTCCGCAACACACTATTCTATGGTTTGCTGGACCTGATGCATGCGTTCCTCCGATGCTTCTTTGCGAGGATACACTATCTGACTTAGTTCATATATCTCTTGCATTTGTGTGAGCTTTCCCTCAATCTCAGCTGTAATGGTGAAGGCCTCATCAATCCAAGGTTGGACACACGCTTTGAGAAATGCCTCTTTCTGTCTTGCATCATCCACTTGTTCCTTCAGTGCCCTCACTTGTTGCATCTTTTCCAGTCGTTGGGTGAGGACGACTGTCTATGCAGTTCCACTTACACTGTCATACTACTCCTGTAGTTCGCACGCCTCTATTTCTAGGCGCTGTATGTTGGGGTCCTCCTGTAAGGATGTGAGGACATCAAAATCTTGATCCAACATACCGGTAGAGTCCTGCACTGCCCGTCCAATTTCTTCCAATCCTATTTGAATCGCGTTAGCACGCTATTCTTTAACTTCTGAAGGAGTGGAAGGTTGTGCCTTCATCCGCAACTTAGTAGTCTGGATGTTCAGCTCCAGTTGTACTTACGTTGTTTCCTCTCACGTGCTTCGGACTACACTTGCCAAATAGTGGATCCACATCTCTATGGGTAGGTCTGCAGCGATGGACAACTTTGGAACACGTCGGCATGCTTCATCAACTGTTTGCGCGGTCTGCAGATTCTGTGACACTAACTCGTCTCGATGCAGGCTGAGCTGTCCGATGTTGATCTTATGCTCACTCAATACCTTGATCGTGTAGCCTTCCATGGTGTGTAGCTTTGCTGTTATGCCATCCTGCAGCTAGTATAGTGTGTCTCGTAGAAGGGCAACCAAATTTAGGCCAAGTCTCTTGATCCTCCCAACTGTGGCTCTGTCATCCTCATTTTCTGCTATTAGTGCTCCTTCAAGTAGCTCCTTCAAGTAACACTATGGTGTTGGCCATCTTTGTATGTAGCATCTACTCTACTGTTGATGTACCTGCGGTGTCATAGGTGGCTACTGCTCCTTCGTATGGGGACCGCACCTGAAGTTCCTGAAACTGCGCCCTTAGGGCCCCCAACACAATTTGTTGCTCCATCATGGCTTCCTGGATTGCTTCCCTAATGACCTCACAAATAGTGTCGTCGATGTCGTAGAGGTCGCCTTCTATCAGTGTAATTGGTTCAATGTATAATTTGGATTTTCCTTGACCATTTTTTGTGGTCCTGATCTCTCCATGACGCACGTCCATTTCAGCTGGGTGGATGTTGTGCTTGGGTCCATGCCTCCTGTTGTGTCCTCTTCTCCCTGTCCTGTAGACAAGTTCTGGCTCCCTTCCTCTTGCATCGTGGTTGTCCCTATTTCTTGCACTGCTGTTTCTTTTTTGGTGGCCTTCGCCTGCTCTGTGGCTGCTTTCATTGCCTCGTAGACAACCCTTACTTCCACGGCCACTTGTTCGTTGTGCTTTTGCTGGGCCAACTAGGTGATATGCAACTTGGTTGTAGCCTTCTGCATTTTGTGTTGTTGTTCCATCTTTCTCCGCTAGATCTAGGGTGTGCCACTCGGGAGGAAATGATTCTAGCACTAAGAAGATTGCATCATCAATGGCGATGAAGGGGAGCTTGGTCCAGTTCTGTACCGGATATTTACATGCCTTGATATACACATTATGCATATCTGCCTTGAAGTCTACAAAACTCTACAGGTTGTTATACATTGTGGGGGATAGGCACGGCCTACTATTGATCCATGTCCAGATGCTCGCCTCCATGAGGACCCAAAAGATCTTTGTTTCGCAGATCTGTGTGGCGTCCTTCGTAGCCCATAGCAACACATACTTTGTGGCTTCTATTAAGTCCTGCTCAATATTAGGGAACTGACTGTCCTCAGGGAGTTCCCCTGTTACCAGTAAAATCGATAAGAGAAACCATGCATAGTGGAAGGTCTTGCCCTATTCCTTGGCTTCTTTGTAGTTAGTTAGGAACTCCTCGCAGAGGAACTCGACCGAGTTGAACTGGACCCCCTTTGTGCATCTAGTGATAAGTTATTGTAGTCCTTTGATTTCCCTCCTGTCACGCAGTAGTTTCATGCACATCTCCATAAAGGTAGTGAGCATTGGAGGATCCATCCCTCGTTCTAGTTGATCCTTACTACCTGAAGTGGAGGCCTCCATGAAGCTGTTCTTAGCTTCCATGAATGTCTCCTTCACGCATTCTAAATCAAACTTGGGTTCCTTTGTAGGAGCCTTGTGAACCCATGTGCTTTCTTTTGGCTGCTTCCCTTTATCCTCTCCCATGGTCATACCACTTCTGAGCATCATGTTTACATTCGAGTCTTCTTCGTGTGGATTATACCTCATCATTTGTAAATTATGAGTCGGAGAGGGCTAGAGTACCCCCTTTTCACGCATCCTTGCTATCAGCAAAGGGCAGTCTTCTGCCTCATGATCAAACTGAGTATAGTACCAACATGATATTCTTGTTGAGTTTGCACAATCACTGGCATAATGCCCTGGCCCTCCACAATGGTAACAAATTATTTGTCTGCAACCCCTTCTTGGCCCCATTCGGCATTGACCCCGACTGCGCCCCTGGAACCCATCTCGTGCCATCCCTATATTCGGGTTGAGGGCTCACGTTTCAGTCTTTACGCTGTAGGTAGGAGTCTGATCCATCAATAGTTCATAGCTTCGGCATGTGCGTTCCTCATGGCCTACTGACCTGCAAAAATTACAAAACAATTATTGGGACGTCTACGTATACTTCTACAACAGATGACAATTATCCATGGTGTGTTTTCCTCCTATCTGGCAGATCGCACATCATAATGCAGATGCCGCACTTGGTCCCGCCTATGCCTCCAGTCTTAATGACATTGGCCCTCCTCCTGCCAAGTAGTTCGCGAATACTGGGCAGTGGTCCTTGTCATGCCCTTGGCCTTTGCATTTTATGCACCATACTTCCTCACGCACCTCTGGTCAAGGTGCCCTGTCCCATTTCAAACTTTGCATTTCCAAACACAGATTCTGCAGTTGTACATGGATTTGTTAGACTCCGAACCCAGGGTCTTGTATAGGGGTCTCATGCAATCTCATTTCCATCTCCAATGCTTCAGCCTGGGTGGAAAGTTTTTGTTGTGACAGCGCCGTCCTTAAGTGTGGCATAAGTGAGGCCACAAACCATGTACGATGTTGTGCATATGTTAACTTCATATTGGCTTTGTGGATCATACTCTTCAACCTTTGGTCCAGATCCCAGGGGGTCTTGCCTGGGAGCATCACAATCTCCTTAAACTCGATGATTGATTGTGTTTCTGATTTTGCCTGCTAAATTCCCTGTTGAGCATGGCCTGGATCTCTACAATTCCTACGTTCGGGTGGTCGTTAGAATGCTTGATATACCATGTTAATGGGCGATCCTACAATGCACTCACCAATGTAGACTTTTTAATATTATCATCCACGATGCCCTGTGCTTTCCATACTCCTCTGACCATGAACCAGAATTGGTCTGGATCTTCATTCCCTACTCCTCTGAAGACTGGTACTTTGATCGTACTCGCCATACTAAACTATGGTGGTGGCAGAGGTGGAGTGGGTGGAGATGGAGGTGAAGGGGGTGAAATGGGTGGCGGTGTGGGTGGAGGTGGTAAATGTGGAATGTGTTGCCTTATCAGACTAATTTTGCTTCTTGGGGAAACTTTCACAAGCTCTTCCTCGCTTTCCTGCGAGGGTGAAATTAAGGGACTGTTTTCCAACTCTTCACTACTTCTGCTTCTATAGATCTTCCAGCTTCGTGTAGTTCCAAACATTAATTTATTCACATAACCTACTTTTCACACAATAGCATCTTAATCCAAGTATTCAAAGATTTAATATACTTACCTCTCGATCCCTTGAGAAAACGTCGCTCTGCCTCACTATAGCTAATGGCCGTGTGTACCGCGAACTCAGTGATAAATCCTCCTATTATTTGGTCGAGCCAGTGGTCCATAGCTTGTGTGATCTTATCTTCTGATGCTTCTAGTCTGCGCACTAATTCCAAAGTCCACACTACTCGTTTATCGACCCTACACCTTCCCTGGTTGTCTGCTAACTTCGTGATCCACTCATACATCTCAGAAGGAAAGGATGAAAAGAAAATTTCGTGGATTTTTGTATACAAGTAGCGCTCCAACTACTGTTCCTTTGATACTCATGAATTTCTGTTCTCCTGCACCGCAAACTTGTGAATATTCTTGTCCAACCACTCTTCAATTTCTTTCTTTGTTGAATTCTAGTGGCACGTGTTATCGGGAAATCTAGTGCCCACTCAAAGCTATTAGTCCCACTAAGACTGGTAGCTATCTTAGAAACAAACAAACTAAAACTACTTTCATTTTCCTTTATGAGAAGTAGATGAGAGTGGAATGAAGGACACCAACCTCAGTCTACCCAGATTCAAAGAGCACCTATGGAATCAAAGCAGCATAATACTATTGAAGAATAGAGATCTACAATCATAAACAATATAGGACTAGTTGTATATTGACCACACAAATGCATATATCATCAAACATACAAGAATGTGGAGGAAAAATTGAATAGCTTTATTAATATCGAGAATAAGCAAAGAGGATTACAACCAATTGTTCTGACCCGGCATCACCCTCCAACATGAAAGCCCTTATTTCACCTCATGAAAATCTTAGATCACCCAACACTATGATATTCCAACAAGAAACCAACAACACTTCCTTACAAGATACAAAATTCCAGCCTCTGGATCTCTGGGATGAGGGATCCATATATAGATGATTGCAGGGGGGTGAGTCAGCTTCTAGGATTTTGATTAGTGTCCTCTCTCTGATATTTCTTGATTCCACTTGGATATTGATGATCTCTTACTCATCCCTGGGCGAATTCAGAGAGGCAAGTGTCACAGGAGAAGTTTCTGGAAGATTACATGATCATCCACCTCACACACTATCTTTTCCATTTGTCCACTCTCACCCATCGCACCCCATAGAAGGGATTTTCAGTATGCATGGCACCTCCCGTGTGCATTAGGTGGGATGCATCACACTTTGACCATGGAGTAGGTGAGATGGTCCAGTTTTGACCAGTTCTGAGCGGTTTTTCATGGAGAACTTTTGGGAGATGATGTAGTCAGCTGACCTTGTTCTTTTAGGGTATGGAACAACACTTTTAGGGACTTAGGAGCCCTTGGTTTATGGACATGTTTGATTGGGGTTTCAGTGCCCAAAAATGTCTATAACAGTTGCCCCCTAAAGCATGAGGTCATTAATCTTTTGATGTCGAGTGAAATGCTTTATCATGAGGATCCGAAGTTTTTTCGAGCTGGAAGGCGACCTGTAATAAGATACAATACAATACATTATCTTCATAATATTTTTCATGATCTAGCTGAGGCAGGCATTCCCATACTCAGATTTATAAATTCATTTTCATGTACATAAGACAGACAACCGTCTGTGCGGGAGACTGATGATTCTAATAGAGTCATCATCCTTTGATTCGGATGATCATCTGTGCAGCAACAATGTACATTTGATGTCTTTATTTTCCTAAATATATCGTAGCCCGGGTGGATGAAACTAGATACGGGGTCTTCAAACTCGTTCAATCTTCACTCGGAGTACAAGTCGATCCATGTGAAAGATGTTCTAGAGTTGAACATGGAAAGACATCGCCTGATTACCAGCTAATGATGTAAGTTGTTAGCAGGCACGAGAGGAATCATCGATAATGATGATGACCCTCAAGGTACTACGGTATAATTTGCGTGGTGTGAATAAGGGACTTGGCGTCAAACACCACGAAAAATCTTTGGGTCGAAAGCCATTTATGTAAACCTGTTGTCGGAAGTGAGAAACTTGCCATTGAGGAATGCAAGCTTCGAAGTACTGAAAGGGTTGTCCCTAAGTCGACTTCTTGGATAATGAGCTGGTGTCGACAAGAAGTGACCTGCCGTAGGAGGGCCTTAGTGAATCCCACATCTATGACACAGAACGGAGTAAATGATTTTGGAGGTGAAAACAATCTGATGATACAGGGTTCAGGGTGGTGGTCATGAAAGAATGGAGCGTGGATGTATTGCAGTGGATGAGACACAGGTGAATTCCCTGAGCGACTTCTCTTGAACATACCGGTGACACTGACATGATGGATTGGTAGCGTTAACTCCAAATGTGGATGGTGTGATGGACCAATGGTGATATGACCAGTGAATGGAACAACCCAACCCGACTTGGATGCGGAGTGAAAGTGTCATGTTCAAGAGCGACTTGCTACCACTAAAGTTTCTTAAGGTTTTCTTCCCAATTTTCCCCAGTCATTGCTGACCAGTACCTATTTATTTTTGTTAAGTTTGAGGAGGATAACATATGATTGTTCTATAATTTTCCCTTCAAGAAAACCCATTGCTATATTTTAACGAGCCTAGCGACAATGAAACTTGTTCTTGTCTGTATGGACAAGTTTGTCGCTATTCGGTTTTAATGAGTTTAACGACAAAGATAACTCAGTCCTTTTAAATTTTAGAGAGTCTAAAAGGGATGTAAAGGAAACTCCAATAATCCTTTTTCATCATATAATCCCTTATGTCCAAAAAAGTATAAAATAATATGAAAGCTGTTAGGACTCCACTATTTATCATTTTTGCTATATATTTTGACACCACTCTACTCTTAAACCATGAACTTCATTGTCTTTTTCATCCACTTTATCCCAAGGTATATAGAAACCTCTTCTTTATTATATGTTTAATCTGTCTTACATTTAATTCCGCAATACTCTTATATTTTATCATTAATTGAAGTGCATTGTTGCTAACACAAGTCAAAGATCGCAGATAAGTTATATGCCTTGTTGGGAACGAGCGGCCGTTGCTGAGACAGCTGACTCCGTTGCTGAAACAGCTGACTCCGTTGCTGAAACAGCTGACTCCGTTGCTGAAACAGCTGACTCAGTTGCTGAAACAGTCGTCAAGCACGCAAATCCCGTTATGTGTAATTTGCAATTCTGGAAGAACTTTTTGTGGAATAGTAGCAGCAGCACGAAGATACGGTTACCTGGATTATCCTGAAGATAGCACTTTTGTTGTCTCGGTTGTAACAGCATCTCTTTTTGAAAGAACAGAATAGTCCTGTTTTGGAAAAGAAAACAGAATCGAGATGATGAAGATTCACTCTCATGTAAATTGTAAAAGATGTCTCCTCTTTAAAAAGAGGAGACATCATCATTAGAGGGGGGTTGAATTGTAAGTTACCGGAAGAGTATTGTGTGAGAACTAGAGCTAGTCTCCTTCTGTAATGTATCAGTTACTTTGACAGATGAATAAAATCTTCTTTTGAGCATTTCAATTTAATTCTTTCTCCTGGGGAATCTTGTGAGAAGGAAAGGGCCCGCCTTCCTCACAAGATTCACCCTTTTGGTTCCTGTAGTTTGTTTATTTCTTTATGTGTTTGCACTTCCCTTAATTCTGTTGTTGAAACACTAGTTACACAGTTTTGTAATACTCTGTTTCTTAGCGCTACACGTATCGAATGCACAAATGAATGATGTTGAGAGCATGTGCTGAAGATTCCTGCATAAAGGAATAGGGTCTTGCTCCCATTGATTGCTTTCCTTTGCCTGCAGTGTGATTAGAAACAAGAGGACAAGTGCTGAAGGTTCCTGTTCCTGGGAATAGGGTCTTGATCTCTTGAAGTTACTTTTCTTACAGTGTGATTAAGTGCCAGGCAGCAGGTGCTGAAGTTCCTCACTAAGGAATAGGGTCCTGTTCCTGATATGATTGAATGATTTCTTTCTTTGTAGATTTATTTTCCTTTGCTGTAACAGAGAAATCGTTTCTGCTATAATTTAATTGACTTCAGCTTTGATTAAGTAGAGTGTGAATTAGTAGATTGATGAATTTAACAGGTGTGTATCTTTCTTTTACTACAACATCGATTCCGCTTTTGAAATTGAGCATATCCAGTGCGTTATTATCTTTGAAATAAAAAGACCTCCTCGGGTTGACAATTTATGTGGAGCTCGAATTGTGAAAACAATTAGAGCGACCAACATTTTGGCGCCGTTGCCGGGGAAGGTAATTATAGATTTCAAAAGCATTCATCTTTTCTTTTTAATGTGCAGATTGTATGAGAGGACGAGGAAACCAGAAGAAAAATAACCGCACAGGTGGCAAGGGCTGGGGAGGACGAAAAACTTTTATTGACGAGATTGTATCGAAGGCTGAATCATCACAAAGATTAAGTTCTCGGAAATCAAAATTCCAGCGTTCCCCTCAGTCAGATTACAGAACAGAGGAAGTTGTGGGTCTTGAAAATACAGAAGAACCAGCAGTCAGTGCTGAAGAGTCAGAGGAAAGTATTAGCAGATCAGTAGAACACATTGAGGAAATAGTAGAAAGCGTTGGACGACCTGTAGAGAACATTGAAGAACCAATAGAGGATTCTGACGATCGAGAAAGTGCAGTAGGAGGGCCAAAAATGGAAGATAACAATGATGCCTTCCTCTTTGGAGGAGGACGTGCAGGTCCTGAAGAAGAAAGAAAGGATGAAAATTCCCTCTCTACCTTGGGATTTCCCATCAGTGATCTCCCTGCAGGAACAATGAAAAATATTCCATTGTCTGCTCTACCTAACTTTCATGGTTTATCCACTGAAGATCCTGACGAATTTCTTTTTGAATCTGATATATTATGCAGAAGTTATGATTATGTTACTAATGCTCAAAAGTTGAAGCTGTTTCCAGCCACCTTAAAAGGGAATGCTTTAAGATGGTTCATGAGCCTTGGAAGTCAGGTAATCACAACATGGGAGCAGATGAAACAAAAATTTCTGCTTAAATATCAAGACTACTGCCGGACGAGAGAGAAGAAGGATGAACTGTTCAATATGGCACAAAAGTCGGATGAAAGTCTGGAGGACTACATAGAAAGGCTGCAGTACAACATACAGAGGTCTGATCATCCGGATATAAGTAAGGAAATTCGTAAAACAATATTACTTAGAGGTTTAAGGGATGATTGTCTAAATATGTTAAATATGCTTGCTAAGGGAGATATATCTAAAGAATCATATGATGAGATTTGTGAACTTGCTAAAAGGTGCTCTAGGGGAGCTGCAAGAAACAGAATAAGAGATTCCACCTATTCAAGGGTGCAGAAATCAGCCAATGGAGGAGCAACAAGAGCAGAGATAGGTAATTTACTTGAAGAATTTAAAACCGAAATGTTAAGTTCTTTTGCTTCGCAGATTGACACTTTGCAGGTTAAGAAGAAGCAGGCCGAAGCAGAAGCAACTCTGGCTGTCTTTTGCCCGAAATGTAGAGACAAACATCCACTAAGGGAATGCCCAAGAGATAAAATACCAATTTGCACCCTTTGTGAGAAAGATCATGAGACAGAACAGTGTCCATCTCTACCAGGAATAAAAGCAGCGTTGCAGCCAACGGAAGAAGAAGCTGAAGCAGTTTACCTGCTAACTCAAAGAAGACAATGGCAACCTAAAGGGCAAGGTACGAACTCTGGTATGCCATTTAATCGTTGGAACAATTATTCTGCTTTTGGCCAAACAAGTTACCCCCCCTTCAACCAAATGCAATACCCACTTTTCAATCAAATGAATTTCCCACCCATGCAAATGCAAAACCCTCCCTTTGTTGACCCTTCAATGTGGACTCCTTGGCCTCCACAGCAGCCACCTCCTTTTAATCCTTGGAACCCAAATTGGAATAGTCAATCACTCCTGTACCCAAATCAATTGCCTCAATTCCAACAATCACTCCCTCTGCCATCAAATGCTCCGCCAAACAACCAAATGAGACCCCAACTACCTGTGCAACCAAATCCTAACCCCAACAATAAAGTTGTGCAAGTCATTGATATTCAGAATCAGTCTATATTTCCTACTATGCAATGTAATGATATTCATTTGAGATCTGGAAGAATAGTAGAGCCTATTATTGATGACATAACTGATTCAGATAAAAATGAAACCGAGAAACAAAAAGAAGCTCAACCACCTCCTAACAAAAATGTTGAAATAACAGAACCACCATTCCCCGAGCGTTTGGTTTTAACCAAAACAACTGAAACACCTGCTTTTAATTTTATGGGGGAATTGCAAAATTTGTATATTAAAATTCCACTTTTACAAGCATTAAGAGATGTACCAATTTATGCCAAAACATTAAGGGATATTTGTGTTAAGAAACCTGGTAGGAAAACCAAGGATCCCCTTACAGTGCATGTGATGGGAGACTTGTCTGCATTAATGACCGGAAAAACCCCTCCTGTAAAATATGGTGATCCTGGCCATCCTACTGTCACAGTTCAGATTGGTAAAACAATGATTCCCCAAGTTCTGGTAGACTTAGGTGCAGCAATTAATATAATGACTCTGGAAACTTCACAATTGTTATAGCTGAATAACACAATCAGAGATACACCCACCATCTTAGAGTTAGCTGACCGTTCCACAATTAAACCAGAAGGAATTGTTGAAGACCTACTCATTTCAGTCGAATCCTGGAAATATCCAGCTGATTTTGTTGTATTGCAGACTAAAACAAAGCTGGGGGGACATCCCTTAATTCTAGGAAGGCCATGGTTGGCCACAGCTGATGCATTTATTAGTTGCAGATCTGGTTCAATGACAATTTCTAATGGTTATGAAACAAAACAATTAACTCTTTATCCTCACGCTACGCTAGTAGTCAATAATGAAGATTCTATATGGATGGATTATGATGATAATGCTGTTCAGCCTATTCTAACCATAGGACAAGCTTTAACTCTTAAAGACAATACAGAGGATGAGATAATCAATAATTTTATTTGTGAACCTTCTTCTGTCATTGCTGAAACACACAATCAATTAACTGCAATTTTTGAAACTGATGCACAAGAAAAGATTGAACCTGAAGATTCATCCCAAACTTTAACCACGATCTCATCTAAAAGCATAACAGTTGAAATTGAACCCGACAAGACATTAAACATAAATCCTGATCTAACAGATGCTGAAACACAACAACTAATGAAGTTATTGCACGAATATAAGGAGGCATTTGCCTGGGATTACACGGACATGAAAGGTATTTCTTCTGAATTATGTACTCACCGAATTTACATTAAAGAGGGATGCTGACCTGTTTGTCAACCCCAAAGACGAATGAATCCTAATTTACGAGAAATTGTTAAAGAAGAACTTCAAAAATTGCTTAACGCAGGATTTATATACCCCATATCTGACAGTGAATGGGTTTCCCCGTTAGTAATTGTTCCTAAGAAAAACGGGAAATGGAGGGTATGCGTCGACTATAGAGCTTTAAACAAAGCTACTCAAAAGGATCACTTTCCCTTACCTTTCATTGATCAGGTGTTGGACAGCCTTGCAGGGAAGAAATTCTTTTCTTTTCTAGATGGATTCAGTGGGTATAATCAGATAAGAATTGCACCCCAAGACCAAGACAAGACCACTTTCACCAGCCCCTGGGGAACTTTCGCCTATAGAGTTCTTCCATTTGGGTTGTGCAATGCACCAGCAACTTTTCAAAGAGCTGTTATAGGAATTTTTTCCGATATGCTGAATGATTGTATGGAAATATTTATGGATGATTTCACCCCTTATGGTGTGTCTTTCGAAGAGGCATTACAAAACCTTGAGAAAGTACTTAAAAGATGTATACAAGCTCACCTCTCCTTAAGTACCGAAAAGTGCCATATGATGATGAGTGAGGGAATAGTGCTTGGACATTTTATTTCATCTCAAGGTATTCAGGTAGATCCATCTAAAATATTGGTCATTCAGAATCTTTCTGTTCCTAAAACTCAAACTGATGTGAGAAGTTTTCTGGGACATGCTGGTTATTACAGGAGATTCATTAAAGATTTCTCTAAAATAGCTTCTCCATTATTTGTATTGCTTATGAAAAATGCTGAATTCAAGTGGACTAATTCTTGTCAGAAAGCTTTTGAAGAGCTGAAGCATCAGTTGTCTACTGCTCCTATTTTGAGGGGGCCTGACTGGAATCTTCCGTTTCACATATCTTCTGATGCTTCAGACATTGCTATTGGAGCGGTTTTGGGACAAGAGGAAAATCATCTTCCTTATGCTATATACTTTATCAGTAAGAATATGACCCCTACTGAGCTTAACTATACAGTTACCGAGAAAGAGTTCCTTGCAGTAATCTATGCCATTAATAAATTCCGACACTATATCACTGGTTATCCTACTTTTGTGCACACTGATCATTCAGCTATTAAATACTTAATGAACAAATCTGTCACAAATGCTAGAGTTACCAGATGGCTATTATTATTGCAGGAATTTGATATTACAATTGTAGATCGGCCTGGTAAAGAAAATGTGGTGGCTGATTTTCTTTCATGGTTAAAAACTGACAATGATATTCCAGTAGATGATAGTTTTCCTGACGAATATTTGTTTGCAGTTTCTGCTCACTCTCCATGGTATGCAGATATTGCTAATTATTTGGTTGCAGGAAAACTACCAGCACACCTGTCATATAGAGAAAAGAGAAGAATTGTTCAACAAAGTGCCAGGTACAGTTGGATAAGCGGGTGTCTCTTCTATATTGGGCTTGATCAGGAGATCCGAAGATGCATTAGAGAAGATGAAGTGTACGACATATTGAAAGCTTGTCATGATGGCCCTTGTGGAGGCCATTTTGCTGATAAAAGAACAGCACATAAAATTCTGAGGATGGGTTACTATTGGCCCTCATTATTCAAGGATGCAAAGAAGTATGTAAGGGCTTCTGACAGCTGCCAGAGAATGGGTCAACCCAATCATAGAGACCAAATGCCATTAAACCCCCAGGTAGTTTCCGAACCATTTGAAAAATGGGCCTTGGACTTCATAGGACCCATTAACCCTCCATCCAATCAAAGAACCTATATATTAGTCTGCACAGACTATATGACTAAGTGGGTGGAGGCCAAAGCACTTATTAGAGCCAATGAAGAGGTTGTTCTAGCCTTCTTATTTGAAGAGATTTTCACTAGATTTGGAATTCCTAGAGAGCTAGTTACTGATGGAGGACCTCCATTCAATTCTCATGGTTTTAAATCTACCCTTCACAAATATCATATTCAACATAGAATGACTACACCATACCACCCCCAGGCAAATGGACAGGTGGAAAGCACAAACAAAGTTTTAGAGGCCATTCTAACTAAAACAGTGAAGGACAACCGAAAGGATTGGTCCCAAAGGCTCCCTGAGGCATTATGGGCTTACAGGACTACTTGGAGAAACACTACAGGTTTTTCTCCCTATGAATTGGTTTATGGTAAAAATGTTGTTTTTCCTGTGGAATTTGAAATTAAAACTTTAAGGACTGCTTTAGCTGTTAATCTTGATTTGAATGATGTGCAGACAGCTAGATTGCAGCAGCTTTTGGAGTTGGATGAAAAGAGATTAGATGCCATTCATCAAACAAACATGATACAGCAACAAAGGATGAAGTGGCATGACAAAATTATCAAACACAAGTAGTTCCAAAAAGGTAATTGGGCCTTGTTGTATGACTCTCAGTTTGAAAATTTTCAGGGAAAGCTACGTACACGTTGGCTTGGACCATATGAAGTAGATGATGTCTTTCCAAACGGAACGGTAAGACTTGTAAAAATTGATGATGCTAAAACACCTCTACTAGTCAATGGCCATAGGCTCCGTCTATATAAGTGCCCTGTTTCTAAAGAGGATTTCAAGACTGCTTGCATGACTGATATTCATTATCTTTTTCTAGGGGAGTCTTCTGCTCCTCACAACACTTAATTTTCTGCACTATATTTTTAGTATTAGATTAAATTTAGCACTAATAATCCCTGTCAAGGATTGGCATATTACAATTGAATTTTGCAGATTCTGGAAAAAGCAATAAGGAGGACAGATTCATCATGAGAAGATCTGAAGCTTTAAATCAAGAAGCTTCTTCCCATCATTTTACCCTTTTTCCTAAAGCAATATCCCTCCATACCCACATTATTTCTATTATTCCCACTTCCACCATCCCTGAAATATCCTCCTTCAGTCAGTATTTCCCACCCCTTACTGCTGAAATGATCCCTTATCAAATATTTTCTCCATTCACAGACCTAAGTCATTTATCCCATTTCTCTGATTTTTCCCGTTGCTGAAACACCTGTTTCAGCAACGTATCATTAATTTTCCCCGTTGCTGAAACACCTGTTTTAGCAACGTATTATTGATTTCTCCCGTTGCTGAAACACCTGTTTCAGCAACGTATCGTTCATTTTCCAGTTGCTCAAACACCAGTTTCAGCAACTTGTTATCATCAAAACAGTATCCCTCTTTGATGATTATATGAGCTTTCTGGTTCTCCACGATTATACTTCAGATCCTTTTGGTGAAAATTATTTAGCACGTACCAGATTCAATTACACTCCCGTTCAAAAAAATCTACAGATTCTTCCATGTACATTAAAGCTATTTTGAAGCAACCGACACTTCGAATTATTAAATCAAAGGTAAAATGTAAGGTATAAGGTTTTAATGTAATTCGGTTAAATCATATTAAAGAGAGGATTTCATTTATAATTATTGCATATCTTTACACGTCCAATCATTATTACACCATACGTAGGGGGGGGGAATTCCAAAAATAGAACAATCATTTCGCATGAACCAAGATGCCGCCCGTTGTCATATCTATTTCTGCCGTCATTTAGACTATGCAGCCTCTGTTGCAACAACTAGCGCGATCAAGGTCTGTGTTTACTGTGTCGGTGCCTCTGCGGAAAACTCAAAGCTACAGCCATGGGAGGGTCGGCCGTTAGACATGAGCCCGGCTCCATAAGTCTTCTTCAATTGTTTCCTGAAGTCTATCAGATCTTCCAACAAGCGGGATGGACAGTATATTTTGAAAGGTTGGGGGAATTTAACCAGGAACAAGTCTTAGAATTTGCACAAAACCTTGAAGACAATTTTTCAGTGGTCCAAGGGGTTCGCATTTCAGTGACAGAGGATGACATAGCTCAGGTATCAGGGTTGCCAGCTAAGGGTACTCGCTGGTTTAGCAGGAAGCAGGTCGTTCTTAACGCGCAGCAAGAATTTCTACACCCAGATGAGCAAGTGGAACCCAGAGGCCGCGGGGTTAGTCTGCATTCACTTCCTCAACCATGGCCATCAGTGGCAGAGTTCATCAAACACTACTTAACATGTGAGGGGTGTTATCAGGTAGTGTACAATCATGATTTTGTTTTGATGAATCACTTGAGGAATGGACGACTGATTAATATCCCCTATTATCTGCTTGGTTGTATTAAAAACATGTCTTATTATTGTAAACGAGCTAAATCTCTAATGTCATCCCTTACCCATCACCGTTTATGCCAGTTGCTGATACAGAGGGGTTTTGCTCAGCAAAATCCCCCTCTGCACGTCGCACCTGAAATTCCCCAGCTGCCCGAAATTCCTCAACAAGCCCCAACATCCCAACCACCCGAAAATTCTCAGGACATTCCGGAAATTCCTCAGCAGGACCAAACAGCCCAACCATTTGAAAGTCCTCATGACATGCCAGAAATTCCTCATGAAGAACAACAGGAAGAAATTCCGCATTCCCCAGTTGACCCAACCCCGAGCTCGCCTCATTTAGCAGAGCCAACTGCCTCCACTATTTCGGTCCCTAGTGACGACTCTCTAACACCCCCTTCCTCACCCGTTAAGAAAAAGAAGAAAACCTCAACAGTCGCAGGCTCCAGACCATGGACAAGGTCTGCATCTCAAATTCTTACCCCTCCAGAAAACCCTGTCCCCAGAAAGAAACCCTCCCTTTCAAAGAAAAGGAAAGGCAGTAATTTTGCTGCCTTCCTATCAAAAAGAAAAAGGAAAACGACTGTTGAGACAAAATCCACCTCCATTTTCCCTGACCCTGCCACTATTCTACTAAAACCTTTATCCCCATCCCAAACTTCCCAACCAGTCTCGTCCGAAGGCACTGCCACACAAGAACTAGTGTCCCGGGATAATATGACATTGTTTATGGGCCAAGAAGTGACTGCTCCACAAGAACCAGTCACTTGCCCAGTGACTGAAACACAAGAACCAGTCACTGAGGCACAAGAATACACCAAGCAGGACGATAGTGGGAAATCACCAGTGACTGAAACACAAGAACCAGCCACTGGAGCACAAGAACCCATTTCTCGCCCAGTGGATGAAACACAAGAACCACCCACTGTGGTACAAAAACCAGCTACGACTGTGCATCAACAAAATATTCCAACAGAGCCAATCAGCACAAAAGGTTCACATACTATGACATCTCTACTGGAGGAAAATGAGTTCCTGAAGTCTGAATTAGAAGCTTACAAAACTGAACTAACCATGGCTCGAGAGGATTTTGAAAGAGAACTGAATCTCCATACATTAGCACACGTAGCCTCAATGCAAAATAAGGAGCCATGTATGGAATATATGTGCAAGGAGTGTGGCAGCATTTACCGGGATGCAAGCTACAAAGTAGTTAAAATTCAGCTCCCTAAAACATCTACGACAGGTGGAATAAAAGAGGAATGCCCTACTGCTCCACAAGAACCAGTAGGACCCTCTATAAAGCAAGAAGAAGAAATCAAACCACAGATATCCCATCCTTTGCAGGTTGATGCAGCCATCCAGACAGAGGAAACAATGCCCCAACACATTACTTCTGATGCAGCCATCCAGACAGAGGAAACAATGCCCCAACACATTACTTCTGATGCAGCCATTCAGACAGAGGAAACAACGTCTCAACCCATTACTTCTGATGCAGCCATCCAGACAGAGGAAACAATGTCCCAACCCACTACTTCTGATGCCAAGACACAGAGTCTGCCATGGAATCAATTGGAACAGATGAACAAATGGAAGAAGCAATATGCTGAAGAACAAGATATAATATTACGACAGCATAAGTTACAATGGCAGAACCATGTATATGCCAACTGGGATAGCTGGGACCAAATAATGCAAGAGCACAGGGAGTATAAAAAGGAAGCCAGAGAGTCTAAGGCAAAGATAGCCTTGATGTTTTCATTAGTGCGGAAATTGATGGTTACGCGCAAACCCTCTGTAAACTACTCTCTCTTTCTTTCTGAACGATTAATTTATTTCCAATTAAAAGCAATAGCAAATGGCAGACCATATGAATTAATGACTTCAAAGAAATTTGTTGAGACCTTTAAGGAGGCCCCTGAAAGTGACCAGCATCTGTTGTGCGAACTCTACCTTCATAATGAGGCCATTCCTGAAGATAGGAGAGTTAATCTTATTCCAATTGCAGGAGATATACAAATCAGAGCATTTGCCTCGTTTTTGTCTAACCAGCTCACTTGGCAGACTGCGTTCACTGCAAGCAGTCATAATGAGGAGAATAAACTCCTGTGGATTAGACCAGAGCCTGTAGGCCCAGCCACGTTTATAGCACAATATTATGAATTCTTGCAGAAGCCAGGAATGAACGAGTACATGCAGCAATTACAGGCTTCAATACTTTTTAAGTGTCAACAGCACATTAGAATGAAGGGTACTGCTGCATTGAAGGCCAATGATATCTTTTGGCAGCAGTCATGTAAGGAAAGACAGGATTATCATCCTTTTAACCCTCTCAATCTTCAAGCTACATTATCCAGGGTCCCTAAGTACATTGATTGCATTCAACATTGTGGAGTAAACTGGATCGGGTATCATTTACGTTTTCCAATTTTATGGCTGCCTTCAGACGAATATCAATGTCATTACCAGTTGACTGACAGAGAGGAAGCCTTGGCATGGCAACATTTGCAGACCAACAGCGGATTCCGAGCTCCTACAGATGCCACCTTCTCCAGCTACTGCTTGAGTAATTTGCATGCTCAGTCCCAGTACTCAGACTCTGATTCAGACTAGGGGTTGCCTGAGGACATGCAACATTTTTAGCTGGGGGGGATGTTAGGACTCCACTATGTATCATTTTTGCTATATATTTTGACACCACTCTACTCTTAAACCATGAACTTCATTGTCTTTTTCATCCACTTTATCCCAAGGTATATAGAAACCTCTTCTTTATTATATGTTTAATCTGTCTTACATTTAATTCCGCAATACTCTTATATTTTATCATTAATTGAAGTGCATTGTTGCTAACACAAGTCAAAGATCGCAGATAAGTTATATGCCTTGTTGGGAACGAGCGGCCGTTGCTGAGACAGCTGACTCCATTGCTGAAACAGCTGACTCCGTTGCTGAAACAGCTGACTTCGTTGCTGAAACAGCTGACTCAGTTGCTGAAACAGTCGTCAAGCACGCAAATCCCGTTATGCGTAATTTGCGATTCTGGAAGAACTTTTTGTGGAATAGTAGTAGCAGCACGAAGATACGGTTACCTGGATTATCCTGAAGATAGCACTTTTGTTGTCTCGGTTGTAACAGCATCTCTTTTTGAAAGAACAGAATAGTCCTGTTTTGGAAAAGAAAACAGAATCGAGATGATGAAGATTCGCTCTCATGTAAATTGTAAAAGATGTCTCCTCTTTAAAAAGAGGAGACATCATCATTAGAGGGGGGTTGAATTGTAAGTTACCGGAAGAGTATTGTGTGAGAACTGGAGCTAGTCTCCTTCTGTAATGTATCAGTTACTTTGACAGATGAATAAAATCTTCTTTTGAGCGTTTCAATTTAATTCTTTCTCCTGGGGAATCTTGTGAGAAGGAAAGGGCCCGCCTTCCTCACAAGATTCACCCTTTTGGTTCCTGTAGTTTGTTTATTTCTTTATGTGTTTGCACTTCCCTTAATTCTGTTGTTGAAACACTAGTTACACAGTTTTGTAATACTCTGTTTCTTAGCGCTACACGTATCGAATGAACGAATGAATGATGTTGAGAGCATGTGCTGAAGATTCCTGCATAAAGGAATAGGGTCTTGCTCCCATTGATTGCTTTCCTTTGCCTGCAGTGTGATTAGAAACAAGAGGACAAGTGCTGAAGGTTCCTGTTCCTGGCAATAGGGTCTTGATCTCTTGAAGTTACTCTTCTTACAGTGTGATTAAGTGCCAGGCAGCAAGTGCTGAAGTTCCTCACCAAGGAATAGGGTCCTGTTCCTGATATGATTGAATGATTTCTTTCTTTGTAGATTGATTTTCCTTTGCTGTAACAGAGAAATCGTTTCTGCTATAATTTAATTGACTTCAGCTTTGATTAAGTAGAGTGTGAATTAGTAGATTGATGAATTTAACAGGTGTGTATCTTTCTTTTACTACAACATCGATTCCGCTTTTGAAATTGAGCATATCCAGTGCGTTATTATCTTTGAAATAAAAAGACCTCCTCGGGTTGACAATTTATGTGGAGCTCGAATTGTGAAAACAATTAGAGCGACCAACAAAAGCGATGAATTTTTAGTAATTTTAACAAGCCGAACAAAACAAGTGCTCGATCTTTTTGTGTAATAATCCCTCAAGTCCAAAAAGATTAAAATCTAGAGGAGGGATAGTACTTCCGGTCACTGTAATGAGCTGGAGAGGCCAATTTCTTGGCAATATTTTCATATTTTACGAGTCAGGTGAAAAGAGCTCAAAGGAGACTCGTTTTTTAGGAACGAGTGATAATTTCAAGTAGCAACTAATTCCAGGTAAGGTTTGGAATTTTCCAATCATGGCACTGTCACAAGGATGGCTAACAGGATCACTCTTCGCAGTTGTTCCTCAAAAGGGGTAAACAATCAAATGGAGGTGAATGATAGGCTAAAACAAAGTGGAGGTGGTGATGAGAACATGACCAGGGCTCAAAAGCTGATGATAATGCATTCGCAATGGTTATTTACCGGAAATTGGTTCATTTTTTAATGAGCTTAAACTCTGGGGGAATGTTTGCTCATTGATTATGTTTAATTTTTAACGAGCTTGAACTCCACATAAAAATTGCTCGTGCCAGTCTTATAATAAGGATATCTCATCTAAGATGCCATTTTTTATGGAGCTTGCACCTTTCAAAGCTTTGCCCTGGATCCTTTCTTTATGAAAGTTAGGAATGACCAATCCTATGAGTTTAAAGGGTTTGAGAATCTATAAACTAAGAAAATAAATGGTCTCTCTTCACTTGTATGCAAAAAGGTTTGCATGCCCCCAGGTATAGTGAAAAATTTCTAGGTTACCATATAGAAGTTCCCGCTTTTGCAAGATAATTTCCATCCACACCGCAGATAGAAACACTTCCTGGCTTAGTCCATCTGGACCAGGGTGGTTCTAAATCCCAACCTCCTAACCTTGATGAACTAATCTTATTCCAGTCTAATCCCATTTTCCTAAATGGACGAGTGTGTCAAACTAGTCATATATCCTCCCTGGAAACCTACCCTATACCCAAGGTTTTCCTGTCGAAACAGACCAGGGTGCATGCCCCCTGGGATTCAGCCATGTCCTCCCGAATCACTCGTGCTCATCAGGTGGACGGATTGGAGATTGATGAGACATTCCTTGCATGAAAATACCATTTAGGGATGGTATTTGACTATTAGTTATGTGTGAGCCGGGAAACGACAGTTGGTCTACGAGCTTGACCACTCTGCCTTCATTCAGAAAACACATTACTCTAAAGAGTGAGGAGACAATGGCTCCCATGCTATAAATATAGTCGCGTCCAAGGAGTAGATTATAATCTAGAGGTCCTTGGACTACCATTACGTTCATGTAAACGGTTTTCCTTCTCAACGTTATGGGCACATTGGGAAGGATCCCTAACGGTCAACTGGTTCCTTTGTCAAAGCCTGTCAGATTTCTCATCTCAGGTAGAAGTGATGGCGAACCAAGTGCTTCCCAAGAAATTGAGGAAAGGATACTCATAGAAGCCCCTTCATCTATGATGGTACCGACCATGATCATTTTGTATATTTGTACAATGATTCGAAATGGTACATTGGCCGGTACCCGGGGTCTGCCTAGTAGATTCCAATTGAAAGAAATGACTAGGTTGCTTGGAGGTGGGACTGAATAGACAGCCGGATATGACTCTAACGAACTTCCTGCGTGTGGTAAAGGAACGGGTAGACTACCCCCATGTTCATCGGAGTCTGTGTTTATGAAAAGAATTTGGACTGTGTCGTTCTCATTCTCTTCAGTGATTGTGTCATCTGAAGATGGACCTTCCGAAGACAAGACCGGGTCGACTGCCACCTCAACCTTTTAACTTTCTTATGGTATGGGTTTAGCGGGTTTATCTTCAATGGCAGATGCTTCGACCGACCACAATGGCGTGTCAGTCGGATTTTCAACTAGTGATGGACTTGGAAAGAGTTTCTTATATCCAGGAGGAAGCCGTAGCGATGAAGCCGGACGGTCATCCAAAACTCTTTTAGCTTCATCTAGGAAGGGACAACAGTGGACGGCATGATCGCCTTCACACAGTTTACAAGGAAATTTACATTTTCCTTTTTGTCCAGGGACTTCATTTTCACTAGTTGATGGTGTGTTCTCAACATGATCGTCAAAGGTCAATGACACCGGATTGCACAAACGGGGAAACTAGTCCCTTAAGATCCGAGGGATGCAGGGAAAATCTCGGTGGTAGTGGTCTCCTTTGCAAATGAAACATGGAGATTTAGGCCTAGACGGTGCAGTGTGTGGATTTTCACTAGATGATGCATGGTTGCCCCTTTTCGCCTTTGGCTCCTTCTTCTTCTTCTCTTTCTTCTTCTTCTCCTTCTTCTTCTTAGTTACTTGGTTTTGGGCCTTACCGGATTTATCAAGCGAAGAGGAACTAGGAGAGGGAGAATCGGATGAAGTAGAAGGTTGGGGGGTAAATTTAGTATCATCTAGTTGCTGACTTGACTGTTCAGGAATCGCGGTATTTTGAGCGAAGGAGGTCGAGAAGAGCCATATTGGCAAGCCAATCGTCAATCCTGGAAGTGACAATGTGGCCATATGTGGTGCACCAACATCTCCCCAAGAGGAGAAAGGACTAGGATTTCCTCCAAGGGGAACTCCTTGGTTGGTGGACTCCATTTTCCTCAACCTAAGACCAACGTAGGAATGGTGATATTATTCTGATTAAAATAAATTTTAGACGCTTTGACACAACTTGTTTTTTCAATTTTTAAGAGTCGATAAAAAACAAAAGATGACTCTAGTCGCCTTTGATTTTTAATGAGCCTGAAGTGACAAGTGCTCAAATGGACCTTTTCCTTTAAGGAATATGAAAAGGAATGAAAGAGACAACTCTGGAAATCTAGACAGAGGGATTGCTAAACCAATCGCAAAACTGCAGAATACTTTTTACGGTACGATAGTCAATCTTCTCAAATGCTGTGTTCAGTGCCTCATTGCGATCGATAGGGAAGCAGACATGGCTTCCTATGGATAAAGGATATAGCCTATTTTGGTCTCCCAATATATACTCGATGGTACGTGGGAGCACAAGTCGATACTGGAACTTGTCATCTCAAAGAGGAGGAATCACCCAACCAACAGTGAAAGTGGCAGTTACCAGGTTTTACGACACTGGAATACGTCTCTAGCCTAGACTTCTAGATGTTGTGCATTAGGTTCCAAAGCGTTTTTAGGTTCATTAAATTTATTTTACAGTTGATCTTTCTTAAGAAATTTGCCTTTCAAGTTCACCGCATGATGTAGATGTACAATTCCTAAAATGCAATCTAAGATGATAAACAATCATTTAATCTTCTTTTTGCAATGAAAATCATAGCTACTAAAGAAAGAGAGACGGTATTCTTTCAACATAGAGCAGAGAGCACACACTAGATGCACTATCCTAAATCTAACCAACAAGCACTCTAAATGCAAATGCACATGCATGTATTTTTTTCAGCTTTCTTAATGTGTGAATGACAAGAAGAATGCTAAGTACAAATCTAAATTATCTTTTCAAAGCGACAACGCTAACAAATTTCTCTTCAAAAACGAAAGGAAGATAATGATGACACTTTACTATTTTGAATTGAAAACTACTAATTCAAATCAAATACAAGAGTAACTATATAATCAACCATCAAGAACAATGGAATTCTTTTCTTTGACTGAAAACGACACTTTCAAATCAAAAGATGACAATTCGACTATGCTACTAATTTGTAAAAGAGAATTGAAAATGGCGGAAAATACATAAAAAAATTCACAATTCTTTGCACAATGGAGGCCGAATGATGGAAAGGAAGGGGGTTTCCATAGTGGTATACTGATCACAGACAGCAAAACTCCAGAATAGAGCTGAAAAGAGTGAAGAAAAACCAAGACCTAGAGGCAAAATTAGCCTTTTCTGATCATCGCACCTGTAACACAGGGAAACAGGGATGCATCCCACCTACTGCACATGAGAGGTGCGATGCATACTAGTTTCCTTGAAGAGAGGGTGCGATCGTACCAGGACGAGACTTTACTTGGCTCTTGGTCACAGTTTGTAGCTCAGTTCAGTGATTTAGGCCAAGCAAATGATGTACAACAAATATAAATCATAAGGGCTGATCTAATGAGGTTACTAGAGCCACCACTAGGGCAATTAGAAAGTTTGCAAATCGATTGTTCAGTTTATAAACAAAACCCGGAGATAGACTGAAGCAACATTGATCTGCTTTGCACTTGCATAGCAAATGCAGTTTGAAGGCTAGCTGGCTTGACTTCAGGCTCCATCTGTAAGTTTATAAAACAAACAAATATGGACAAACAAACAATCTAATCACTCCCCTGTGGAGTCGCCATTTTGTTATTGGGAAATTTAGTGTCCACTCGGAGCTGCTAGTCCCACTAAGACTGGTAGCTATCTTAGAAACAAACAAACTAAAACCACTTTCATTTTCCTTTATGAGAAGTAGATGAGAGTGGAATGAAGGACACCAACCTCAGTCTTGCGCTTGGTTCCTTGCTCGGTTCCTCTCCCTTATGACAGATCCTTGCTGCTTCTCCTTCATCTACCCAGCTTCAAAGAGCACCTGTGGAATCAAAGCAGCATAATACTATCGAAGAACAGAGATCTACAATCATAAACATTATACGACTAGATGTATATTGACCACACAAATGCATATATCATCAAACATATAAGAATGTGGAAGAAAACTTGAATAGCTTTATTAATATCAAGAATAAGCAAAGAGGATTACAACCAATTGTTCTGACCTAGCATCACCCTCCAGCAAGAAAGCCCTTCTTTCACGTCATGAAAAGCTTAGATCGTCCAACACTATGATATTCCAACAAGAAACCAACAACACTTCCTTACAAGATACAAAATTCCAGCCTCTGGATCTCTGGGATGAGGGATCCATATATAGATGATTGTAGGGGGGTGAGTCAGCTTCTGGGATTTTGATTAGTGTCCTCTCTCTAATAGTTCTTGATTCCACTTGGATATTGATGATCTCTTACTCATCCCTGGGTGAACTCAGAGAGGCAAGTATCACAGGAGAAGTTTCTGGAAGATTCCATGATCATCCACCTCGCACACTGTCTCTGCCATTTGTCCACTCTCACCCATCGCACCACATAGAAGGGATTTTTAGTATGCATCACACCTCCCATGTGAATTAGGTGGGATGCATCACACTTTGACCATGGAGCAGGTGAGATGGTCCAGTTTTGACCAGTTCTGAGCATTTTTTCATGGAGAACTTCTGGGAGATGATGTAATCAGCTGACCTTGTTCTTTTAGGGTATGGAACAACACTTTTAGGGACTTAGGAGCCCTTGGTTTATGGACATGTTTGATTGGGGTTGTAGTGTCCAAAAATGTCTATAACAACATGACATCAGACATCCTTTATGCATATCCCAGTCCCGGCAATGGAACCATTTGTTGGCTTGTATGGGCCTAACCCAGGTTCAGAGGTGATTTAGCCAAGCAAATCCTAGTACTATTGGACCTTTCAGCAATAGTCTGCAGAGCGTGGATTTAGGTCTCACCTGAAGTAGTATGGGAGGGTGCTAGAACTAGGTTTCCGCACCCTGGGGATGTCTGATGGGCTCTTGGAGGTTCGCAGTCTAACCCATCTCTACGCACACTTACTATTCCTTTGCAACCTACAGTGCTGCTTCCATGTAGCCCTATTCGGGGTGCAACCCGCAGAATACCCAAGTTCCTTGCTATTTAGTCTGTTACTATCTAATTACTTAACTTGTTTATATATACTAATGATTATTACAGAATATTCATCAATCATATCAGTGTGTGCGATAAATAAAATAGTATAAACATAAAGAAGGCAATGTACAAAAAATACACAAAAATAAGGATCAAATTATCTTTATTAATATTCAATCCTGATTAGAGATTCGACACCGCCCTACGCACTCAGCTGCAGGGGTCCACGCACTTAGTTGCAGACTCTACTAGGCCTCTGCACACTCAGCGGCAGAGCCTCTTCCTACTACTATGACCCAATACACTTAGAATCCTGCTCTAAGCTCGAACCATTTCTTCACTCCTCTCTTAACTATATTTACAACTTAGAGCCTTGCTCTATTTATACAATCCCATGGTCCACAGACCATGGGTAGGCCGACATGACTTTACATTACATTACATTACTTTAGGGCAGACAACCCTATGACTTAACCTCTACTTTGCACTTTGTGCCCACAATTCGCGAATTCTTACAAAACCTTTGACCAAAGCTTGGGCTTTGAGCCCCAAAACATGCTATGGGGGGATTCCATGCCCAACAGCTCCATAAAATTTGTCGTGTACTTTTCATCTATCATTAATCTTATCTTTAGCTCATAGAACTCTTTAGCCTTACTATTATAGTACCTTTCTAACAAGTACTTCTTCCTGAAAAGCCTCTTGAACTCCCACCAACTCAAGTCATCTCTCTTGATGTATCAAACCTTCTTAACATATTCCCACCAAGTGTTTGCTATAATTCTGACAAACACTGAAGAAGTATAGCATTAACCTCTGCTTTCTTCTATTCTTCCTATATGATCCAATAATTATCCATATTACAACTCCATATTTCTAGCCATTTTATCTTTTTCCAGCAATGCATAATATGTATGATAAACCAAATCACAATAAGTCAACGTACCTTAACATAATTCGGGGAGGATACCTTGTCTGTAAGATCACCAAATTAGTGTGATACATGTATAACATAAACATAATAGCATATATACATTTGTAAATAAATGTATCAACATATAAACATCATTCTAGTTAGGGTCCAGTCATCAACGCAAGGCCATATCAACAATGCATGTTATGACCTCATGCATGACAAAAGCCATTACTCCATTGTACACATTGTGACATGCAACCATCAACATGCATAAGAAATGCCAAATCAACTACACAATTGCGTAGAAATATTTAGTCATGCATAAGTGATCAATTATTGTAATTAACCTAAAAAACTAGTACATGTAATCAAACCTACAAGAATGTAGCCTAACATACAAGGACATAAGTAGGTGACATAAAATCAACATGTAAGTGACATGTAACAATATGTAACAATATGTAACCAGTCATATACTCATGATGGTGCATTCCATAAAATAAATCATCAAGTTCCTCTTGAAAACCTTATTATCCTCATGATCAACATCAAGAAAATTTAACAAGCACATGGAATGCAAGTGTAAGAGACACACATGCAATTGACATGCACGCATGAAAAACACACACTTCCCATCCAATCCGAGAGTTGAACCATGCTCTGATACCACTCTGTAACAACCTCCTCCCACATCCACCCAAGTAACCATGCCAACTGGGGTAAACATGAGATGAGAAGCTACTATGATAAGATTCAACCTCCTATGTGACCTCAATGAAGTGGAATTGATGGAAACATCATACACATTCATCCAACATCATGAACATAACCCTCAGGAGACAAGTCAACCACTCAGACAACCTATCCCTGGGTCCTACTATTGTTATAAATCTCTTAGGCCATAGTCTCTCTCATTCTATGGGCAAGGGAGTGACCAAAAACCTAAATCCGCTCTCACAAGCTTGCCTTCCAGTGACTACAGACCAAATTGTTAGTTTTGTGCTAGCGACCATGGGATTTAAGCCACTTTTTCAGGCCCAGATCCTAGAGCACTTCCCATAATGGAGTGATAGCTTGAAATTAGTAAAAGTACAAGGAAACGATGATGTAAAAGCAATACGTTGAACAAGTCCATAACCAGACCCCTACTAGCCATGACAGGCATTTCGTAAAACAAGTAATCAACATGTAACCTACAGGTGTAAACAACAAAATTAAGTGTAGGGATATCATACTTACTAATAATCACTATGAACCATTATTCCCTCATGTCATTTACTATATTATCATATGTTAGGCCATATATCCATTATCCATTCATTTACAAGTAAAAACATGTTGAGATCCATACATAGTTACTTTCATAAAATATACACATAACCAACATAATAGGAACATAATTACCATAAACATATCAACACATCAACACATTTGCACATAGAAATCAAGGGAATGAATTTCACATTAATGAATGCAATAAACCAACTGAATATGGGACTACCATGTTCCACTCGACCATAGAATGGTTGAGCCAAATCTCTCTTCAGCAATTCACCCTCATTCCATATTATAGTCATGAATGTGGGACTCAACCAAAAGAACCAACCAGGGCATACCAAGGCTAAATCAACTCACCCTCATCAACAGAAACTAGGCTTTACCATAATCCATCCTGGATCACTAGGACAACATAATGAACATGTCATAATAGGCTTTACCATGATCTCCACCCGATCATTAGGCCAAAAAAGCATGTATGCCACCAGATTCTTCACCTACACCATGAGGAATTTTCCTATCTCCTAGCCTCTCAAGTTTACCACGATCCAAACCTACATCACTAGGCCCTAAACTGAGACCCACTCTCTAGGCTTTTCAACATATCCTAACTTGAGATTACTACACCCAACTGAGGGAAAACCATCTCTAGGGTTTACCTTATATATCGCCATTCACCAACAAGGATTCCTAGGCAATCCAAGGCAACAAAAAATCTGGCTTTACCACAACCCACAGTCTGTCTCAAGGGTTACTAGGCCATGTGTTCTATCATTTCATAGATCCACCTCACCTAGCTTCGAATACATCTGAAAATCTAGCTAAACCAAAACATGAGAATCCCATCACACCGTGGCTATTCGGAAATGGCAAGGCTAGTCTGAAAACATTGTCACACTTGGGAAAATCCATTCCATGATAGAAAATAACCACATGCAATATCATGCATGCCAAATATAGCAAGGAAAATACACATGCAAGTCGATACCTGCAATGAAGCCTGTTGTACCTGCTTGATCCTACCTTTCCTTGCTTGATCTTTACCTCGTCTTGCCTTCTTTTCCTTTCTTACTCCAATTCCAAAATGCTCCAAGAAAACTCTAAGTGTCCAAGAGTATGAGAGAGAGATAGAATAATGAGAGAGCTCCAAAACTCCAATGACAAAAGGTTATGAACTGATCCATAGAAATTTTTTTATGAATGAGGCCTCTATTTTCTTCATTTTCCATTATTTTCCTTCATTTTCCTCCTCACATGAAACCTTTGACATTTGACCTCCCTTTTCTCCTAATTTCCATTATTTTCATAAATAAATGTGCCAAAAATGCCATTTTTCCTTTCCAAAGACTTAGCGATTGCCTTTGCCAATTTCGTTAGGCATAAACAACCAAATGAACACCCCCCTAGGATGTCTTGTTTATCATTCAACTTAGAATAAGTGTCCCATCAACTGTGGTTATTGTTTTAACTTTTATTACATGGAATTTTCACTAGGGTTGTTACAACAATGCTCCCAATCATATCAGAGGGTTGAACTTGCATGGAGGATAACTTGCATGAACCCTCGGAGTTGAAAATTCAAATCCTGATTTGATAGCTAAGATCCATCCTGGGGGATGAGTGCAGGACTTACCCATCTGCTGGCCGACCCGCTAAAGTATGGTGGAGATCACATGCCAGGCAGGTGAACCCATGGATGCTTGTTGTCAAGCGAACATGGTGTTTACAGTAAGAGGTGATTCGCTGGCTCCGCTCCCATCCACCTGTCTCCCTCCCTTAACCAATCCCACCACACAACACATCCTCTTCTTCTGACGTCACCATCACTTCATCCTACCATTCCCTCCCTGCTATAAACGACCTGTGCTCGCCTACTTTTCCTTAAAATAACTCTCTAGCTCCCGATGCACTCGTCCCCATTAGTATCTCCATAGGACCCATATTAAAGAACCTAGACAACCCAATGAATAGCCCCCGACGTTGTTTTCAACTACACCTACCGAAACCAGGTAACCTACCATCCATGACCACATATAATTTGTGCTTTTTCTCGTAAAATGAAGAAGACGACATCTAAAACCTAGAAAATTTGTGAAGTCAAGTCTTCTTCCAACCTAGAACCCCTATGGGCACTGAAGCCTAAATCGTCAACCCTTCATGTGCCTAACACCTTGCCGACCTTTGTTTGGACCTGTTTGAAAATCATGTCACAGGGAGGACACCTTCCGAGTAGTCGAATCCGGTCTGTACTATTAAATCATGCCTTTTCCACATCATTTACCTAAATTCATATCCTAGCTGAAAACACCATATATTGATGAGAAAAAATACTTCTTTTCTACCTCTGGGACAAAAATACTTGAGATAACCCCTAAAATGATCTAAAAAGCCCTAGTCCTCCCCACTTCTTCTGGGCTGCAGTCCTTTATCAATTCCACTCTAGTTTATCAGTATGTTACCCTTTCATTTGATTAATGACAATCCCTCTTTAAAAGGATCTTAGTCCTGTGTGTGCAATCTCTTCCTCATCTTGATAGCTTCCTAGTCACCCTCTTCATTAAACCTGTTCAGCCTATCCTATCTATAATTTCATGTTATTTGGGGGAAGATGATGCCAATATGACCAACAAAGTAATCTTGGGCTTTCTGCAAAAAATGGATGTAGCCTTATTGTGTGTTTGACACCTTGACCTACCTCTCTACAACCATATTCTTTCAGCTACGCCATTTTCCCACTACATCTTATTTATGGTGTCATTCACTGCTATTCTACATGTTCGTGTACACCCACATCAACGATTTTGATTATTTGGGTCCAACTTTGATTAATCGCAACAAACAAAGGAATTTCATGTTTGATTGGGATGTTACGGCTAGGATAAGACCATACGTTGGTGGTTACTCTCAATTCATATCAACCTATAGAGCCATTGCATATAGAATTATCCACAGTTTCTCTCCATCTAGAATTCTTCGTGAACAAAAAAGGTTCTCCAACTTAGAAAAGACACTAGAGTGGGGGACTGGTATCTTTATGAGATTTATACAGAAATCAGGGTCTATGGGTTTGAGCTTCCCCCTTACCACCTACCTGTGTTCATGCCAATGAGGATTTTTTCCCTAGAATTCATTAGATAGAGCCTCAATTTAGACCAACTCCATTTCTTTCCTCCAAAGAAAGGATACGTGCATAAATTTGGGAAGCTCATGGGGCCTTTTATTCTGAATACAAGATAGGCCTTCAAGGTAGCTAAGGACTTGCTCAAAAACATGGAGTTTGACCAAGGAGATATCTGGCATTATGATCCCATGGGTGTCATTTCCTAAAAGAGACAAAAGATAAAAGCCTCAACTTATGAACACAAGCCCAGACCTAAAATCGAATGCAAAGATAATTTTGATTCATGGCCTCTAAATATAGAAATGGAGACCAAGAACACAATGACCATGGACAAAGCGCCAAAAAGGACCATTGACCAAGCCATAGATACTGAGATGGAAGATGTACATAGAAATAAAAAGGAAACGATTCGAGACGCTGAAGAAGAAAAATTTGTAACCAAGCTAGTGGAAACATGGCTTGACGAACCAGGTTTCCAAGTGATCTCGGATGATCCACCTCAAGATGCAGCTTCATCCTCTTCAGAGGTAAAAATTCTGAGCGCTCAGGAGGGTTCTAGTACTATTGAGTCAAGCTGGCCTGTTGGAAAGGCCATTGAAGAAAGAAATAAGAAAGTTAAGGAGGAGATACAACAAAAAATGGCATCCTAATCAATACCCTATCACACTAGACTAATGTCTTCTATGGATTTAGAGTGGAATTAAATGAATTTTTCATTACATCATCCATTGGAAAAATATTTTCTTTTGAGTTATCAGTTCAAAACTTTAAATGTTTCTCCATATCTAGCAAGTGTTCCCTTACTTGATAAAATAGATTTCCACAAGAAAGTGGGGGAAATTCTATCCAATGAGGTCAATCAAAATGCAATGACCATCAGTAAAGCCGAGAAGTTTCTAGATAAGGTTGCTAAGAGGTTGAAGCAAGAAAGAGCTAACTCCAGGGCCCTACACATACACAATGAGAGTTTCAAGGAATCGACGGTAAAGCTAGGGGTGAATCTTGAGAGGATATGATAGCAATGGAAGCTCTCCTTCATCATTCTCAAAAAAAGATCTAGGAGCTGAGGCACAAGATGAATATGTCGGGAGGTAAGCATGTAAAATCTCAAGAGCTTTCTCAGGTTGAGAGAGAAAAAGAGATCATGTCTAAGGAATTGGTTGAAAGGAATAATGAGATTGTAGCCGTCAACTTCAAATGAAAATAAACTCTCACATATGTATAGTAGTGGTGCCCGAAGGCCCTCAAACCCTCACTGAATAACTCACCAAGACCCTTATTGGGCTACAACTCTTGGAAGGGGTGCTGAAGAAGGTACAAAAAGATTTGGATGCTTCTCATGAAATTCTAGCTAAGAAAGAAAAACAATCAGAGGTTGTTATGACGAACGTCGAGCTCATTAATTAAATTTTGTAGGAGGTGAATCAAGAGGTTACTAAGTGTTGTTGGGAAAAGTATCCAATACAGAATGACCCTATCCCACTCTAAGGGTGATAGTACCTTAGCAACAACCGAATGCAAAGCTATTCGAGATTACTTCTTTATGAGATGTAAGAGAGAGGAGAAAGAGATCCACTAACCGTTATCTTCCGCTAATGGTTGATCCAATCTTCCCCTTTTGCTGCTTGCTCCCAGCTCCTTATTCTTTCACTGGCCCAGCTACACCAAGATCCTGCAAAATAACAAGAGAGGGAAACTACAAGAAGCATACATTCATAATTGATTCAAGGATTAGAATAAATCAAATATACAAGTATCAATACGCCATTGAGACACATGCATATAGAAGAACCTCAAATGCTTTATTAATGGAAGAAGTAAAGTTCTGAGAGTGTTACAACCATAAGAGGCCCAATCCAGCAACACCTCCCAGCAGAAAGAAATCTCCTCTTCACCTCCTTCAAAGAAATCACCCAATAGTTCTATACTCAAACCAACAGCACTTCCTTACATTCACAAGATTCCAGCCCCCTTAGACCTCTTGAGAGAGCTCTATATATAGGAGTTTTGGAGAAAGGATGAGTCAGCTTGAGGCTGGCATGAAGCTGACTAGTGTCCTCTCCCACTTTAGTTATTCTTCAGTTCTTGAGTCCACTTGGAGGTTCTTGCTTCCACTTGGAGATCTAGATCCTCTTACTCATCACAAGGCGAATTCCTTGATCCAAGTGTCCAAGGAAAATTTTAAGGATGGAAAATTTTCTTGAAGTTTAAAACATTGGCGAATCTTACTAATCCCTAATATGCAAATTATAAATGTTTATTGATATATTTGTAAAATTAATCAAATTTATAATTATTTTATATATAGTCTCTCTATAATGTTGGCGATTTTAAAGGTAAAATAATTTTATATTCTAAAATTTGGGCGAATCGTCTTTTATAAAATTGGAAATTGGCGAATCTTTTTTGTGGAAAAATCATGGAAAATTAGCCCACTGGGCGAATATTAGCCCCTAAAATTTTCCATGCAAGTGTCATTTTGGAAGCTTCCTGGGCATTGACACCTTGAGGAATGACTGTGCCACTTGGCCAAACTCGCCCAGCGCAGGTAGCCTTCATTACTGTTGACATTCAGCGCAGTTACAGAGTGGAGCAGTTGACATTCAGCGCAGATGCTCAGTGGAGTAGTTGACATGATCCAGAATTAGCTTGTTTTTGAGTGTTTTCAGGTGGAGAACTGATATTTAGTGCTGTGGTTTGCTGACCTTGTTCCTCTAGGGGTAGGAACAACATGTTTAGGGACTTTGGATCCCTTAGATTATTGACATTTCATGCTTCATGCTGTAAGGCACAAAAATGTCTATAACAGTTGCCCCCTAAAGTATGAGGTCGTTTATCGGGTGAAATGCTTTATCAGGAGGATCCGAAGTTCATTCAATCGCTGAGTGGTGACCTATAATAAAATACAATACAATACATTATTTTTCATTCTTCTTTCATGATCTAGCTGAGGCGGGCATTCCCATGCTCAGCTTTTTAAATTCAGTTTGGTACATATAACAGACGATCGTCTGATGATAGACTGATAATTCTCTGCTGAAATTATCATCCTTTGAGTAGGATGATCATCTGCTGCAATGATGTACATATCAAATGTCTTTATTTTTCCTGAATATATATCGCAGCCCGGATGGATGAAACTAGATCCGGGGTCTTCAAACTCATTCGATCTTCACTCTAAGTACAAGTCGATCCATGTGAGAATTGCGCTGAAGTCGAACATGGAAAGACATCGCTTGATTACCGGTCAATAATGTAAACCGTTAACAAGCGCGAGAGGAATCACCTATAATGATAATGACCCTCAAGGTACTGCAGTACAATTCACGTGGTGTGAATAAAAGACTTGGCGTCGAACACCACGCAAAATCTTCTGGTCGAAGGTCATTGATGTATACCTGTCGCCGGAAGTGAGAAACTTGCCATTGAGGCATGCAAGATTCAAAGTACTGAGGGGGGTGTTCCTAGATCAACTTCTTGGATAATGAGCTGAAGTCGACAAGAAGCGATCCATCAAAGGAGGGCCTTAATGAATCCCACATCAGTGACGCGGAACGGAGCTAACGATTTTAGTGGAGGTGAAAAACAATCTGTGAAATATGATTCATGGTGGCGATCATGGGTGGATGAAGGATAATGTATGGCAGTGGATGGGACACGGTTGACTCTTTCTGAACAACATCTCTTGAACATATAACAACACTGATGCGATGGATCGGTAGCATTACCCCAAATGTGGATGGTTTGGCGAAGACCATGGTGATGAGACCGATGAATGAAACAACCCAACCCGATGTGATACGGAGGAAAAAGTGTCATGTTCAAGAGCGACTTGCTACCATTAAAGCTTTTGAGGTTCTCCCAATTTTTCCCCAGTCATTTCTGACCAGTACCTCTTTATTTTTGTCAAGCTTGAGGAGGATAACATATGCTTGTTCTATAACCTACCCTTCGGGCAAGCCCATCGCTATGTTTTAACGAGCCTAGCGATAGGGAAACTCGTTCTCGTCTAAAGACAAGTTTGTCGCTATTTAATCATTTTAACGAGTCTAACGACAAGGAAAACTCGGTCCTTTTCATTTTTAGAGAGTCTGAAAAGGTACAGAAAGTTAACTCCAAAATTCCTTTTTCGTCATCTAATCCCTTAAGTCCGAAAAAGTATAAAACAATACAGAAGGGATGAGTTTTCGATAACTTTAACGAGCCGAATAAAACAAGCGCTCGACCTTTTTGTGCAATAATCCCTCAGGTCCAAAAAGATTAAAATCTACGGGAGGGATAGCTCTTCCGGTCCTTTTAACGAGCTGGAAGGCCAAAACTCGGCAAACTTTTCATATTTTACGAGTCAGATGAAAAGAGCTCAAAGAAGACTCGTCTTTTGAGGAACGAGTGATAAACAGGGATAGCAGTAGATTCCAGGTACAGGTTGGAATTTTCCAATAACGGCAGTGTCACAAGGATGGCTAGGTGAAATCACTCTTCGCAGCTGTTCCTCAAAATGGGTAAACAATCATATGGAGGTGAACGATCGGCCAAATGAAATGGAGGTGGCAGGTGCAAACACGACCAAGGCTTTTATGGCTAATAAATTTACGATCACAATGGTTATTTACCGGAATAGGTTCATTTTTTAATGAGCTTGAACTCTGGAGGAAACTCTTGCTCACGCTTTTCTATTTTTTAACGAGCATAAATTCCGCGGTAAAACTGCTCGATCTTATGTTTATTTTTTAACGAGCATGAACTATGTGCTAAAACTGCTCGGATCTCGCTTTTCTATTTTTTAACGAGCATAAATTCCACGGTAAAACTGCTCGATATACCAGTCATAAGATAAGAAATGTCTCCTGCAAGATTCCATTTTTTATAGAGCTCGCACCTCACATAAGCTATGCTCCCACTCCTCCTTTATTTATGCAAGTTCGGAAACGGCTAATCCCAAAAACAGATAAATAACCGCTCTTAGCTTGCACTCCAAAAGGTTTGCATGCCCCCAGGTATAAAGTACAATTTCAAGGCTGCCCCTACTTATCCAATAAAACATTTGTTTTAAAGGGTGAGGCTTGCCTCTTTCTGGTTACCCAAAGATTGTTTCGTTAACACCATCAAACTAAAACATTTTCTCGGCACTGTCTACCGAAGTAGACAATGGTGAATGACCTTTGTCAAACAAGTAACCTTGACAAAAGAATCCTGTTCTAGAACAACCCCTTTTCCTTCCATGGACGGGGTACGGACTAGTCATATTCTTTCGCGGAAATTCTACCTTATACCCAAGGTTTCCTCTGCCCAAAACAAACCAGGATGCATGCCCCCTGGGTTCCAGTCCCATCTTTCCGAATCACTCGCACTCATCGGGAAGGAGGACTGGGGGTGGAGACATTTCTTGGGTGAATAGACCATTAAGGGTTGGTATTTGACTATTTGCGATGCGTGATCCCGGAAATGAAAGTTGGTCTACGAGCTTGACCATTCTTCCTTCGTGTGGAAAACACATTACTCTAAAGAGTGAGGATACTATAGCTCCCATGCAATATATATAGTCTCGTCCAAGGAGTAGGTTAAAATCCAAGGGTCCTTGAACGACCATCACGTTCATTTGAACGGTCTTCCCTTTCAATGTAACAGGCACATTGGGGAGGATCCCTAATGGTCGATTGGTTCCTTTATCAAAACCCGAGAGATTTCTTATCTCAGGCAAAAGCTCCGGGGAACCCAGTGCTTTCCAAGCAATAGAGGAAAGGATACTCACAGATGCCCCTTCATCAATGATAGTGCCGGCCATTACCATTCTATAAATTTGGACTATGATTCTGAATGGTACACTGGTTGGCAACCGGGGTCTGCCTAGTTGGTTCCAATCAAAGGACACAACCAGGTTGCTTGGTGGTGGGACCGAATACACGGTCGGATATGACCCTGACGATGTTCCTTCCTGTGATAAAGGAATGGGCGCATTGCCCTGATGCTCATCAGAGTCGGTGTTGATGAAAAGAATTTGGATGGTGTCATCCTTATTCTCTTCAGTGAGGGTGTCATTTGAAGATGAATCTTCATTGATGGTGTCATTTGAAGATGAAACCTCTGAAGGCGGAACCGGGTCAACTGCCGTTTCGACCTTTGGACTTTCGTCCGGTCTGGATTCAGTAGGTTCATTTTCAATGACTGACACTTCAGCTGACCACTTGAGCGGGCCAGCTGTATTTTCAACCAACGAACTTGGCATGAGTTTTTTGTATCCAGGAGGAAGTCTTAACGGTGAAACCAGTCGATGTTCTAAAACTCTCTTCGCTTCGTCTAAGAAGGGACAACGGTGGATGGCGTGATCGCCTTCACACAGTCTGCAGGGGGATCTTGATCCCCCTCTTTGTCTTGAACCTTCACTTTCGCTGGTTGACGGTAAGCATTCAACATGGCTATCAGAGGTTGATGCTCCCGAATTGTGCAAACGAGGGGACCAGTCCCTTAGTATCCGGGGAATACAGGGACAATCTCTATGGAAGTGGTCTCCTCTACATATGACACATGGCGATTTAGGCCCGGTCTGTGCTGTGTGTGGATTTTTGTCAGATGTCTTTTGCTTGCCCCCAGTCGCCTTAGGCTCCTTCTTCTTCTTCTCTTTCTTCTTCTTCTCCTTCTTCTCCATGGGAGCTTGGCTTTTGCCTGCTCTACCTTGCGAAGATGAAGGATTGGAGGAAGAGTTATAGGAAGTAGAAGGCTGGTGGGCAGCTCTAGACTCATCTAACTATTGACTCAACTGTTCAGGAACCATGGTGTTCTGAACTACATTGGTTGAGAATAGCCAAATTGGCAGGCCAATTGTCAATCCTGGAAGCGACAATGTGGCCATGTGGGGCGCACCAACTTCTCCCCAAGAGGAGAAAGGACTAGGATTTCCATCATGTGGAGTTCCTTGGTTGGGGCGTTCCATGTTCTCAACCTAAATATCAACGTAGGAATAGGAGGTGATTATGTTCCGTTTAAAATAAATTTTATAATGACGCTTTAGACACAACTTGCTTTTTCACTTTTTAAGAGTCGAGAAAAAGCTAAAGATGACTCTAGTCTGCTTCGATGTTTTAACAAGCCCGAAGTGACAAATGCTCGGATGGACTTTTTCAGTTATAGAGTTTAAAAAAGGCCAAAAGAAACTGCTCTGGAGTTCTAGGCAGAGGGTGTGCCAAACTTTTCGCAAAACCACAGAATACGTTTTACGGTACGAGTGGTCGATCTTCGTGAATGCTGTGTTCACTGCATTGCGATCAGTAGGGTGGCCGACACGGTTTCCTATGGATAAAGGATTTATTCCTATAGGGGTCTCCCAATATATACGCGACGATACGTGGGAGCACAAGTCCGTATTGATACTTATCGCTTCACCGTGGAGGAATCACCCAACCACTCAACGCTAAGATATCACGTTTAACGACGCCGGAACACGTCTCTAGCTTAGACCTCTATGTGTTTGCGTTATGTTTCAATGCGTTGTTATGTAAATTCAATTTATTTTAAGGTTGATCTTGTTTAGCATTTTGCCTTTATGGATCACCACGAGATGTATGATAACACTCCTAAATGCAGTCTAAGATGATAAGCAAGCTTTTCAATCTTTCAACTTTGAAAATCTTAACTACTGAGGGAAAAGAAAGACAACATCTTTTCACACAGATCATAGAGCACACACTAATGCACTTTTCCCTAAATCAACATGCAAACTGTCAAAATGTACATGCACAATGCAGGTATTTCTTTTCTCTTTCTTAATGTTTGTGCGATACAAAAAGAAAGCTGTTGTATAATTTTGAATTCAATTTCAAGTGAAAACAAACAAGCTTGTCCAAAATCAAAAGACACCTTAAGATTTACTTGTTTCGACACTAGAAATATATAAATTCAAACCATATGACGAAAGCAAAAGCTCAATCAGCTATGAACAACAAACAAACTAACTCTTCAGATCAAAACGACACTTTATCACAGGTCTAGATCTAAGAGGCCACAGCAAGACTAGTTCACTTTCGTTATGGGAAACTGCAAATGATATAAGAAATACAAAAAGAACAAATACAGTTTCTTTATACAACCGAGGCGGAATAGTGGTAAGGAAAGTTGGTTTCAAATAGGTACATTGACTAGTAACAGGCTGCAAAAACAAGAGTGAAAACAGGGCAAGAAACAGCAGGAAACCCCAGTAGCACAAGGCAAGACTGGTTCAGCGCAGGTAGTGCACTGTCACTTTGACATTCAGCGCAGGTAGCCCCTTCGGGAACTGCGCTGAAATGCAGACAGCCTTCACACAGCCTGCACTGAAGAACGAAACTTTCGTTTCTCTTAGTTTCCGGGTCACAGATTGCTAAAAAATTCACAGTTTTTTGCCAAATCAGAAGCTATCAGTCAAGTACACACAAAGGGATGAAAAGGAGGATGAAAAGCTATCACTAAGAGCTATTCAGAGTCCTTGTGGATCAGCTCTTCAAATCATAAACATGCCCAGAAACTGAGCTAGAGTAGCTGCCCTCTACTTTGCATTTGAAAGATCCAAATGCAGTTCGATTCGGTACTCCCTGTGTTTATGAAATGAATAGCAAAAAACACAAACAACCAACAAGATACGATCCCCAGTGGAGTCGCCAATTTGTTGTTGGGAAAAGTATCCAATACGGAATGACCCTATCCCACTCTAAGGGTGATAGTACCTCAGCAACAACCGAATGCAAAGCTATTCGAGATTACTTCTTTATGAGATGTAAGAGAGAGGAGAAAGAGATCCACTAACCGTTATCTTCCGCTAATGGTTGATCCAATCTTCCCCTTTTGCTGCTTGCTCCCAGCTCCTTATTCTTTCACTGGCCCAGCTACACCAAGATCCTGCAAAATAACAAGAGAGGGAAACTACAAGAAGCATACATTCATAATTGATTCAAGGATTAGAATAAATCAAATATACAAGTATCAATACGCCATTGAGACACATGCATATAGAAGAACCTCAAATGCTTTATTAATGGAAGAAGTAAAGTTCTGAGAGTGTTACAACCATAAGAGGCCCAATCCAGCAACACCTCCCAGCAGAATGAAATCTCCTCTTCACCTACTTCAAAGCAATCACCCAATAGTTCTATACTCAAACCAACACCACTTCCTTACATTCACAAGATTCCAGCCCCCCTAGACCTCTTGAGAGAGCTCTATATATAGGAGTTTTGGAGAAAGGATGAGTCAGCTTGAGGATGGCATGAAGCTGACTAGTGTCCTCTCCCACTTCAGTTATTCTTCAGTTCTTGAGTCCACTTGGAGGTTCTTGCTTCCACTTGGAGATCTAGATCCTCTTACTCATCACAAGGCGAATTCCTTGATCCAAGTGTCATTTTGGAAGCTTCCTGGGCATTGACACCTTGAGGAATGACTGTGCCACTTGGCCAAACTCACCCAGCGCAGGTAGCCTTCATTACTGTTGACATTCAGCGCAGGTACAGAGTGGAGCAGTTGACATTCAGCGCAGATGCTCAGTGGAGCAGTTGACATGATCCAGAATTAGCTTGTTTTTGAGTGTTTTCAGGTGGAGAACTGATATTTAGTGCTGTGGTTTGCTGGCCTTGTTCCTCTAGGGGTAGGAACAACATGTTTAGGGACTTTGGATCCCTTAGATTATTGACATTTCATGCTTCATGCTGTAAGGCACAAAAATGTCTATAACACTAAGCTAAAAGCAAAACTGAAAGGGAATATGTCTCTGTTGCAAGTGAGATAGCTACTCCAGGATGAGATTATTGATGAGATGAAGAACAACTGGGAACACATAACATTCATGAATGAACATAAGATCATTATCAAGGATTACGAAGGCTTTATCTGATCTGCAAAAGAGGAGGGTGAGAAGAACTCTCAGATCACTAAGAAATTTATTCATTTTTTTAATGAAAGGTAGATCAATGAGATGATGCCTATCGATGTGGTGGATACAGTAAACACCATTATGGAGATATCCAAAGTGGTCCTAAAAGAGGAGGCTAGAGTCAAAGCTGAGGAATGCCTCGAAGTAGTGTCAAAAGATATGGCCACCTTGAGTGACAAGTTTGAAAGGGTTGTCCTAGCAGGATTAACCATATATTGGGATTTTATTGGTGAGTTGACCCTTTGGGAGAAATATATATAGAACCTTGTCGAAGCCAAAAGCAGGGAAGGTTCTTCCCATGAGAAAACTTCTACCCTCAAGGGTAAAACTATGGTAAATTATGTGAAGAAATAATTTCAACTGTTGGGAATGGTTAGGAACCTATTTCATCATAGGCTTAGTTACACCAACTTGACCAATCTTAAGGTCACATATCAACGATTCTTCTCAACTCCTTTTCCACCACTAGCACCATGGAAACGATGTGAGCAGTTCATTAATCTTCCTATTGTTCAAATCATTGAACCATCGAGATGGCCTCCACCACTAGTCTACTGTACTTGAAGATATTTTTTATTGTGTTTATTATGACATTTTACTTTCATCTATTATGTACATGTTTTGGTTCTTTTCAGTTTATCAGTATTCAGTTAGTACAACTATGCCATAGAGCATGCTAATGTTTTGACATAATTAGTTACCATGATGAAATCAAAAAATAATATTTTTGTAACAGGATCTCTCTATGTGGCTCTATAAGAAAATTTTTATGAAACTGAAGAAAGGTTCAAAAGTTTTGGAAGTCGCTTCTTGTCTTTTCAGAAGAATACCGCTTTGGATCTTGATGAATGTATGCTTCATGGGAAATTAGTACAAATTTTTGGTGATTCCGACTCATTTGAGTTTGTAGTATGTATTATTTTCTATATGTTTACATATGTGATCAATACTCCTTTCAGAATGCATGTAATAGTAATTGTTAGACGTGTTTTTCATGAATTTATGGATTCATTTAAATTAGTTGCTGATGAATGATGCCTATATGCACATAAAAACTAAGTCCTTAAACACACTCCATGTATCTTTGCATCCCATTACCAGCTCTTCTCCTTTCATTTCAATTTTAATTTTGATGCATTGGATTCTTAAGCATTTAAGACCTTCATCTCAAGTTTCTTTTCTACCCATCTCTCCTATCATACACCCTATAACAACTAATAAGCTACAAACTGAAATCAAGTTCGGCTGCCATGAATCTAAGATTAACATTCCTCTGAATTATCACTTACATTAGTTTCTTGCATTTCGTATCTTATGGAAGGTTCTTAATCAATTTATTTTAAACTGTATTAAAGATTGAACGTGCTATGAATCTCTAGTCAAATATAAAAGCACTCACTAAGATGTCCTAGGCATTGGTCTCCACTCAACCCAAGGGATGTATCTAGGAATGAAATCATAATTTAGTGAAGATAATTAAGTTTAAAATCAACAGCTTATCAATTTATCAATAATGTTATTTTTGAAAAAATTATGATGGGGTGTTACTTAATTGTCTAGAGTAGGAAGATGCTTCGAAAATACTCTACGAAGTCCACTTTGTCCCTGGAGGAGGATATTTTGGTGGAGATACCACTTCACATAAGGTTCTAGGCGAGGGTTACTATTTTCCCACTCTATTTAAAGACACCCATGCCCTTGTTAGAAAATGAAAAACCTACCAAAAGACTGCTAGTAGGCTTAAAAAGCCTACCTTTCCCCTACATCCTGTCATTGTTGAAGCTCCATTTCAATAATGGGGCTTAGACATAATTGGACGAGTTAACCATCCCTTATCATAGAAACGTAAATTTATCATTACATCTACAAATTGTTTTACTAGATGGATTGAGGCAACACCTTTACATGTGGTAAATGCTAATCGAGTCATTGATATTTCTGAATCTAAAATTATTGCTCTTTTTGGTGTTCTTGAGTCATTGGTCTTTGATAATGTACCTTATTTCTCATCCCATGAGTTAGAAACATCAGCCTTAATAAAAGGGATAAAGGTTAAATATTGAACAAACTATTGTCTGCAAAGAAATGGCCTTGCTAAATCTCCAAACAAGAATCTACTAAATATCCTTAAAAGAACAGTTTCAGAAAACCATAAAAACTGCCATACTGCACTATTTAATGCATTATGGGCTGATAAGATCACACTTAAAGCTATTATTGGAAACTCACCCTTTTTACTTGTTTATGGTAGAGAAGTTATATCAACCCCTCACATCTTTCTTCCTTCTCTAAAACTGTCCCAGAGTCTCCATGAAATTAAGTCATCAGCTATGGAAAATATAATCAATGCTTTATTAATTAGAAGAAGAAAGACAGAAAGATAAAACCAAGTCAAATCAATATCAACAACTGGTAAAATGATGGTTTGAAAACAAGTCTTCTAACAAGGATTTTGAAGTTGGTGAACTACTTCTAAGATGGCATAAGGCCCATGAGGACAAAGGGGAACACACCAAGTTTCAGAAGTTATGGTTGGGACCCTTCATTATTACAAAAAAGATTGTACCAAGCAAATCTCAACTGCGAACTTTGGAAGGTCAACTAGAGTCACTCCCAGTGAATAGGAAAATTCTAGAAATATACTTTGTGTGATCTCCTTTGGGAGACTTTTGTACATATTTCTGTTATGGTTTTATTTGATTTTGTATGTTTGAGTTTGCTCTTTTTTTTTCTTGAGTATTATTTTTCCTTATTTTGGATTCCTTTTGATACTATTTTTTTTGTTTTATTCCATAGTAAAATTTGTCTGAAAACAACTTTAAAATGGAAACTTTATTATATGATTTATTGACTCGTGCTAATTTTTGAATTAATTCTTTCAGGTTGATCTCAATAAAAAATTCCTCTATTCAAAGATATCTTCAGATATGGTCTCAAGTACAAAAATTATCTTAGCCCACTATTAGTGAAGAATAATTTATATTTTAGAAAAACAGATTACTTCTAACAACAATATTAAAACGAAATTCAAAAGGTAAAATTTTCATGCCATCCCTTGCTCTTAAGGAGTAGATTTTCATCCCCATATATTAAGTAATCTTAAATGTAGGACAACTCCTACATTTAACGACGCTGAAACATGTCTCTAGCCTAGACCTCTATGTGTTTGTGTTAATGTTACAAATGCTCCTTAGGTTATTTGAAGTGAATTTTAGATTTGATATTGAATAACAATTTAGTTTCAAGGCTCAAAACTCAATGTCACATGAACACACCTATAATGCAACTAATATGACAAAAATAACTCTTTTCAATTACGATGAAATTTATTTAGTGTAGGGAAGGGATGCAAACAATGATGCAATAATCAAATATGCAGCAAACAAGATATTCCTAACTAGATATGCCAAACCATGCAATGTAATATACGCATGATTCCCCTAAAAACTATGCAAATGTAATCTATATATAATTTCCTTTCTTGCTATGAAAGTGAGAGTTCTAACTATGTGAATGTGATATACGCAAGAGAATTATTCAAAACAAACACAAGAGGATTCCAATGAAATCAGATGGAATCTAAGATTTCGTGAACAAACGATTGAAACTGAAATTGGGTGGAAATTTCAAAAATCAAAAGAGATGACACTCAAAGGCGATTAGTACTCATACACATTTCACACAATTTCACACACAAAACCCTAGATGAAAATGCAAAAATACCCTTTCCAACACACTTAATTTTTGAAATGAAGAAAAATAAGATGCAAAATTTTAATCAATGATTCAAATGCACCTTTGAGAATGAGGACAATAAAAACAATTCATCCAAGCTATCAATGGTCAAATGAGACAAGTTTTCAAGTAACCTAATGATAAGAACAAAGAAAAAATGAAACCAATTCTTACCAAAGGAAATCAAACATAAACGAAAACAAAATGTAGGCTTTAGAGATACCACAAGGCACTAAAGACTCAGGGAAGGTTAGCTCGAAGTAGGCTGATCAAATCAACACTTCGGAAACAAGGCATTTTTTATGGGAAAATAGGGATCAATGTAGGTGCAAAAGAGGCACTAGTGCTTTGCAACATAGGTAGAAAGAGGGCCCAGATAAGGTGAAATGTTCTATAAATGGACCGAAGGGTGCATTGGTCCTTGGAAAGAGTATTTTGACACAGAAATTGAAAACAAGACTTAATGCAATCACTTCCTAGGTTTGTTCTTGGTTGGTTAAAGTAATAATGTATATGATAGATGTTGGGTGTGGAGCTTTATTATCTTTTTTATTCATAGGTATTTGCTTCAGCCGGATCTATACCCCAGGAATATTGTACACCCATCCACGTAGGAGGGTGCGTGGGGGGCCATCCCCCTTGACTGGGGGGTACGGGGGCTAGCGGGCCCCCCAAGCTAAAAAATAGATGTAAAATTACCTTGTAAAATGTTGTAATTTCATAGTCAATCTGATCCATCCATTAAGTGGATGATATGATAGTAGAAGTTTTATTTAATTTATGATTTTTTGTCCTAGATAGAAACTCCTCGATATATATGAGGGAATTATATTGTGGATGTGTGTATGTGTATTCTAAGCGAGAAAGAGAGAGGAGATTGTGTGAGAACAAAGAGGAAATTACAACAGATCTATTGTAGGTTGTATCTCTTCATTTTGTTTCTCTTGTTTTATGCATTTTCTATGTTTGTGTTTCTACAATATTTTAATGTGTTCCATTGCTCTATAATATATAATTTTCTAACAATTGGTATCATAGTTGAAGGTCTATTTGGCTGATACACGCATAGGAGAGAAGGGCTCCTGGTTGAAGTGGGAGCAATGGAGAAATATGGTACGTTTAGGGTCAAACATTTAATGGCCATTGAGTGGAATGATAAAGAAGCTGATGAGTATGACAGACACATGATATTCTCGATAGAAAGGTACTCGAAACAATACAGTTGTTCCTAGCAGTGTTGGTAGCCTTTAATATTTCAAAGGAAATGACAATAGAGGGTTTAATGTTAGCATTGGACAAACTATATGAAAAACCCTTGGCCTAAAATTCTTATGAAACATTTATTTAGTATAAAAATGTCATAAGGTGGATTGTTGCTGATCATTTAAATGAATTTAATACAGTCACCTATCAGTGAAGTTCTATAGGGGTAAATTTTGATGATGAAGTTAGGGCTCTTTTATTTCAGTGCTCATTGTTAGAAAATTTGAATGGTTTAGTTATGGACATTAGTAACTCTGTCCATGGATCTAGTACTTTAAACTTTGATGATGTTTTCAGTGCAATTATTTTTGAGGAAATGTGACAGAAAAGCTCTGGTGAGATCTCAGGTAATGCTTTGACTACAGAGTCTAGGGGAAGAAAAATGGAAAGAGGAAAGAGCCCAGGACATCGTAGTAAGTCAAGGAAAGGAAAATCCAAGTCCACATCGGGGATAGTGTGTTGGAAATGTGGGAAGAAATGACACCTGAAGAAAGACTGTAAGTCTCAAAAGGGAAAAGAAGGAGACACACAACAAGAAAACAATCATGAAGCAAATGTGACAGGTGATGTGTTGCAAGATGATTTGATTCTTTCATTAGAAAATATTATTGATGCTTGGGCGGTAGATTCATGGGGCCTCATTCCATGACACATCTAATAGCAAACATTTTCATGATTATGTTCAAGGAGATTTTGGACAAGTTTGTTTGGGTGATGATAAACCATGTAAAATCATTAGAATGGGTTAAGTTTTCATAAAATAGCTGAATGGAATCCAATCACTATTGAAGGAGGTAAGGCATGTTCTAGATCAAAAGAAAAATATAATTTCAACAGGGCAGTTGGGAGGTGAAGGTTGTGTAACTACTTTTACAGATAAAACTTGTGTTGGCTTATTGGGGCCTGACCCAGGTTCATAAATGTTTTAGCCAAGAAAATCCCAAAACTATCGGCCCCTTTGGAAATAGTCCATGGAACGTGGACTAAGGTCTCACCCAAAGTAGTATGGGAGGGTGCTGGAACTAGGTTTCCAAACCCTAGGGATGTCTTGATGAGGCTTAGAAAGTCACGAATTGATCCTATGCACTGCGCTACTTTCGCGTAGCTGACTATTCAGAGTAACTACCTTTGCACGATTTGGAAGATGAATGTGAATGCAATTTACCTTTTCTGTGCTTAATATTATTTAGATCTTGAATTAACTTATGAAGGCACAATACTCTTAGTTACCAATTAACATAAACAGGTAGGTGCGCAATCATAAACCATTAACAGATGCATAAACCAGAATACAAAACAGATACACAATATTTCAGAACCAGCTTATCGTTTATTAATCTTCTGTTCCAGTACAATCCAATTCCACCCTGCGCACTCAGCTGCAGGGGTCCGCACACACCACTGCGGACTCTACCAGGCCTCTGCACACATAGTTGTAGAGCCTCTTCTACTACTACAACTCTCGACTCGGACTTACAGACTCAAAGCGAATATCACCATTAACAACCCATAACACTTCAGATCTCCTCCAAAACTACTCCAAAAAAATGACTTCTACACCTAAATCCTTGCTTTATTTATACCTTCCCATGGTCCACGGACCGTGCCCAGGCTGACTCACTTTCTATCATCTTACATTATTTTCGGGTGGACTACCCTTTGACTTGACTCATTACAACTCACGCTCCATGCACTTCACGGAGCCTTTAAAATACCAATACACAAAATTGTGGGCTTTAAGCCCCAAAACCATTACATGGGGGATCCACTATGTTAGAGCCTAGATTTGCCTCAGGCTGAAAAGACAAGGTTCTAGGTCCACATCAAACCACGCTCAGCCTCGTAGCTAGCCCTACGAGGACAGGAGAGGGCTCTCTCCGGGTCAATCTCAGCAAAATATGATATATGGGGCTTGAGATGACTTAAATACAAACTAATTTTAGGCTAGGTATGAAGTGTAGAGTTTTGATTTGATTTTTTGGGGTTTTGTTGGAAAAAAGGGACAGGCAAATTTTGGGTCTGAGGATGAGGCCAGATTTTTGTAGAGTTCAGGTAGGGGCAAGATAGGCAGTAGTTTTGATGCTTTGGATTGAATGAATGGGTGTATCAGACTGGTGAGGAGCCAAGGAGGGCAAGAAGGTCTCAAGAGTCCTCCGCAAACAGATGAAAACATGAAGAATTAAACAAAATATCTAGGCATAGCATAGCAGTCCATGAATTCTACCTTAATCACTCATTTGTTTGATTGCGAAAGAAAAGAGAAGGGATAATGATACACATAAACATCAATGAACTTAAAAATACATAGAGAAAAACACCATCAAAACATAGAGCCACATGGATCCCAACAGGTGCTGCAAAACCCTAGTCTTTCCTTTGCCAAAATTGCAGAAATGAAATGTACAATAGAGTGCCAAGCAATCCCAAGTATCCAACCCTGAAAATGACTTAGAAATTACATAATATAGACAATCCAAACCCATTCCCTTGCCTCTAGGGGTCGAGCTCATCATTCTAGGAGCTGTTTGAACTAATTCTAAACAAGGAACTGAAATTTAGGTAGTCAAACAACTTACCCCTATATGCTAGGAAACTGATTCATTCACTCACATTTCACCTTTTGGTGAATGAATCTTCTAGAACAAGTAAAAATGTGCCAATATTACATCATGGTTGTCAAATTACATCATGAAAAATCAAGAATAACATCAAGAAGCAAAACTAGTCAAAACTGGGCAAATTACTGAGCTGAACAGTGAAAAATTGGCAAAAATCCTCTATGCGCCGTGCCAAAATCTGTATGCATCATGCCACTTTGGAGCTGATTTTGAGGCACTTCCTAAAGTCCAAATTGAGCCCAAGATAGCTCGTTGGAAATCCCTACCTGTCTACTTTCAAACCCAAGTGGATTTCTGAATTTGGTGCCCATTTGCCCCTCCAAAACTTCAATCTCCCAAGACTGCTTTCTGTGTGTCAAAATAAGGGTAGTGAGGTCATGTTTTGAGTGTTTTTGACCTCCTGGGGACTCAAAACTTACCCAAATTTCTTGGCCATGCACCAGAAACCATGATTTTTCATGAAAAATCCAAAAATGTAAACTTTTTGCAATTTGGAGCTCCCTAAAAAAAGCGCGGGCATAGGGAGAAAAACCCTATTTTTTGTGCCAAAATTTGTCAAAATGCCAAAAATGCCCCAAATTTCTTGAAATTTGGGCAGAGCTTCCTCATTAAGTGTCATGCTGGGCTAAAGAGGCTTTGGCCAATATCTGAAGACGATCGAGCTCCTTTGCCTCTTTTGCTTCCTTTTTGCCTTCTTTAACTTTGCCTTTAAATTTCTGATTCGTGCCTTGCAGACCTTGTTCCGTGCCATGTAGTGGAAAGCCATGTGTCTCAACAATGCATGGACCTTATTGGCCTTGTCCAACAGTCTCTCTAAGTGGATGTTAGCTCTCTTGAGATTAGACTCCCGATCATCATTAATCTCTTGCTCCAATGAAGTGAGCTCAACCCTTCTCCTTTGTGCGGCTTGGTGATTCTTGCGGATGTTTTGTAACTCCATGATTACTTGTGAATCTTCAAGCTGTTTGTTCCTCTGCTCTAGATATTTCATGGTCCACTTAGCTCTCCAAGTCAAGGGATAAATCTTGGATCACTGTTTTCTGCTCTTGGATGATCTCCCTAAGCTTGGCACTTTGTGGGCACGTGTCTATATCATCATCATGAAGGAGAATGAAGTCGGTCTCTTGTTCACCTGAAGGCCCCTCATCCTACATTGGCCTCTTGCCTTTGTCCTGTACCTGTGATGTTAATAGAGGAAGCGAGGCCCCTTCCACCCCGGGTGGAGATAACACACACTTCACTACTGCAAACAAATGTCTAATGCCTCTCTGATATGTGATGAATACCGGCACACTAGCGGTCTCATGGCGTTCATACTAATGAGAAAGTCCATCTATCTCATGTTTAACCTCTGATAATCCCTGTGAAGCTCTGAAGAAGTCACGAGAGATGAAATCATCCCAAGTGATGCACTATAATCCAAGCTGATGAACCACCAAAATATTAATAAGAGAAAAATGATAAATAATGTTAAGTTGCTGCTGACGGGTTTTGTGTTGCACAAGGGTGGTCATCCTCTCTATGTTCCGGCAAACGAAATATGGAATGTTCATGATCCATACCCTGGTGAAATGCATGAGAAACATGATGTGATAAGCATATAAATGAGAGAACCGTCCCTCATAGCTGAAATACTTCATGATTAATTTCATTAGTGGAGAATATTCATATTTCAGATATCGGAATGGAAACACTCTCTTCAGATGCCTCAAGAAACTAGTTTTAATGTATGGCTCATAATGCTTCCGGTCAATCTTCTTCCTCTTGGTCCATGGTTCCCCAATGTTTGGTATGCTAGTTGCTAGTGAGACAGATTCTAGTGTAAGTGTGAAGGTGACACCGGCTAAGGTAGCTTGATCTCCATGTAAATGCAGCACAAATAGACGAGCCAACTCATGATGAAATTGAAAATTATCCACCTTTTGAGAAAAGTCATAGCATGACTGATGCTGGAAACAAAACATGGCAAGAGGGCAGGCCTGTAATTCAGTGAGGGTGACTGGTTCTTCTCTGATATGTCTACCTCCTCTATGAGGCCTCTGGGGTGCATGTTCCTCCATGGGAGAGTCACTTTGGGTTTCCATTTCATAATCCGATGAATGCTCAGATGCCATGACTGCTGTTTTTCAAACTGCCTTGGAGAAAAAGATGTTGGTGTAGGAAAACTATGTTGAACTGCTCTTTTAGTGATGTGTTCAAATTCTGCCACCAAGGGGAAACAAATGAAACTAGGGACTCTTAGGAAGAGGTAAATTAGTAAGGGATTAGGGACTATTGGGACTATAGGGATTAGGGAAATGTAGGAGGGTTTTGAGGGATTTGATGTATAGGGTTAGGAATTGTTGTGTAGGGTTTGAGGTGTGAGATTGGAGAATTTGGGAAAGAGCATTTAGGAGAAGGAATTAATGAGATTAGGAGGGTAGGAAATTAAGGAATGATAAAAACAAGAGAGGAATGGGAAGGAGGAGTGACTTTGGTAGCCAAACACTGATTTTGAAACCCACAACAATTTTCCTTTTGAGGTACTTTGGAGGTAGGGTTTAAGATTTTAGTTTCAATCATTATCATCCATAAACCACCATAACTTATCACAAAATTTGATGAAATACCAAGATAATGACCCTACCTAGCAAATCCACGCAAGTTATGGGCAATTTGGAGAAATTTCAAGTAAATTCAGGCTTTCAGCTGTATGCGTCGTGCCGCATACCCAATGTGCCACGCCATCCCAGTGCACCGCACCCATGTTAATTTACACTGTGTGGTTTCTCCCAGTGTGCTGCACCTCCCCAGTGCGTTGTGCCACCTGCTCTGTGCGCCGCGCCAGCCAAGTTTCCTCCAACTTCACCCAAATCACACACTAACTCAACCAATTTGCTTTGAGTACCTTCTCTTTTGTATTGGCATGCAAATAAAATTGATCTTCATGAAAATATCTTTATAAAGACATGGATTTGATTTTTGACTCTCCAAGACCCATCTTTGTAATGTTTTGGCATTGGAACTTTTCCATTTTAATACAACTCTGTTTTTAAATTTCCTTTTTTATTTTTTGACTGAAATTATGAAATTCTTGGCAATTTTTTGCAGGGATAGCTGACACGGAATTTGGAAAAGGAGACCAGGGTTGCGCCTGAATAATTCAACAACTGAAAAACTTTTGAAAATTATTACAAAAACGAAATGTTGAATTTTCTTCAAAACAGAGTTTTGAAGAAGAGTCACAATCCATCCATATGATGATGAAAATCTTTGAAATAACAACTTATTAAGAACCTCCCTCATGAGTCTGCTGGAATTATTAGACAGTGTTGAAAACCAAATTGACTAACCCTAGACCTAATGACTGAAATGACTCTTGTGATATAGAAACTGAAATAGGACTGTAAGTGACTTTAGAAATTGATTTTGATGAACAAACCTGAGCCAGCATGGATAAGGCATGAGGGGTAATGAATGACAAGACCCTTCCGTTAGATTTATGGCATGCTCCTAGTGGAATGAAACTGAGTGAATCGAGCGAGACACCTAAAAATGAAATGCAAAAAGAGAAATGATCTCTAATGGAGGGATGTAAAGACCGACTCTAACACGCTACCCAACAGGCACCCAACACAAACATCGTGACTCATCTCGAGTCACTTGGCCAGTGTGGTGATATTTGCTCGGAGTCCATCCAACAACCTCTGTGATTCGTGGATGTCTGCCACACATTCCTCTGCTATCTGTTGTAGCAGTTATGCATGACTCTCTGATGCATCATTGTCAGAGGCACCCTCTTATGTTTTCGCATATGTGTCCTGCATTGGGGCTAGCTTCCCTTTGATCATGGCGATGACTGTGAATTCTTCCTTGAGCCAAGGCTGGATGCGTGCTTCAAGCCCTGCTTCTTTCTGGCATGTGGCATCCACTAGTTCCTTCAGATCTTGGGCCTCCCTTATCTTGGCCAATCTTTGGGTAAGGGTGACCGTCTGCATGGTCCCCCAGACATCGTCATAGGCGTATTACAGTTTCCGCGCTTCTGTCTCTAACTATTGTAGCGTTGGGTCCTCCTGTGATGAAGTGAGCACTAAGAGGGACTCATCCAAAAATTCTATGTAGCCTTGTACAACATGCTCTATCTCTTTCATCCCCGATTGAATGGCATGGTGAAGCTACTCTCTAACTTCTAGGGGTGTAGAGGACTACGCCTTCAGTTGCAGCTCCGCGAATTACAAGTTCAACTCTAACTAACCCTTCGTAGCCTCCTCCTAGGTCCTACGGACTCCATCTACTAGTTGATGAATCTTTTCTGCGGTGGGAAGTGCTACTGGCATGACCAACTCGAGAATGATGCTACAGGCCTCCTCCACTACCTGTTCTAATCCTTGGTTTCAGGTGACCATGTTATCGCAATGCAGGCTAAGCTATTCAAAATTTACCTTCTGCTCACTCAAGACTTGAAGAGCGTGGCCCTCCTTGGCATGAAGCTCAGCAGTTAGCCCATCCTGCAGCTGGTATAGAGTTTCCCTGGGAGGGGTAGCCAAATTCAACCCCCAACCCCTCATGTCACCTTTGACTTCTACTAAGATGACACCTTCTAGTAACACCAAAGTGTTCATTGTGTGTGCACACAACATCTGCTCAATTTGGGTTATACCTTCTGCATGGTATGGTGTCATCATTCTTGGGGGTCACACCTGTAATGCCTGCAACTGTGCTTTGATCACCCCCAACATAGTTGGCTTCTCCGTCATCAACTCTACCAGAGCATCCTTAGTGACATTGTGAAATGGTTTGCTACTATCAATAAGGGTTCTCTCCATTGTTTTTGTTGCCTTTGTCTTTTTGCGCATGGGTGGCTGCTCCTGGACGCGCGGCCTCTTAAGTTGGGTCATGTTTTATGTAAGGTCTGTGCATTCCTGTGTCTCTACCTCCCCTTGTATGTCCTATTCCATGGACATTTCCTGGCCTTCCTTGATCTCCTCAGTGGGCGCGGTTGTGGTTTGTACCATCTGCTCTAGTGTTGCTGCCTCAGCCGTCTGCCACTGCGTGGCCTCTTCCTATTCTTGACGCTTTCTTTCCGCTAGCTTCGCCATGCGCAAATTGGTTTCCTACTTCCTTTGCTGCACCACAATCTTTTCCAATTCCGCCAAGTCTAGGGTGTGCCACTCTAGAGACCATGTTGCCATTACTTCGAAGATTGCATCATCTGTGGCAATGAACAGTAGCATTTCCCATGCTCGGGTTGGATCCTTGCGCGCCTAGATATATAAGTTATGCATATATGCCTTGAATTCTGCCATGCTCTATAAAGTGTTATATAGTATTGGGGACAAGCGTGGCCTACAGTCAATCCATGTTCGTAAACATTCCTCTACGAATGTCCAAAATACCTTTATCTCCTGAATCCTCATCGCGTCTTTTGTTGCCCAGAGCGAGGTGTATCTCATGGCCTCGGGTAGGTTTCGCTCCATGGCAGGAAACTAGTTGTTCGCCAGCAACTCCCCAAAGACCAATAGGATGGATAAGAGCAACCACACGTAGTGGAAGGTCTTACCCTGGTCTTGGGCTTCCGTGCAATTCGTCATAAATTCATCGTAGAGAAATCGTACCCAGTTGAACTGGACCCCTTCTGCACACTGCTCTGCCAACACAATCACAGTTGCTCGCACTTCGTCTGCATGAGATTTCCTCATGAGCTTGCTGGCCAGTAGCTGGGTAGCGATGCGCACCCATCAGTCCTTGATGCTTGCTATTACATACCCTCACTTCATTTTCTCAATCTTATATTTGTCCTTCATAGCTTCCACAAGGCCCAAGTCGCTGCTCTTTACGGTGATGTTTGTAGGATTGCTGCCTGGTGGGCTCCAGTATTGTAGCAATAATGCTACAACTCCTGGAGCTTCCTATCTCTAATTTTATCAACCCGGTAGTTCGTAACAAACTTGGAAGCGACGGTGCTGTATGCACAAGTACTAGCTCTTGTCGCAGCTATCACTTGGTCAGCTGGCACAAGTCTGCTAGGGCTCAAGCCAACTTCTATATGTTCTCAGAAGAAGCTTTCTAAATGATGGACGAAGGCTATATCAAAGGAAATTAACCTACTTTACAATAATGAACTGAAAGCCAACAAAACAGGGAAACCCTAGTAAACCCTAATCTGACTAGTCTAATCTCTATGATGCGATGGTGGGAGTGCAAACTTCTAGAAATGATGCCATTACTTCTAGTGATATGAGATGCATGAATTCAAGCTACTTCTACTGAAAAGAACATTGTTTTTGTATTTCTGCTTAAGTGGTTGGAGTTATTATGATTTTGTCTCTTATTAGGGTTTGACTGTGCAGGGGTGGTTCGAAGGGAATGAAAGCTTGGGAAAGGTTAGGAGGGCTAGGAAAGGTTCCAGAGGATCCAAAACATCATTCCACAGAAGTCCACAACGTTCAGGTGCTCGGCAACCGAGTTTGCAGGCTTCTACAGGATGTCTGCAGGGGATCCTACAGGAAGCTCGAGATTTCTACAGGAAGTCTGCTAACTTCTACAGGATGTTCTGTGGTTGGAGTTTTGGGTGATGGAGGAGTGGAGGAGTTGTTTGGGTGAATAGGTAGGATGGAAAGGGAGCTTATGATGGCTCAGGGACAGAGATATGAGATGAGGAAAGAGTGGGTACAGTTGGTGGATAGAAGGGTGGAAGCAATGAAAAGTCCAAAAAGATGGAGCTATGTGAACAGTAGAAGTGTTGGAAGGAAAACGAGCTGAACAGAGGTTGGGTAGGTGGCTTTAGGCGTGGTTGAGAAGAAGAAGAAGATAACAGGGTGATGCAACACAGTGTAAAGGAAACAAATCTGCACAAAACCGAGAATTCATCAACCTATCCTAACTGTGTTATTCAATCAACGAACAGCAATGTAAACTTCAGAGAAGAATCGTGCATGGAGTTGGAATGAAGAAGTACTGCTCAAGATCAGAATGCATGGATGGATCTACAATTGAAATGACTGTGTTGCAGCTTGAATGAAAGTATAAGACTGCGTTTTTTGGTGGTTGGTACGGTCTTCACCCCCAATCTCTAAACAGAGATGGCAGTGAGTGCACTGTCAACCTTTTCTTGGAGCTCTAATGAATGCTGATCCTCCTACTCTAATCTAAGAAACTAAAAGCACTTGAACTGTAAACTAATCCTACTCAATCACATGAAAGAAATCAAATCAGCAGACTGTAATTTCTAAATGCATGTCAAAACAGAGGAATAAAGTGCTGAAAGGAAAGACAATTAACAATACAAGGAAGAGGAGGTCTATTGCTCTCAGGTTGGGCCCTAACCTGAGAGCTATAGCTCCCTTAAAAACTCAGAATTGAATCCAAAGCTGCCTGCCTTTATTGACTAATCATGAATCTAACATCATGCCAAAACTGGCTTATAAAAAGCAAAAACCGAGCTGTAGCTCGTGCTTAGAAATTGCAACAGTAGTTCAAAAGTTCAAAAAGATCCTATCAAAGGCTACGGCCTTAATATTTATACATGATGAGGGTCCAGCTGGCTTCCTCAATACGTGGAGCTTGGATGTCCAACTGAAAGTTAAACTGCTGTAAACTGTTGTTCCTGTAGAACCCGTTGACTGCCTTTAAGCTCGATGGGGAGAGCTATTGGAGCTCAGAGTTAGGGTGGAGATCACGAGGGAGGTCATTTAAGGCTGTAGACAACCTCCCTATAAACCTGCAATGCCACCTTTGCTATCTCCTTGTCTCCCTCTGCGTGGTATTTGCTCCCTTTAATGCCAAAAAACCTGAAATCATCATGTATTAGCCACATAGATATAATGCCTGCCCTTCTTCCTACAAATAACACGAATATACCAAGAAATGAATGCATAAGTGATAAAAGATGAAGGGTTGAGCAAGGTAAGTAGGCCAAATGAGCCCAAATTGTTACCAAAAATTGGGGCTCATCATCACCCCCCAGCTAAACTATTTGCTCATCCTTGAGCAATTTTGCCCCAGCTCCTTGTCCTTGGCCGAGAACTAGGCTCTGGAATATGCTCTTTCTTTCCTACTCTTGGTGGCTCTGCTTGTTCGGCCCTTGGTGGCGATGAGGGTGCCACTCCTTCCCTCTTCTCTATTTCCTTGACCTTGAGCCGGGCTTTTAAAGCCAATTGGCATATCCTTCTTTTCCAAGTAGTTGTTTTTGGGCTCCCCCTCTCGTAGGTGACCGATATCTTCGAGGGGGACCTCTCACTGGGTGAAGTAGGGGCATCCCCTGTAGCGATTTGGCTGCTGGATGGGGGTTGTGGCTTGCCCGTATTTATTCTCGAACTTCTTCGAACTTCAAAGTATAGAGGGGTCTCCCTCTTTCTCTTTTCTTTTGGCTTAGGTGGCGTGCTGAGGCCAGCCAACACAACTGCTGCCTCCCTTTCACGAATATCAGCTTTCTTCTCCTTGGGTTTCACTTTTTCAAGGCTTCCTGTAGAAGACCCTGTTTGAGTCAATTTCGGGCTTCCTGTAGAAGACCCTGTTTTGGTAATTTTCGGGCTTCCTGTAGAAGACCCTTTTTCTGTTTTCGGGCTTCCTGTAGAAGCCTGTTTCTACTTTCCTGTAGACATAGGTGTCACCACCTTGGCTTGCTTTGCTGCATGGGTTTTGCTTTTTGGTCTGGTTGTGGGTGCTGATGAGGTACTTGTGCTGATGTGGACCTTCTCAGCTTTGTCCGTTCTGCTCTGCAACCTTTTCTCTCTTGCTGACAAGATGGGTGTGTCACCTTTTTCTTTGTCATCCTTTTTCTCGTGCTTCCTCCTTTGTTCTTTCTTCTGCACTATGGTCGGGGTCTTCTGGCCTGTTTCTCTCTTTCCCGCGGCCACTGTTTCTTTCTCCTCACTGCTGGAAGAACCACTTTCCTCGGTCAACATCCTGATGTCTCCATCTCTTGTCAAATTCCTGAATGCTTCCCATGAGAGGGGAACCTTATATGAATGAAGCGCATCCTCCACGAGAAGTTTGATCAACCCATGGTGGGCTACCTGATCTGGTATGCCTTCTTTTAACTTTGTGGCACACTCAATTAGAGACTGTAGCAGGAAATAAGGAATGCTCAGTTTGTTTTCTACAGGAAGATCAATCTGGTGTCTCAATTCAGTGAGCAACCGAAAGTGATACTCGTACACAATGCTAAAACGGCCTTCACAGGTTATATACTTCATGATCTGTAGGCTAACTTCATTCCATGGTGGTAGCAAGCTGGTTCTACGCACCCCATTTTTGTCCTCCGAGAATTCCTCCTCAGGTGGAAAGAATTCTTTCTTTGCCTGCTGGCTCAACATCCTTTCTTCCTTATCCCATGGCAAACCCATTGGAAGTTCAGTAATTCGACTGATATATTGCGGGGTGAGCTTGAGGCTTAGGCCCCTGAAGTTCACGGTGGCCAATGTTTTGGATTTCGGCCTCAAAGCTTGTAAAAATTCTTCTGCCACTTCGTCGTCATAACCCTGCAACTTGTCACAAAAGGATATCCATTGTGCTCGTGTGAAGAGCTCCACCACCTCCTGGTTTTCTCTTAACTTTGATGAATCAGTGGGTTCCCGTCTAATAAAACCACCCGGCATGATAAAAACTGTTGCTAGAGGTGGCGAATGTGGAAGAAGTTTAGCTTATTGGGACAGAGCGTAGAATTACGCTTCCGTCGTGCAAATGATCCACAAAACTTATCCCTGAGGACCTTAACACAGTTTAATTCACTGACATCCTGTAGAACGACAGTCTATGCCCAGTAGACAACAATTGCAACCATTTCCTATGACCAGACTGTAGACGACGATTCTGCCACCTTTTAAAACCAATTGCATGGAGAGTTCAGGGTTACCTTTTTATCTGCCACCTTTTTACGTGAGGAACCCGCCTTCCTGTAGGAGCAGCTTTCCTGTAGGAGCAGCGCGTGATTCCTGGGGAAGACTACAGTTGGTCTGCGCTCTCGGTGTTGCTTCACAGCCGTTCTGATAGCCAAAGGCTCGGAGTTTCGAACTGCAGAAGGATCCGAATGTTCACTCGAGGTTCAAACGGTGAATGATAAATGCATGCGGGCAATCTAGCCGATTAGATTTGAATCGGCGGAATCCGTGGCGCGGGGGTGAGCTGTCCCCGCCGGACCGTTGGATGACGTCGTTCCATCATTTGTCTGCGAGTTCACTTACTACCGCATCATCCCTCTAGCAGATCCGCCGCCGTTTCTTCTGCTAAATCCGTTTTTCCCGACGGGGATTGTTCTCACGTGTGTGCTGCCCATTCCTTTTGTTACGGCCGCCACCCAAACATCTGACTGGACCATTAACCGGTCGACGTGGCCAGTCAACTGGCCATACAACCGCTCAACCCATTCACTTCACACTTTGCAAACAATTCAAAGTAAAATTCATGCAATCTGACGGAAGAAAGGGTCGAGACACTTACCTGCACGGTTGCAACACGATTTTTCGGGTTTTGGACGATGATGAATGGATCTATCTGCTGCTGGTGAATTTGCACAGGCCCGGAGGTTCGCGTTTTCAGGCTGCCGACGATGGAGTTGATGCTTGGCTGCATGCGTCCGCGTTTCCATTGCATATGGCCAGCGCTGTGAATAGTATACACTCTAGCGGGCTTAACTGTTACAGGACTCTCGCGGGATGTCTTGTAACAGTTCTTCCTCCTTGGGTGCATGCTGCACGACGAAGGGTCTGGCCCCCCGATTACGCTCCCAGGGCTTCTGGATGACTGAGATGGATATGGTATGAGATCTCAGCGTTTTTTTTTTATTTATTTAAAAATTGATTTTTCTGAGAACTCATCGATCTGCTTTGCTAGTGCAGGTAACTTCGTTGCATGTCGACAAGGATGGCAGGACGAGGTAACAACAATGTGCAAGGGAGATAACAATAGCTTGCATGCGTCCAAAATGATCCTTAGTCGTTAGATCTCCTCATAAAATGGATTCTGGGCCATCCTGCACTTCTACAGGAAGTTTCCTGTAGAAATACAGAGCTTCCTGTAGAAAGGTTGCGTTTCCTGTAGAGAGTCTGCACCTTCCTGTAGAAAATCTGCATCTTCCTGTAGAAAATCTGCGTCTTCCTGTAGAAAATCTGCGTCTCCCTGTAGAAGACTCAAACCATGATAAAGTTGCACATACCTTGGAGAAAATGAGTATTCTTGGAGGAGGTGCTAGTGAGGTCTCCTGACAGCATGATAAGGATCCTTAGCTTTGAGTTGAGAGGCTTCCTCTCCTCCATAGTACACCTGCAACCTGCATGCAACTTTACATTATGAATTTGCTGACCTTGCTTCTTTTTTTTTTTTTTGAAAGATAACAGGGGCGCCTCAATGAGGTTTTCACCCTTGCCATCTGCCTTAAGCGCCTCAGAGAGGTTTTCACTCAAGGATCTTTTTTCAAATCTCTTTTCCTTTTTTTTGAAAGACAATAGGGGCGCCTCAATGAGGTTTTCACCCCTACCACCTGCCTTGGGCGCCTCAGAAAGGTTTTCACCCAAGGATCTTTATTATTATTATTATTATTATTTTTTTTTAGATCTTTCAGGGTATGCCCAAAGGAGAGGCAGAACCCTTCTCTATGACCAACACTGATTTCTCCATAGTTTTGATGAACTCTTGTCTTGAGAGAGGCTTCCTGTAGATCTTCAATCGATGCCCATTGACGAGCATGGGGATGGCTTCCTCATCAATGGTCCGAATAAGAACAGATCCATTGTCATGACATTTTTCCACAGCATATGGTCCTAGCCATCTGGTTCTCAGCTTCCCCCTGAAATATTTGTATCTGGAGTCATACAACAAGGCCCAATCTCCCGGCTGAAATTGCTTATCATGGAGATGTTGGTCATGCCACACCTTTCTCTGAAGTTGAACGACTTTCGAGTGAAGGAGGGCCTGCATCCGGTGCTCATCCAGTCCATTCAGCTGCAATAACCTTTCTTGTTGTGCATGGCTGAGATCTAGATCTAGCTGAGCTGCCATCCTCAAAGTGTTGTATTCGAACTCAATGGACAGCAAAGCTTTCTTCCCATAGACCAGCTCATAAGGTGTGAAGCCGGTGGTGGTCTTCCAGGTTGTGTTGTAAGCCCATGTGGCCTCAACCAGGCGATCTGCCCAGTCCTTTCTGCTGCTGCTCACCACCTTAGTCAAGATCCCTTCTAATGCTCTATTGGTGACTTCCACCTGCCCATTTGCTTGAGGGTGATAGGGGGTGGAAGTCCTATGCTTGATCTTGTGGTGAGCTAGTAAGTCTTCAACCAGGTTGGATGTGAACTGGCTCCCTTGATCGGTGACCAGCTCTCTTGGGTAGCCAAACTTGTAGAAGATGTTTTCTCTTAGGAACTCGACCACCTTTTCTTCTGTTGCTGCTTTGATTGCTTTAGTCTCTGCCCACTTTGTCAGGTAGTCAGTATACACAATGATGTAGGACCTTTGCCTCGAAGGAGGGTTGATTGGACCCACAAAGTCCATACCCCACTTCTCAAATGGCTCAAGAGTCACTTGAGGTTGGAGAGGAATCTCATCCCTTTGAGTTGGTTTCCCCATTCTTTGGCATTGGTCACATTGGCTGATATATCTTCTGACATCTTGATGAAGTGTGGGCCAATAGTAGCCTGCCTGCAGGATTTTGAAGGCAGTCCTCTTTGCTGCAAAATGTCCTCCACAAGGCCCATCATGACAGGTGAGGAGGATATCAAAGACTTCCTCCTCCCTTACACAACGCCTTAAGATCTGATCAGGGCCAAGCTTGAACAGATTGCCCCCGATCCAAGTAAATGAGGCACTTTTTCTGATGATTCTGCTCTTCTCTCTTGAAGATAGGTGCGGAGGGAACTGTGCTGAAACAAGGTAGTTTGCTATATCAACAAACCATGGAGAGAGTGCTGAGATAACAAACAGATGTTCATCGGGCATCTGGTCATCCACTGTTCCATCCTCATCTGCAGACAAATCCAATCTAGATAAAAAGTCAGCAACAACATTTTCTTTACCTGGTTTGTCAACAATGGTCAAATCAAACTGCTGCAACAAAAGTAACCATCTAATAATACGAGCATTCACATCTGGTTTATTCATTAAATATCTAATTGCAGCATGGTCAGTATGTACAAATGTTTGATAGCCAGTGATATAATTTCGGAACTTGTTCAGTGCATGGACCACAGCCAAAAACTCTTTCTCAGTTACAGTGTAATTCAGCTCAGCTTTGGACAAGTTTTTACTAACAAAGTAAATGGCATATGGAAGTTTTTGTTCGACTTGTCCTAAAGCTGCACCTATGGCTTTGTTCAAGGCATCAGTGTGGATGTGGAAAGATAGGGCCCAGTTTGGACCTCTCAGGATTGGGGCTGACACCAACTTGTCCTTTAATTCATTCAAAGCCCTCTGACAATCATCAGTCCACTTAAACTCCACATCTTTTGCCAACAGGCCAAACAATGGCGAGGCTAGCTTGCTGAAGTCCTTAATGAATCTCCTGTAATACCCTGCTAATCCTAAGAAACTCCGAACATCCCTTACCTTTTGAGGAGGTGGAACCTTCTTGATGAGAGCAATTTTGTTAGGATCCATCTGTACCCTTGGCAAGAAATGGTATGGCCTAGCACGGTCCCTTCAGTCATCAGGAATTCACATTTTTCAAGACTAAGGGACAGGTTCATCTCAATGCATTTGGTTAGGACTTTTCCCAGATTGGACAATGCTTCCTGGAAATTGGCCCCATAAGGAGTGAATTCATCCATATAGATTTCCACTGCATCATGGACCAGCTCTGAGAAGATGCTCAAGACAGCTCTCTGAAGGTAGCAGGAGCATTGCATAGCCCAAAGGGGAGAACTCGGTAGGCAAAGGTACCCCAAGGACAAGTGAAGGTGGTCTTATCTTGGTATTCCAGGCTGATTTGGATTTGGTTGTACCCGCTAAACCCATCCAGGAAAGAGAAGAACTTCTTTCCTGCCAGTCCATCCAACACTTGATCTATGAAAGGTAGAGGGAAATGGTCTTTCTTGGTAGCTTTGTTCAGTTCTCGATAGTCCACACAGATTCTCCATTTCCCATTCTTCTTGGGAACCAACACCAGAGGGGACACCCATTCACTATCTGAGATGGGGTAAATGAATCCGGCATCCAACAGTTTTTGCAATTCTTCCCTGACAATGTCCTTAAGGGCTGGATTCATTCTCCTCTGAGGTTGCCTAACCGGTTTACAACCCTCTTTGATGTATATGTGATGGGTACAGACCGAGGGATGGACTCCTTTCATCTCCTTATAGATCCAAGCAAAAGCATCTAGGTGACTGGCCAACAGGCTACACAGCTCCTTTTCCTGGGAAGGAAATAGGGAGGAGCTGATCTTTAACGTTCTCTCAGGGCCGAACTCCACATTTTTTACTCTGGGAGTGACACGGTTGGTCGTACAAAGATCCACTAAGGTGCTGGCTTGGGCATCCTCCACCAATTTTTCTAAGGATAGTGCACTGGAAGGTGGATTCTGGATCAAGGTCTCAATCAAGTCATCCTCGGTTGGGGGGTCTCTTCTAGTGGTATCTAGGGTGCACAAAGGTGCTGAGTACACTTCATCCTCTTCTCCTTCCTCCAACCAAAGTGGTAAGTCATGCTCTAAGGAAGGTTGGGCAGGAGGATATAGGACTAGCTGTTTGGACATAGGACCATTTTTGATGGTCATGTTTCCTTCACGACAACTTATGTAAGCATATGCAGTGGCTAACCAAGGCCTTCCCAAAATAAGAGGATATCCAGTAAGCTTTGCCTTGGGTTGCAGAACCAAGAAATCTACAGGGTATTCCCAAGAGTCGACAAAAACCAAGACATCCTCCACAATCCCTTCGGGAGTCACAGTGGAGCGATCTGCTAGTTGCAGAACTATCGAGGTCTTCCTCAAGGAACCCTGAAGATTGAGTTTGAGCATGGTATCCCTGGTCATCACATTAATGGCAGCCCCCAAATCAATCAAAGTGTGAGGTATGATGATGCCATTGATGTGGACATCTACTACAGGACTCCCAGGATCTAGATACTTTGGGCAGATGACTTGTCCTAACATAAGGTCAGACAGTTGTCCTAAGACATTGATGGTTGAAGCATCTCTCTTTCACCTGCCTGGGTGTTTAAAACACTTTTCCTTAACTAGTTTGTTGTATATTGGCACATACTTGATGGCTTGGACAAGTGGTATTTTCACACACAACTGCTTGAGCTCACCCAGAAGCTCATCCTCCTCTGGGTTGGGTTGTGTGGTGGCTGTTAGTCTCTCAGGAAAGGGTGGAATAGCCTTTGGTTCACTTTCCTGTTTATCTTCCTCATCCTTTGGGGGAGGAGGTTGGCGATCCGGAAGAGTCTTTCCAGATCGAAGATTGATCTCCTGGATCTCCACAGCATAGGTAGGACATGATGTTTCCCCAGTGTATACCTACTCGGCCTGTCTATTGTTGGGGTTCGGGTTCGGTTGAGCAGGTATTTGAGGTTGCCTTGGAGGAGCAGGAGGTAATGGTTGAGGTTGAACTGGTGGTGGAGACAAAATGGCAGGAGGAGTGTTGTACTGGGGCCTCCACCCCGACTGAGGTGCATTCCACTGAGGCTGTGGCTGGGCATGTGAATGATAAGAATGAGTAGTGGGTTGAGTAGGGTACTGAGGTGGATAAGACCATGGAGGAGGCATAGACCAGGAAGGATGAGCAAGGGGACCCCAGGAAGGCATAGGAGTCGATTGGTTGGGGCTGTAATAAGCTTGAGGTGCCCCTTGCATCCCTTGCTGGTAAGGTATAGGTCCTTGTGGCCTCCTTTGGTTGAGGTAATAAAGAGGTTCAGTGGGAGCTTCTGTCCCTTTGTACATGGCTTTAAATCCAGGTAAGGTTGGACATTGGTTTGTGGGATGGTCCTCCTCACAAACGAAACACACTTCAACCGAATGCAATGGACATTCGTTCTTAGGGTGTCTCCTGGTACATCTAGGGCAGAAGATAGCCAAGGCTCTCTCAGCTTCTTCCTTCTTCTGCTGGATCCTAAATGTGTCCAGCTGCATGGCAATGGTCTGTCTCACCTCACTCTTAAGATCTTCCAATTGATTTGCAAACTCATGTTTGGAGAAAGGGACACCAGTTGAGAGGAGGTTTCCTCTACCTCGTGTCTAAGCTGCCCTGGAGTGGTTTCTAAATACAGTCTTGATGTCCTCATAAGGTTGTTGGTAAATGTCCCCCCCAGCTAACATGTGAAGGGTATCTAAGAGGTCTTCAGGGACTCCTCGGAGCAGGACCAACTTGAGGGATTCAGCGTCAAGTGTGCACCTGGCCCGCTTATAGCTAAGTTGGAACCTCTCCTCATAATCCTCTAAGGACTCATCATTTCCCATGGTCATCCAAAATATTTCTCCCTTGGTTTCCTTGGACCTACAGTAGTCCCGGTACTTGGTATTGAAAGCTTGCTGCATCTGAGCCCAAGTAGTGATACTATTCCCAGGTAAGCCCATGAACCAGCGTAATGCTGCATCCTTAAGAGTGGAAGGGAAGAGTTTCAGCTTCTGCTCATCTTCAGTATAGTCATAGGTTCTACAAAGGACAGCAAACTCAAACAGGAAGGTATCAGGATCTTCAGTAGTCAGTCCATGGAAGTGAGGTAAAGCGGAGGGGCTAATGTTCTTCATTTTCATCTCTCCATTGGTCTCTCGGATGGGGAAGGCACCTTCTATTCTCTCATCTTCTCTTCTATTGTCAGCCATAGCTTCAGATGGGATGGTCTCTAATTCTTCTTCTGCTATAGGATCTTCATATATCTCAGGAGGTTCACCTATAGGTTCTTCTGGATCACTGTCACAGAAGAAGAGAGAAGGGTGACTCAGTGATGTGGTGGGGGTGTTGGGTAAGAATTTGCCTGTTCTATCTCGATTCCTATGAGGCATGAAATGGAAAGACTTTTTTGATTGCTTTTGTTTTTTTTCTTTGGTACCTGCAAAACTGAAACAGATTGATCTACAACTAACTATCTTACTGAAATAAAGATGCAGAATTAAATTGAAAGCAGGAAAGAACTAATCTACTTTGCTCAAACGAAATTGCAGGAATGGAAATGCTAGTCTACACTTGCAGAATGGAAAGGCTAATCTACGCTTGCAGAAATGAAATTGCAGAATTGAAATGCTAGTCTATGAAAGCAGGAATTGTCTAGGCTACTTTTGCAGAATGGAAATGAAATAAACTACTTAGCAGAAGGCAAGAGTAAGAAAATACAAGAAAAGCAACAATTACTAATACTCTGACGCTTCCTCGGCAACGACACCAAAAAGATGGTGGGCTCCAGTATTGTAGCAATAATGCTACAACTCCTGGAGCTTCCTATCTCTAATTTTATCAACCCAGTAGTTCGTAACAAACTTGGAAGCGACGGTGCTGTATGCACAAGTACTAGCTCTTGTCGTAGCTGTCACTTGGTCAGCTGGCACAAGTCCGCTAGGGCTCAAGCCAACTTCTATATGTTCTCAGAAGAAGCTTTCTAAATGATGGACAAAGGCTATATCAAAGGAAATTAACCTACTTTGCAATAATGAACTGAAAGCCAACAAAACAGGGAAACCCTAGTAAACCCTAATCTGACTAGTCTAATCTCTATGATGCGATGGTGGGAGTGCAAACTTCTAGAAATGATGCCATTACTTCTAGTGATATGAGATGCATGAATTCAAGCTACTTCTACTGAAAAGAACATTGTTTTTGTATTTCTGCTTAAGTGGTTGGAGTTATTATGATTTTGTCTCTTATTAGGGTTTGACTGTGCAGGGGTGGTTCGAAGGGAATGAAAGCTTGGGAAAGGTCAGGAGGGCTATGAAAGGTTCCAGAGGATCCAAAACATCATTCCACAGAAGTCCACAACATTCAGGTGCTCGGCAACCGAGTTTGCAGGCTTCTACAGGATGTCTGCAGGGGATCCTATAGGAAGCTCAGGATTTCTACAGGAAGTTTGCTAACTTCTACAGGATGTTCTGTGGTTGGAGTTTTGGGTGATGGAGGAGTGGAGGAGTTGTTTGGGTGAATAGGTAGGATGGAAAGGGAGCTTATGATGGCTCAGGGACAGAGATATGAGATGAGGAAAGAGTGGGTACAGTTGGTGGATAGAAGGGTGGATGCAATGAAAAGTCCAAAAAGATGGAGCTACGTGAACAGTAGAAGTGTTGGAAGGCAAACGAGATGAACAGAGGTTGGGTAGGTGGCTTTAGGCGCGGTTGAGAAGAAGAAGAAGATAACAGGGTGATGCAACGCAGTGTAAAGGAAACAAATCTGCACAAAACCAAGAATTCATCAACCTATCCTAACTGTGTTATTCAATCAACGAACAGCAATGTAAACTTCAGAGAAGAATCGTGCATGGAGTTGGAATGAAGAAGTACTGCTCAAGATCAGAATGCATGGATGGATCTACAATTGAAATGACTGTGTTGCAGCTTGAATGAAAGTATAAGACTGCGTTTTTTGGTGGTTGGTACGGTCTTCACCCCAAATCTCTAAACAGAGATGGCAGTGAGTGCACTGTCAACCTTTTCTTGGAGCTCTAATGAATGCTGGTCCTCCTACTCTAATCTAAGCAACTAAAAGCACTTGAACTATAAACTAATCCTACTCAATCACATGAAAGAAATCAAATCAGCAGACTGTAATTTCTAAATGCATGTCAAAACAGAGGAATAAAGTGCTGAAAGGAAAGACAAGTAACAATACAAGGAAGAGGACGTCTATTGCTCTCAGGTTGGACCCTAACCTGAGAGCTATAGCTCCCTTAAAAACTCAGAATTGAATCCAAAGCTGCCTGCCTTTATTGACTAATCATGAATCTAACATCATGCCAAAACTGGCTTACAAAAAGCAAAAACCGAGCTGTAGCTCGTGCTTAGAAATTGCAACAGTAGTTCAAAAGTTCAAAAAGCTCCTATAAAAGGCTACGGCCTTAATATTTATACATGATGAGGGTCCAGCTGGCTTCCTCAATACGTGGAGCTTGGCTGTCCAACTGAAAGTTAAACTGCTATAAACTGCTGTTCCTGTAGAACCCGTTGGCTGCCTTTAAGCTCGGTGGGGAGAGCTGTTGGAGCTCGGAGTTAGGGTGGAGATCACGAGGGAGGTCATTTAAGGCTATAGACAACCTCCCTATAAACCTGCAATGCCACCTTTGCTGTCTCCTTGTCTCCCTTTGCGTGGTCTTTGCTCCCTTTAATGCCAAAAAACCTGAAATCATCATGTATTAGCCACATAGATATAATGCCTGCCCTTCTTCATACAAATAACACGAATATACCAAGAAATGAATGCATAAGTGATAAAATATGAAGGGTTGAGCAAGGTAAGTAGGCCAAATGAGCCCAAATTGTTACCAAAAATTGGGGCTCATCACTGCCTTGAATGGGCAACCTCAAAATTTGGTGAACTAAGTCGGCTGTGATGGGAATTGGCTCCTCCAGCCAAAGATACCCATCATGTAATATACATAGTAGCTACCCGATGACAGAGATTGTGATAGGGGCGTGGTGGTAGTGGGGTATCCACCGCAGATGGTGTAACCCAGCCTTCTCCACACCTCGCAACCATTTCTACTGTAGTAATTTCTCCACAGCCAACTGTGGGAACTTCTCACTATCCATGAGGTCCCAGTCTTCAAATTTTATATTTGGTACCCATCCCAGCAGTGGTCCATCAAACCTTATGTCATCCAAAAGAAGCGGGGTCTGGAGCACACTCTTCGCGGCCTCTAGGTCCTTCTGTATCTTGGCTGTCCCTTTCCATAGGGGAATGTAGGGGGATAACTCTATCACTGAAGGTACTTGGGAGACATTTTCTGCATCATTGTTCTATGCTTCAATTTGGGCTATCAGGGCTTGAAAATCTTCCTCCTCCTCCTTTGTTTCAATGGTGACAGCTTTGCCCTTCTCTGTCATGGATAATTTACTAACTCTCGGCTTCCATGGTGATACCCAGACTGGCCCCATTGGCTACTTTTTTTTTCTGTGGTCACGGTGTGTATAGGGACTTTGGTACCTCTGGTGCACCTGCTACTTCTCCAGGCTCCTCCTGGGTCACCTGGGGTTCTGGGGTAACTCCCATGATTCGCACTCTGGTTCTCGACATTGTGTCTATATTGGATTTTCTTGGTCGCGTGCTCATCGGTGATAAGGGAGCTTGGGGCTCAATGCTTTGTACTAACTTAAACCTTAAACAACTGAATGTTGCTTCGGAACTACCCCACGAAATTTTATAGTAAGATTTAGGTTTGAATTGGATCGTTCCCTCCATTTCTGAGTCATCCGTACCTTTTTGGTGGCAGATCACCCCGAATCTAGCTCATAATTCCTGTCTTAATGGCCCGTCACCCGCTCCTTTCTGTCTTAAATTAGTCCTCTTGTCATGAATAGTGACAACAATAGTCACCTCTCAGCCTATCCGCGTAGTAGCATAACCCCTTATGTGTGACCACAATCCCTGTGACCAACGGGCCCTATGCGGAACCTCCTTTCCACGCAACTTTCCTACAGCCTTGTTTATAGTCCTGCACCTTCTTTCAACTACTCGGAGCGCTGAGACTGTGCTTCCTACAGATAGTCAGGTGGTCGTACCCCTGGTGTGAGGCTTCATTTTTCCTGCTAGCCCGGGCTGCGAACACCCTTCACATGCCCTTACATCCAGTAATGTGTCGCGTTCCTCTTTGAATGGTATTCCCCCTTTTTTAATAAGGTGTGCTTGCAGCCATAATAGTAGGGTTGCAATTCTTTCTAATGCAATGGTGGAACTGGCTGGACTTGATCTCATCATACTCAATTTCTTGTGGCTTGATTGCAAGACTTCAGTTTCCAGTTTGTCGATTTTTTCATCCAAGGTCATACTTCTCTTCTTCAGCCATGCCCAATCATCATTGAGTTCATGAAGTTTCATGCTTCCTCGCCGAAGGTCTTCTTGCAATTTCCTAATTCTGTTACCTAGGTCCTCACGTCCTGTTCCTATTACGGGAGCCATGGTCTAGGGATTATTCTTTGTCCTCCTAGTTTCCTCTCTTCTTGTCACTATTGAGATTATTTCCGCACTCCGGTTTTTGCTCATGGTCCTATAGGCCCATTGAACCGCTGGTAAGCATAGGTCCCAATCCATTTGTCCTGCTTGGTAAACTCTATTCATGATCTCACGTAGCCTTTTGAATGCTTCATCATGGGGAATTAGAGGTGTGCGTTGCTCTTGCTACTGCCACGTCGGATCCTGATTTCTACTTCTTAGCCTAGAATGTGCCTGCCCAGCACATCACTGCACCCATCGACACAGGTGGGTGCGCAAACTATCTTGACATGGTGGCCCAACACGTATTTGATACTTGGGCCTTCCAAACTGTAAGTGCATCCTTCTTCTGCATTCGTGCCAACTCCCATTATTCTTCTGGTGTGTCTGCCACCAATGTATGGGTATCACATGCATCACCCATTCCATCGCACCGTACTGCTGCTGATTTGTTATTGACCTTTCAAATTTATCTAAGCATACTCTTGTCTCCCCATCATGTGTTGATAATTCCCTTGCTTCGGTCGTCATGTACCGCAATGATCTAATCATCATGTTGCAATTTAGCATTGCTGCTTCGTGCAACCGATTCTACCAGCATTCTATTTCTTCATCTAAATCCGAGGTATAGGAACTGTCACGCTCCCATGAGATTCTCCCATCTTTAGCCGGGTTCACCTAATCCTAGTCTTGCGCCGTTATCTGGTAAATGCAATCCAACTCATTGTCGATGTCATCCTCGTGCACAAGCTCAATGTAGCGTGCTCCTTCGGCTGGATCCAGTGGAACTACTACACGTAGGGAATTTTTCTCGAAAATCATTTTTCGCTTCTTCGGGTTGATGACTCCATTCATATCCATGGCCCAGTCTATCCCTAACAACGCAGGGTAAGGGTTACTATCAACCACAATATCTATTACTTGAAAGTCCGTCTACATGCTCGCACCTTCAATATCCACTGGTACCCCTTGCAATCATCCCATGGGCATGATCTTTTGTTGGTTCGCCATCCATAATTGAATAGGAGACCACTGTAATGCAGGCTGTCCCATTCATTTCGAAGTCCGTTTTGGTAACACATTCACATCTGAGCACATGTCGAGGATGACCTGATCCATCTCATATTTGCTATTTTGTGTCACCAACCACATTTCCCTCCGAGTGTGCAAAGCATGCTTCCCCATCTTTTGAACTACGCGTGGTTCCCCTGACCCTGAACACCTAGTGATCAGCTCTTGTAGTCCTTTAACTTCCTTATTGTCTCGTAGCAGCTTCATGCTTGTCTCTAAAAAGATAGTAAACATAGACGAATCCATTCATACTTACTACCTGAAGCAGAGGCCTCCTTGAAGCTCTTCTTAGCTTCCATAACTGTTTCCTTTGCGCATTCCAAGTCAAGCTCAGATTCCTTCATAGGAGCCTTGTGAACCCATGTATCATCCTCAGGTTGCTTTCCCTTATCTTCTCCTATAGTCATGCCACTTCTAAGCACCATATTCACATTGGGGTCTTCTTCACGTGGTTCAGACCTCATCATTTGGATATTTTGAGTTGGAGTAGGCTGTAGTACCCCTTTCTCGTGCATCTGTGCGATCAACGTCAGACAATCTACTACTTCATGATCAAATTGATAGCAATACAGACAACATATTTTGGTCGGATTCGTATAGTCACGTGCATAGTGCCCGGGTCCTCCACAATTATAGCATATTAACTATCTGCGCCATCACCCGAGTCCTATTCCTCCTCGTCCTCAACGTCGCCCTTGAAATTCCACCCTCGCAATTGCTGTAGCTGGATCGAGGCCTCACGTTTCTATTTGCATTTGATAAGCTGGGGTCCTATCCATCATTAGCTCATAGCTCCGACATGTCCGCTCATCATGACCCACTGATCTACAGAAATTACAATATAGTTGCTGTAGAGTCTGGGTATACTTCTGCAATAGGTGACAATTTTCCGTTGCGTGCTTTCCTCCCACTTGACAAATCACGCACTAGAGTGCGGGTTTCACACTCAGCCCTTCATGTGCCTCCGATCTCAATGGAATTGGTCCTCCTCCCACCAAATAGTTTGTGAATACAGGAAAGTGATCCTTATTGTGACCGTGGCCTTTACATTTTATACACCACACTTCTTTGTGCGCCTCTGGCTGGGGCGCCTTGTCCTGCTTCAAACTCTGCATTTCTAAGCATAGGTTCTATAGCTATGCGTGGATTTGTTGGACTTCCAACCCTGAATCCTGTATTGGTGTTTCATGCAACCTCATTGCCATTTCCAATGCTTCTGCCTGGGTTGAGAGCTTTTTTTGTGACAGTGTTGTCCTCGGGTGTGGTGTCAAAGATGCCATAAACCACTTGCGATGTTGTGCATCTGCTAGTGTCATATTAGCCTCACGGATGATACATTTTAGCCTCTGATCTAGGTCCCAAGGGGTTTCTCCTGGAAGCATCGCGATCTCCTTAAATCTGATGATCGACTGCGTCTCAGATTTTGGCTGGCTAAATTCTCTGTTCAATGCTATATGGATCTCTGCTATTCCGGCATTCAGGTGAGCATTTGAGTGCTTGATATACCATGTCAACGCATGATCCTACAACACACTTACCAATGTGGCCTTCTTAATGTTGTCATTCGTAACCCTGTGTGCTTCCCACACTACTCTTATTACGAACCAAAACTAATCTAGGCCTTCGTTCCCTACTCTTCTGAATATAGGCAACTTAATCGCACTCACCATGCTAAACTGTGGGTTTGGTGGAGGTGGGGTGGTTGAAGAAGGAGGTGAAGTAGGTGAAGTGGGGGATGGCATAAGCAGAGGTGATAACTATGGAATGCACTGCCTTATCAAACTGACCACACTCCTTGATGAAACCCAAGCATGCTCTTCCTCGCTTGCTCACGGAGGTGAAATTAAAGGAATGTTTCCTAACCCTTCAATACATTTGTAGACCTTTCTTCTACACATTGTTCCACTAATTAATGTATTCGCATCACCTGTTTTTCACATAACAACATCTTAATCCAGGTATTCAAAGATTTGATGTACTTACCCCGCGGTCTCACATCCTTCAATGTGTTATATTCAAATTCTATGGACAGCAAAGCCTTCTTCCCATAGACCAGCTCATAGGGTGTGAAACTTGTTGTAGTTTTCCAAGTAGTGTTATAGGCCCAGGTGGCCTCAACTAAGCGATCTGTCCAATATTTTCTGCTACTACTCACTACCTTAGTCAAAATCTCTTCCAAAGCTCTGTTAGTGACTTCCACCTATCCATTTTCTTGTTTATGATAAGGGGTGGAAGTTCTGTGCTTAATCTTGTGATGAGCGAGTAGGTCTTCAATCAGGTTAGAGGTAAACTGACTTCCTTGATTTGTGACTAATTCTCTTGGGTAGCCAAACTTGTAGAAGATATTTTCATTCAAAAACTCAGCTACCTTTTCTTCTATTGTTGCCTTGATTGCCTTTGTTTCTACCCACTTTGTTAGGTAGTCTGTGCACACAATTATGTAAGACTTTTGTTTCCAAGGAGGGTTGATAGGACCCACAAAGTCCATGCCCCACTTCTCAAATGGCTTGAAAATCACTTGAGGTTGGAGGGGCATCTCATCCCTTGGAGTCAGTTTCCCCATCCTTTGACATCAGTCACATTGGCTGATGTATCTCCTGACATCTTGATGAAGAGTGGGCCAATAGTAGCCTGCCTGTAGAATTTTGAAGGCGGTTCTTTTTGTTGCAAAGTGGCCTCCACAGGGCCCATCATGATAGGTTAGGAGGATGTCAAAGACTTCCTCCTCCCTGACACAATGCCTCAAAATCTGATCTAGGCCAAGTTTAAATAGGTTGCCCCCAATCCAAGTGAATGGGGCGCTTTTCCTCACGATCTTGCTCTTCTCTTTTGAGGATAGGTGTGGCGGGAACTGTGTTGAAACCAAGTAATTTGCTATATCAACAAACCATGGAGAGAGTACTGAAATAGAAAATAGGTGTTTATCTGGCATTTGATCATCCACCATCCCTTCTTCACCTGCAGGTAAATTCTAGTCTAGACAGAAAATCAGCAACAACATTTTCCTTACCTGGCTTATCAACAATGGTCAAATCAAATTGCTGCAATATAAGTAACCATCTAATGATATGAGAATTTAAATTAGGTTTATTCATCAAATACCTAATTGTAGCATGATCAATGTGTATGAATGTTTGATAACCAATGATGTAGTGTCTGAACTTGTTTAGGGAATGGACTATAGCTAGGAGCTCTTTCTCGATTATAGTATAGTTTAACTCTGCCTTGGACAGGTTTTTACTGACAAAATATATGGCATATGGTAGCTTCTCTTCAACTTGTCCTAAGACTGCTCCTATGGCTTTTTTCGAGGCATCTGCATGAATGTGGAAAGGTAGGGCCCAGTTTGGACGTCTCAAGATTGTGGCAGTTACCAGCTTACCTTTCAACACATCCGGAGCCCCTTGATAGTTGTCAGTCCATGTAAAATCAACATCTTCCCCAAAATACCAAACAATGGAGAGGCTAGCTTACTGAAATCTTTAATGAGTCTTCTATAATATCTTGCTAAGCCTAGAAAACTCCGAACATCTCCTACCTTTTGAGAGGTGGAACCCTTTGGGATAGCAATCTTGTTGGGATCCACCTGTAATCCTTGCTGAGAAATTGTATGACCTAGCACGGTCGCTTAAGTCATTAGGAATTCACATTTTTCAGGACTGAGGGACAAGTTCATTTCAATACACTTGGTTAAAACTTTTCCTAGGTTAGTCAATGCTTCTTGGAAGTTGGACCCATAAGGAGTAAAGTCATCCATATAGATTTCCACCGAATCATGAACCAACTCAGTGAATATACTTAGTACTGCTCTCTAAAAAATGGTAGGAGCATTGCATCACCCAAATTGAAGGACCAGGTAGGCAAAGGTGCCCCATGGACAAGTGAAAGTGGTCTTATCTTGGTCTTCCGGGTTGATTTGGATTTGATTATACCTGCTAAACCCATCTAGGAAGGAAAAGAACTTCTTCCCTGCTAGGCCATCTAACACTTGATCTATGAAAGGCAAAGGGAAATGGTCCTTCTTTGGTAGCTTTGTTAAGTTCTCAATAATCTACACAGATTCACCACTTCCCATTCTTCTTGGGCACAAGCACCAAAGGAGAAACTCACTCACTGTCAGAGATGGGGTAGATGAATCCTGCATCCAACAACTTTTGCAGTTCTTTTTTGACAATGTCCTTAATGGTTGGATTCATCCTCCTTTGAGGCTGCCTGACTAGTTTACAATCCTCTTTAATGTAGATGTGATGGGTACAGACTGAAGGATGGACTCCTTTCATCTCCTTATAGCTCCAAGCAAAAGCATCCAAATGGTTGTTCAATAAGCTACACAGCTCTTCCTCTTGAGAGGGGGATAGGGATGAGTTGATCTTCAAGGTTCTTTCAGGGCCAAATTCCACATTCTTAACTCAGGGAGAGGTTAGATCAGTCACACAGAGATCCACTAAAGCACTGGCTTGGGTGTCTTATACCAACTCTTCTAATGGCAACACACTGGGAGGTGGATTTTGATCAAATTTTTGATAAGGTCATCCTTGGTTTGAAAACCTCCCCTGGTGGCTTCCACTGTGCACAATGGTGCAGAGTAGACTTCATCCTCATCTTCCTCGTCCAACCAAAGAGGTAAGTCATGTTCTAGCAGAGGTTGGGTAGGAGGATATAGGACTAGCTGTTTGGACATAGGCCCATTGTTAATGGTCATGCTCCTAGCTTAACAACTGATATAAGCATCTGCGGTAGCTTACCAAGACCTTCCCAAAATGAGGGGGTATCTAGTGAGTTTTTCCTTTGGTTGAAGGACCAAGAAGTCCATAGGGTACTCCCAAGAATCAATGGAGACCATAACATCTTCCGCAATCCCTTTGGGGGTCACGGTGGAGCAGTCTGCTAACTGTAGTACTGTCAAGGTCTTTCTTAGGGAACTCTGAAGGCTGCGTTTGAGCATAGTGTCCCTGGTCATCACATTAATGGTAGCCCCTAGATCGATCAAGGTGTGGGGGATTATGGTGCCATTGATGTGGACATCGACTACAGGACTCCCAGGGTCCAGATATTTTGGACAGATTACTTGTCCCAACATCAGGTCGGACAGTTGTCCTATGACATTGATAGTTGGGGCATCTCTCTTGCACTTACCTGGGTGCTTGAAACAATTCTCTTTGATCAATTTGTTGTAGATTGGTACATATTTTATGGCCTGGAGAAGTGGTATTTTGACACACAACTATTTAAGTTCTCCTAGAAGTTTAGTCTCTTCTAGGTTTGGTTGTGTGGTACTGGTTAGTCTCTTAGGAAAGGGTGGAATGGCTTTGGGTTCACTTCCTCATCCTCCTTAGGAGGAGGTTGGCTATCTGGGAGGGCTTTCCCAGATCGTAGGTTGATCTCCTAAATCTCCATAGCATAGGTAGGGCATGTTGTCTCTCTAGTATATACCTGCTAGGCCTGTCTGTTATTGGGGTTTGGGTTCGGTTGAGCAAGCATCTGGGGTTGTCTTGGAGGAGCAAGAGGTAATGGTTGTGGTTGAGTAGGTGGTGTAGGCAAAATAGCAGGAGGAGAGTTGTACTAAGGCCTCCACCCCTGTTGGGGTGCATTCCACTGAGGTTGTGGCTGAACATGAGAATGAAACGAATAAGAAGCAGGTTGAGTATGGTATTGAGATGGGTATGACCAAGGAGGGGGTGCGGATCAGGAAGGATGAGTAGGGGGACCCCAATAAGTTATGTGATTAGATTGGTTGGGGTTGTAATAAGTTTCATATTTCCCTTGCATCCCATGCTGGTATGGTTTGCATCCATGTGGCCTCCTTTGGTTTAGGAAGTAGAGTGGTTCAGTGGCTCCATCAGCCCCTTGGTACATAGCTTTAATTCTGGGTAAGGTTGGGCACTGGTTTGTAGGGTGATCTACCTCACAAACGAAACATATCTCTATGGAGTGCAGTGGACACTTGTTCCTAGGATGCTTCCTTGTACATCTGGGACAAAAGATGGCTAAAGCCCTCTTAGCTTTCTCTTGCTTCTGTTGGATTCGAAAGGTGTCCGTTTGCATGGAAATGGTCTGTCTCACCTCACTTTTAAGGTCTTCCATCTGGTTTGCAAACTCATGCATGGAAAAGGTGGTGCTAGTTGAAAGTTGACTCCCCCTACCCTTTTTCCGGGCTGCCCTAGAATGGTTTCTAAACACAGTCTTTATGTCATCATAAGGTAGTTGGTAGATGTCTCCCCCAGCTAGTAAATGGAGGTTATCTAGAAGGTCTTTAGGTACTCCTTGGAGCAGCACCAACTTCAGAGATTCGAGGTCAAGTGTGCACCTGGCCCTCTTATAACTGAGTTGGAACCTTTCTTCATAGTCTTCTAAAGATTCATCACTTCCCATGGTCATCCGAAAGATTTCTCCCTTTGTTTCCTTTGACCTACAGTAATCTCAGTATTTCTTGTTAAAGGCTTGCTAAATCTGAGCCCAAGTTGTGATACTATTTCCAGGTAACCCCATGAACCAGCGTAGCGCTCCATACTTGAGGGTAGAGGGAAAGAGTTTCAACTTTTTCTCGTCTTCTACATAGTCATAAGTTCGACAAAGGACAACAAACTAAAATAAGAATGTATCAGGGTCTTTAGTGGTCAATCCATGGAAGTGAGGTAAGGCCGAGGGACTTATGTTTTTCATTTCTGTGTCCCCATTGGTCTCTCAGATGGGAAAGGTACCTTCTATTCTCTCCTCATCTCTTATACTGTTTTTGTGTTCAGCCATGGTCTCAGGAGGAATGGTTTCTTGCTCTTCTTTTATTATAGGATCTTCGTATTCTCTGGAGGTTCACCTATAGGTTATTCTAGATCACTGCCATCAGAGAAGAGAGAAGGGTGACTCAGTGATGTGGTGGGGGTGTTGGGTAAGAATTTTCCTAAATTGTCTCTGTTCCTACGAGGCATGAAATGAAATATTTTTGGTTAACTTTTGTGTTTTTCTCTGTTTGTACCTGCAAAACTAAATTGATTGAACAAAAGATTGCAACTAACTAGAATAAACCTTGCAGACTTGAAATGAAAGTAGGAAATGACTAATCTATGCTGTTGAAATGAAATTGTAGAAATGAAATGCTAAGCTACGCTTGCAGAATTGGAATTGTAGAAATGAAATGATAATCTATGCTTGCATAATTGAAATTGCGGAAGGGAAATACTAATCTATGAAAGCAGGAAATATATAATCTATACTTGCTAAAATGAAATGAAAGCAAGAAATGTCTAATCTACTTTTGTGGAAATAAAATTGCAGAATGGAAATGAAACAACTACTCTACTCTTGTTGAAATAAACTACTTAGTAGAAGGTTGCAGTAGAGAATAGAAGAAAAGCAGCAATCACAAATACTCTAACGCTTCCCTGGCAACGGCGCCAAAAATATGGTGGATCCAATAATGCAGCAATGATGCTGCAACTCCTGGGACTCCCTTCTTTACTTTTATCAACCCAGTTGTTTGTAACAAACTTGGAAGTGACGGTGCTATATGCACAAGTACTAGCTCTTGCCACAGGCTGTCACTTGATCAGCTGGCACAAGTTCGTTAGGAGCTTAAGCCAACTTTTGTGAGCTCTTAGAAGAAGCTTTTAACTATGATGGATGAAAGCTAACTCAAAAGAGTCTATTCTACTTGTAGAAAGAAGATGAAAGCTGAAAGGAAATACAAACCATAGCAAACCCTAGTTTTACCGAATAATCCTACTTGTGCAATAAAAGAGATGAAAGCTGTGGAAATGGATACCATTGACTCTTGGAAAGGTAAAATGAAGGTGAATAAGCCACTTTTGAAGAAAAATATGGAAGAAAACATCTTTTTGTATTTTTGAGTAATTTTACAGAATTATTATGCATGTGCTTTAACTATTTTTGACTATGTAGAGGTCGATTGAAGAAAGGAAATGGAGTGTGCACTTGCAGGAGGTTTGCAAGGTGAGAAGAGGGCCTAAGGGTTCCCTGGCACCCTTCCAGAGAATTTCACAGTGATTAGACCTTGGAAAACTGCTCACGTGAACTTCTATAGGAAGTTTGCAGGGGTTCTACAGGAAGTTCTACAGGAAAGGCCGAAAGAGGATTTTAGAGGATTGATGGAGGAAAAATGGTGGGGAAGTGGAAATGAAGGATGGATAAGGTTGTTAAGAGGTGTGGGACTTGGTAAATGAAGCTCAATATTGATGAAGATAGTTGGATTTTCTTAAGGATGGAGAAAACAATGCTGCACAAAAATATATAAATTAGGGAAAATTGGGAAAGTGTGGCGAATAAAGGGAAGGAATCCTGGATTAGGGGCTGGAACAGGTTGGATGATGGAGGAAGGGTAGGTAGGAATGTATTACAGGTACTCTACACACTATTTTCCAAAACTGATCAAACAAATACTAGAAAAACCAGAGATCTATCTATTTTGACCTAATCTGACCTAGAAACGGAAACATGATGAACAAAAGTTTATAGACAGGAAATCATGCAAGATAGTTATGGAAACTAAGCAAGAATAGATCTAAACATGTAAGTACAACTGGTATCAACTTTTCCAACTCAAAATATAACACTAGCAATTGCATTGAAAAGCAAAAACAATGTTTTTGTGGTAGCAAGTAGGCCTTGGTCTCAGCTCATGGTCCCAAGGAGGGAGAGATGAGATCAAGGATTGCTTGAGGGCCTTTTTTCAGATCTCTTCTGTTACCAAACTTTTAAATCAACCTAAAGCATGAAAATATATTTTAATCATTAAAAGCAACCTAAGTAACAAAGCAAGATCTTAACCTAAGTAACAAAAATTATTCTATGAATGCAAGGAAAACACATAAAAGTACACAAAGGAGGTACTGGCACTTTGGTTGGGCCCAACTCCAAGAGCTAAAGGCTACTAGGATAGCTTAGAGCCGGTGCAAAGTGAAATTAATCTCTATTACTCAAAAATAATAGTCATGTCACAAAACTGTTTACAGCAAGAGCTCAAAAATGAGCTGAAATGCAGAGCTGCACTAAAGTGCGAAAAACAATTGTTCAATTGCTAAAATACCAAGGCTTGAAGCCTTCCTACTTATGCAACATGAGGACTCCCAATAGTCCTCCTTCAATTTAGGAGCTTTGCTGCTCAAGACTGCAGTTAATCAGCCGCTTCACAGAACCTGCTCGGCTGCCCCTTGAAATCATCTTTGGTGGGCTGTTGAACTCCGAGCTGATGGTGGAGAACTCGAGGAAGGGGTCATTTAGTGCAGGAGACACCCTTACTACAAATCCTTAGCCTTGTTCCTTTGTATTTGGCTATCAACTTTCTCATAAATGCTTGTCCTTGGTCCCAAAGATGTCCAAAAAACTGCAATAAGCACGTATTAGACTTTGTGGTCAAGTGACTATTCTCATTCATTCAATTAACATAAATATATTCAAAAGCATGCACAAAACTATGAAGAATGGTGGATTAATCAAGAATAATATGAAAAATGAGCCCATAAAGTTACCCATTTTTGGGGCTCATCACCCTTCACAGCCTTGCTATTGTGCAGAAGCTTCATCGGCGAGACTCGATTAATTTCTTCTCCTATGCATACCCCACCACCATGACACTTGGAGCAGATGGTAGATGAAGCTTGTTGACGCACCCCGGAGCTGGCCATCCTAGTAGATCTACCAGTAGAGGTGCGGATCGACAGATTGACACCAGAGTCCGTGAGGCTAGGGAAGAAATGACAAAGGTTTAGCTGGAGCTGAATCTTTAGATCACTGAGTTGCGGTTGAAGGCGCAGCCTTCCACTACCCCGAAAGTCAGGGAACATCGCGCTAGCGCTATTGCAACAGGATTGGCAGAAATTGGAGGTGTAGTATGCAACTACACCTGCATGTTGGAATAATAACTGGAAGTCCTGACAACTTTGTAGGAGGACCCCAACATCCAGCGCCTGGAGACAAAGGAGCGAGAACTCTAGCAGCAATACGACAATGTCCGAGGAACTGCACAGACAATCGTCCTCACTCAGCGGCTTGCAAGGATGCAGCAAGCTAAGGCATTGAAGGAGTAGGTGGACACGGTGTGAAATAAGGAAGCAATTCTCAAAGCATGTGTTCAACCAGGAATTGACGAGGGCTTCATAATCAAGGCGAATATTGAAGGAAATCTCGTGCACATATAGGGGATGCACGCGAAGATGTAGGAAAGCACATTGGACACAGAGGTCTCAGAAGAAAGGATGTAGTAGTTTCAACAAGTAGCAGTGTAGTGCGCTCCAAACACCAGTACTATTCTAGAATAGTTGGAGGGGTTCCATGCCAAGATCGCCACACCGATATAGTGACTCAAGGGCAAGTCACGATGTTTGTGTTGGGGGCCTGTTGGGCATGGAATCCCCCCACGACATGTTTTGGGGCTCAAAGCCCAATCTTTGAGTTGATATTGTTGTAAAGCTCCACAAATCGCTGATGTGAAATATATGTTAGAGTCATAGGGCTATCTGCCATAGTTTTGAATATACGGTCGGCCTACCCATGGTTTGCAGACCATGGGATTGTATAAATAGAGTGAGGGTCTAAGCTGTAAAGAAATCTGATGAGGAATGGGCATGAAAGGTCTTAGAGATTAAGTTGAAGTGCGAGGTGTGTCTTGAGTCATAGAGTAGGAAAAGGATCTGCAGCTGAGTGTGTGGAGCCCTAATATAGTCGACAGCTAAGTGTGTGGACCCCTGCAACTGTGTTCGTAGGGTGGAGTCGAGTTTGTAATCGAAGAAGAGATTAATGAAGAAAGTTTTTGTTACCAATTCTTTGTATCTGTTTTGAGTTATTACATGTGTGATATCATTTGCAAATATACTATTTATTTACCATGCGCACTTGTATGAATTGTCAATATTGTTAAGTATAACTGAAAACATACAAATGAGCTAAGTTAATCAACTAATATCGAATTACTAGTAAAGACTTGGGTAATAACACTATTCGGATGCCAAGTAGGGTTGAGCGAAGGTAGCACCTTAGGCTGTGAGGAACAGGTATTGTCCCTCCGTGGAAAGGGAAAATCAAAGTAATGAAAGACCTGGATGAAACGAAGAGTTCACTCCAGACCCCGCTCCTCCCAGATGGCATTATGTTTGAGGGCACGCACCTAGGCCACGTGCTAACCATGAAATTTGAATTCTGGGACCTCGCTGACTGTGAGAAGTTCCTGCACCTAGAGACCAGGAACCTAATGAAGCAGAACACTGAGGTGGTAGTGATAACATTAGAGCTGCGGAAGTGGTTGCATGGTGTGGAAAAGGATGGGTTACTACACTTATTATGGATACCACATTTCCACCGCCTGCCCATCACCATTTTCATCATTAGACAGTTGCTCTACGTGGTGTATGATGGGTATCTATAGCTGGAGGAGCCTATTCCCATCACGGAAAACCTCATTCACTGCATTTCTCAGCTCCACTGTAAAGGAAAGTACCCCACAACCATAGCCGAAGGAAAGGGCAGCGAGTTTTCTCTCGCAGAAGCCATGAAGGAAAAATACAAGATGGAGAAGAAGAAGACGGGCTATGCCATCTCCAGCACCAAGGACAAAGGGGTACATGTAGCAACCCAACTCCTGGCCAGAAAAGTTATGAGGAAGTGCTGCACCAATGAGGTACCGGCACCAGTGGTCGCACTAGCCGAGCAGTGTAGGGAGGGGGTCTAGTTCAACTGGTCCAAATTCATCTACGAGGAATTTTTGAAAAACAGTCGCGAAGCCCAGGAGCAGGGTAAAACCTTCCACTACTCATGGTTGTTGTTATCCATCATGCTCATAGGAGGGGAACTACTAGAAGATAGTCAATTCCCCAAGATTGACAAAGACTTACTGGAGGCCGCGAAGTACGCTTTGCTTTGGGCCACAAAGGACGCAAAATGAATTCGCGATAACAAATTTTTCTGGGTGCTGATGGAGATGAGCATCCGGATGTGGATGAATCAGAGGCCGCGCCTGTCACCTACGGTGTACAATAGTCTGAAAAGTTTTGTAGAGTTCAAATCCAACATGCATAATGTATACATTAGGGCATGCAAGGATACAACGAAGCAGTGGACGAAGCTCCCGTTTATAGCCACTGACAATGCCATCTTCACTGTCTTGGAGACATGGCCTCCAGTATGGCACACCCTAGACTTGGTAAAACATGAAAAGGTAGCAGCACAAAAGAAGAAGGACGATGCCAAGCTGTGTGTCACACAATTAGTTGAAAAGAGGCAGCAAGAAATAGTGGCAGCTAAGGAAAAGGCAGCATGGGAAGCAACACAGAAAGCCGCAGAATAGAAAGAGACTGTAGAAGCAGCAACATCACAAGCGACAAAAGAAACAACAGTGAAGGTGGATGAGGACCAACCAATGTCCTCACATGGGTAGGAGGTAGAAGAAATAAAAATAGCAAAAGGGAGCGAGGACCCAAGGGTCGCGTCCACACAATTGAAGCACCCATGCATCGCAGAGAGAGCAGGACCAAGGAAGAAGGTCAAGGCCTCAAATTTTTCCAGTGACTCGATCACCTTAACCGAAGGTGATCTCCATGACATCGGCGAGACAGTCCCTAATGTCACAAGTAAAGCGCTTCAGGATTTTATTCAGGAGCACCAGACTGTGTTCGTGGCCCTCTGGGTGCAGTTGCACGAGTTACAGGTGCAACACCCTTAGGTATAGGATAGTTGGAGGAGCACAATTCAAGGACAGTTGGAGGAACTCCACCCCAAGAATGCCACACCCCCACAGCATGTTTTGGGGCTCAAAGCGCAAGTTTTGAGTTGATATTGTTGTAAAGCTCCGCGAATTGCGGGTGAAAAATGTATGTTAGAGACATAGGGCTATCCACCCTAGTTTTGAATATAAGGTTGGCCTACCCATGGTCCGTGGACCATGGGATTATATAAATAGAGTGAGGCTATAAGTTGTAAAGAGATCCATTCCAATGAAGAATGGGCATGAAAGGTCTTAGAGATTAAGTCAAAGTGTGAAGTGTGTCTTGAGTCATAGAGTAGGAAAAGGCTTTGCAGCTGAGTGTGCAGACTCCTGCAGCTGAGTGCGTAGGGTGGAGTCAAGTCTGTAATTGAAGAAGAGATTAACAAATAAAGGTTTTGTTACCATTTCTGTGTATCTATTCTAAGTTATTACATGTGTGATATCACTTGCGAATATATTGTTTCTTTACTGCCCGTACTTATATGAATTGTGAATATTGTTAAGTCTAATTGAAACATACAAATAAGCTAAGTTAATCAACTGATATCGGATTACTAGTAAGGACTTGGGTAATAACACTATTAGGGTTGTGGGAAGGCAACACCCGAGGCTACGAGGAACAAGTAAGTGCGCGTAGCAATGTGCACACAGAGTCTAACCGTGAACCACTTGAACTCAACAGACATACGGTGAATGAGGTCTGCCGTGATGGAATATGATCCTCTAGCCATAGATACCCATCATGCACCAAGTAGAGCAGCTGCCTGATGAAAAAATGGTGATGGGCATGTGGTGGAAATGTGGTATCCAAAATAAGTTCAGCAACCTAGCCTTTTCCACACCGCACAGCCACTTCCGCGGCTCTAACGTTTTCACTACCCCCTCAGTGTTCTGCTTCATTACGTTCCTGGTATCTAGGTGTGGGAACTTCTCGCGGTCAGCGAGGTCACACTCTACAAATTTCATGGTTGGCACGCGGCCTAGGTGCATGCCCTAAAACACAATGCCATCTGTTAGAAGCGGGGTCTGGAGTGAACTCTTCATTTCATCCAGGTCCTTCAGCACTTTGGTTTTCCATTTCCGAGGAGGGACATAACTATAAAGGGACCCAGACTAGGCTTTCGCACTTCCACAAAATCCTACCATCTGTTGTAGGATTCACCCAATCCTGTTTTCAAGAGGTTATCTTGTAGATACAGTCTAGATCATCATCACTTTCATTGTCGCACACTGTTTGTGTGTAGCGCGATCCTTCTGCAGGGTCTAAAGGTACCACTATGCGCAGTGACTTTTTCTCAAAAATAATTTTGTCCATTTTCAGCTTTATCACCCCATTCATATTAGTGGCCCAATATATTCCCAATAGCATAGGATAGGGATATTTGTCATCGAAAATCTCTATCACTTTGAAATCTGCAAGCGCACTCGCACCTTCGATGTCTACCGTTATTCCCTACAATCTTCCCATCGGTAGGATCTTCTACTGGTTGGCAATTCACAATTGAATAGGGGACCGTTGCAATGCAGGCCTACCCACGTGCTCCCATGTGTGCTTTGGCTGTATGTTCACGTCCGATCCTAAATCCAAAATCACTTGATCCATTTCATATTCCTCAATTTGTGCAGTCAACCTCATCTCCCTTCCTATTCGCGTTGTGTGCTTCTCAAGCTTCCAGACTACACGCAGTTCTCTTGACCCAGTGCACCTAGTGATGAGTTCTTGCAGTCCCTTCATACCCTTGCTGTTGTGCAGAAGCTTCACCGTGAAGACTTGATTAATTTCTTCTCCTATGCATACCCCACCACCATGACACTTGGAGCAGATGGTAGATGAAGCTTGCTGACACACCCGGAGCTGGCCATCCCAGCAGATCTACCGGTAGAGGTGCAGATCCATAGATTGGCAACCGGAGTCCACGAGGCTAGGGAAGAAATGAAAATTTTTAGTTGGAGCTGAATCTTCAGATCGCTGAGCTACGGTTGAAGGCACAGCCTTCCACTACCTCGGAAGGTAGAGAACATCGCACTAGCGCTATTGCAGCAGGATTGGCAGAAATTGGAGGTGTAGTGCGCGACTGCACTGGCATGTTGGAACAAGAACTGGAAGTCCTGACGACTTTGTAGGAGGACCAAAAAATCTAGTGCCTAGAGACAGAGGTGTGAGAACTCTAGTAGCAATACAACAGTGTCCGAGGAACTGCGTAGATAGTCATCCTCACTTAGCGGCTTGCGAGGATGCAGCAAGCTAAGGCACTGAAGGAGCAGGCGGAAACTGCGCAAAATAAGGAAGCAATTCTCAAAGCACAAGTTCAGCTAGGGATTGATGAGGCCTTCACAGTCATGGCGAATATTGAAGGAAAGCTCATGCACATACAAGGGATGCACACGAAGATGTAGGGAAGCACGTTGGACACAAAGGTCTTAGAAGAACGGATGTAGTAGTTTCAACAAGCAGTAGCTCAGTACGCTACAGACATCAGTACCGTTCGAGAATAGTTGGAGTGACTCTGCGCCAAGATTGCCACGCCGATAGAGTGACTTGAGGGAAAGTCACGATGTTTGTGTTGGGGGCCTGTTGGGCATGGAATCTCCCCATGACATGTTTTGGGGTTCAAAGCCCAAGTTTTGAGTTGATATTGTTGTAAAGCTCTGCGAATCGCTGACGCGAAATGTATGTTAGAGTCATAGGGCTGTCCGCCCTAGTTTTGAATATATGGTCGGCCTATCCATGTTCTACAACCATGGGATTGTATAAATAGAGTGAGGCTCTAAGTTGTAATGAAATCCAATGAGGAATGGGCATGAAAGGTCTTAGACATTATGTCGAAGTGTGAAGTGTGTCTTGAGTCATAGAGTAGGAAAAGGCTCTGTAGCAGAGTGTGCAGAGGCCTAGTATAGTCCGCAGCTGAGTGCGTGAACCCCTGCAGCTGAGTGCGCAAGGTGGAGTCAAGTCTGTAATCAAAGAAGAGATAAGTAAAGAAAGGTTTTGTTACCAATTCTCTGTATCTGTTCTGAGTTATTACATGTGTGATATCATTTGCAAATATATTGTTTCTTTACTACACGCACTTGTATGAATTGTGAATATTGTTAAGTATAATTGAAAACATATAAATAAGCTAAGTTAATCAACTAATATCGGATTAGTAGTAAGGACTTGGGTAATAACATTGTTCAACCCTCAAGTAGGGCTGTGCGAAGGCAACACCTCAGGCTATAAGGAACAGGTATTGTCCCTCCATGGAAAGGGAAAACCAAAGTAATGAAGGACTTGGATGAAACGAAGAGTTCACTCCAGACCCCGCTCATCCCAGATGGCATTGTGTTTGAGTGCACGTACCAAGGCCATGTGCCAACCATGAAATTTAAATACTTGGACCTCGCTGACCATGAGAAGTTCCCGCACCTAAAGATAGGGAACCTAATGAAGCAGAACAATGAGGGGGCCATGATAACGTTAGCGCCACGGAAGTCATTGTGTGGTGTGGAAAAGGCTGGGTTGTTGCACTTATTATGGATACCAAATTTCCACCATGCATTCATTACCATTTTCATCATCAGGCAGCTGGCCTACCTGGTGCATGATGGGTATCTATGGCTGGATGATCCTATTCCCATCACGACAGACCTCATTCACCGCATTTCTCGGCTTCCCAGTAAAGGAAAGTACCCCACGATCATAACCGAAGGAAAGGGCAGTGATTTGGCTCTTGCAGAAGCCATGAAGACAAAATGAAAGCTAGTGAAGAAGAAGAGGGGCTACGCCATCTCAAGCACCAAGGACAAAGGGGTACACGTAGCAACACAACTCCTAGCTGGAAATGTTATGAGGAAGTGCCGCACTAATGAGGTACCAACGCTAGTGGTCGCACTGGCCAAGCAGTGTGGGGAGGGGGTCTAGTTCAAATAGTCCAAATTCCTCTGCGAGGAATTTATGAAAAACTATCACGAAGCCTAGGAGAATTGTAAACCCTTCCACTAGGCATGGTTGTTGTTATCCATCATGCTCATAGCAGGGGAACTACTATAAGACAGTCAATTCCCCAACATTGATAGAGACTTACTAGAGGCCGCAAAGAATGCTTCACTCTGGGCCACAGAGGATGCAAAACGGATTCGCGACACCAAAATTTTCTGGGTGTTGATGGAGATGAGCATTTGGATGTGGATCAATCGGAGGTCATGCCTGTCACCTACGATGTACAATAGTCTGCAGAGTTTTGCAGAGTTCAAATCTGACATGCATAATGTATACTTCAGGGTGCGTAAGGATACAACGAAGTAGTGGATGAAGCTCCCATTTATAGCCACTGACAATGCCATCTTCAATATCTTGGAGACATGGCCTCAGAATGGTGCACCCTAGACTTGGTAAAACTTGAGAAGGTAGTAGCACAGAAGAATAAGGATGATGCCAAGCTGTGCGTCACAAAATTGGCTAAAAATAGATGGCAGGAAATAGCAGTAGCTAAGGAAAAGACAGCATGGGAAGCGGCATAGAATGTTGCAGAATAGAAAAGGACTACAGAAAAAACAACAACATAGGCGACAAAAGAAGCAATAGTGAAGGTGGATGAGAACCAACCAACGTCCTCACATGGGCAGGAGGTAGAAGAAACAAAAATAGTAGAAGGGAGCAGGGACCCAGGGGCACATCCACACAGTTAAAGTGCCCACTCATCGCTGAGAGAGCAAGACAAAGGAAGAAGGCCAAGGCCTCGAAGTTTTCCGTTGACTCGATCACCTTAACCGAAGGTGATCTACATGACATCGGCGAGATGGTCCTTGATGTCACAAGTGAAGTGCTTCAAGATTTTATGTAGGAGCACCAGAATTTGTTGGGGGCCCTCCGGGCGCAGCTGCACGAGTTACAGGTGTGGCCCCCTCAGGTATAGGACAGTTGGAGGAGCATAGTTCAAAGATAGTTGGAGGAACTCCACGCCAACATTGCCACAGCGATAGAGTGACTTGAGGGTGAGTCACGATGTTTGTGTTGGGGGCCTGTTGGGCATGGGAAACCCCCATGGCATGTTTTGGGGCTTAAAACCCAAGTTTTGAGTTGATATTGTTGTAAAGCTCCGCAAATTGCAGGTGTGAAATGTATGTTAAAGACATAGGGATGTCCACCCTAGTTTTGAATATAAGGTTGGCCTACCCATGGTCTATGGACCATGGGATTATATCAGAGTGAGGCTTTAAGTTGTAAAGAGGTCCAATCCAATGAAGAATGTGCATGAAAGGTCTTAGAGATTAAGTCGAATTGCAAAGTGTGTCTTGAGTCATAGAGTAGGAACAGGCGCTACAGTTGAGTGCACATAGGCCTAGTAGAGTTCGTAGCTAAGTGCGTGGACCCCTGCAGCTGAGTGCACACGGTGGAGTCAAGTCTGTAATTGAAGAAGATATTAATAAATAAAGGTTTTGTTACCAATTCTGTGTATATGTTCTGAGTTATTACATGTGTGATATAATTTGCGAATATATTGTTTCTTTACTGTGCGTACTTGTATGAATTGTGAATATTGTTAAGTATAACAGAAAACATACAAATAAGCTAAGTTAATCAACTGATATTGGATTACTACTAAGGACTTGGGTAATAACACTATTCATCCCCCGAGTAGGACTGTGTGAAGACAACACCTCAGGCTGCGAGGAACAGGTAAGTGTACGTAGCAACGTGCACACAGAGTCGAATCGTGAACCACTTGAACTCATCAGACATGCAGTGAATGAGGTCTGTCATGATGGAATAGGGTCCTCCAGCCATAGATAACCATCATGCACCAGGAAAAGGAGTTGCCTGATGATGAAAATGGTGATGGGCGTGCAGTGGAAATGTGGTATCCACAATAAGTGCAGCAACGTAGCCTTTTCCACACTGCGTAGCCACTTCTGCGGTTCTAACATTTTCACTGCCCCCTCAGTGTTCTGCTTCATTAGGTTCTCGGTCTCTAGGTGCGGGAACTTCTCGTGGTCAGCGAGGTCACACTCTACAAATTTCATGGTTGGCACGCGGCCTAGGTGCGTGCCCTCAAACACAATGCCATCTGGGAGGAGTGGGGTCTGGAGTGAACTCTTTGTTTCATCCAAGTCCTTCGGCACTTTGGTTTTCCCTTTCCGAGGAGGGACATACCTATAAAGGCACCTGGACTAGGCTTTCACGCTCATACGAAGTCCTACCATCCGATGTATGATTCACCCAATCCTGTTTCCGAGCGGTTATCTTGTAGATACAGTCTAGATCATCATCGCGAACTATCTCTGTGTAGCGCGATCCTTTCACAGGGTCTAAAGGAACCACTACGTGCAGTGACTTTTTCTCAAAAAACATTTTGTGCTTCTTCAGATTTATCACCCCATTCATATCTGTCACCCAATCTATTCCCAGTAGCGTGAGATAGGGAGAGCTGTCATCGATAATCTCCATCACTTCGAAATCTACAAGCACACTCACACCTTCGATGTCTACCGTTATTCCTTGTAGTCTTCCCATCGGTAGGATCTTCTGCTAGTTGGCCATTCATAATTAAATAGGGGACCATTGCAACGTGGGCCTACCCATGCGCTCCCATGTGTGCTTTGGTAGTACATTCGTGTCTGATCCTAAATCCAAAATCACTTGATCCATTTCATATTCCTTGATTTGTGGAGTCAATCTCATCTCCCTTCCTGTTCACATTGTGTGCTTCCCAAGCTTCCAAACTATGTGCAATTCTCCTGACCCAATGCACCTAGTGATGAGTTCCTGCAATCCCTTCACAACCTTGCTGTGGTACAGAAGCTTCATCAGCAAGACTCGATTAATTTCTTCTCCTATGCGTACCCCACCACCATGAAACTTGAAGCAGATGGTAGATGAAGCTTGTCGACACGCCCCGGAGCTAGCCATCGCAACAGATCTATCGGTAGAGGTGCGGATCCACAAATTGGCAACCAGAGTCTGTGAGGCCAAGGAAGAAATGACAAAGGTTCAGATGGAGTTGAATCTTCAGAACGCTGAGCTAGAGTTGAAGGCGCAGCCTTCCACTCCCCCGAAAGTCAGAGAACATCATGCTAGTGCTATTGCAATAGGATTGGTAGAAATTAGAGGTTTAGTGCACGACTGCACTGGCATGTTGGAACAAGAACTGGAAGTCTTGATGAATTTGCAGGAGGACCCCAACATCTAGGGCCTGGAGACAGAGGCACGAGAATTCCAGTAGCAATATGACAGTGTCCGAGGAACTGCACAGACAGTTGTCCTCACTCAGCGGCTTGCGAGGATGCAGCAAGCTAAGGCACTGAAGGAGAAGGTGGACACGGCGCGAAATAAGGAAGCAATTCTCAAAGCATGCATTTACCCATGGATTGATGAGGCCTTCACAATCATGGCGAATATTGGAAGAAAGCTCCGACACATACACCGGATGCACAAGCAGATGCAGGGAAGCAAGCTGGACACAGAGGTCTCAGATGAACAGATGTAGCAGTTTCAAAAAGTAGCAGCTCAGTGTGATGTAGACATCAGTGCCATTTGAGAAAAGTTGGAGGGACTCTCCGCCAAGATCACCGCATCGACAGAGTGACTCGAGGGCAAGTCACGATGTTTTTGTTGGGGGGTCTGTTGGGCATGGAATCCCCCCACGACATGTTTTGGGGCTCAAAGCCCAAGTTTTGAGTTGATATTGTTGTAAAGCTCCACGAATCACTGACGCAAAATGTATGTTAGAGTCATAGGGCTGTCCACCCTAGTTTTAAATATATGGTGAGCCTACCCATGGTTTGCAGACCATGGGATTGTATAAATAGAGCGAGGCTCTAAGTTGTAAAGAAATCCAATGAGGAATGGGCATGAAAGGTCTTAGAGATTAAGTTGAAGTGTGAAGTGTGTCTTGAGCCATAGAGTAGGAAAATGCTCTGCAGTTGAGTTCGCAGGGTGGAGTCGAGTCTGTAATTGAAGAAGAGATTAATAAAGAAAGGTTTTGTTACCAATTCTGTGTATCTGTTCTGAGTTATTACATGTGTGATATCATTCGCAAATATATTGTTTCTTTACTACACGCACTTGTATGAATTGTGAATATTGTTAAGTATAACTGAAGACATAAAAATAAGCTAAGTTAATAAACTAATATCGGATTACTAGTAAGGACTTGGGTAATAACACTGTTCGGTCCTCGAGTAGGGTTGCGTGAAGGTAGCACCTCAGGCTACAAGGAACAGGTATTGTCCCTCCATGAAAAGGGAAAACCAAAGTAACGAAGGACCTAGACGAAATGAAGAGTTCACTTTAGACCCCGCTCCTCCCAGATGGCATTGTGTTTGAGGGCACGCACCTAGGCTGCGTGCCGACCATAAAATTTGAATACTGGGACCTCACTGACCATGAGAAGTTCCTGCACCTAGAGACCAGGAACCTAATGAAGTAGAACACTAAGGGGCGATGATAACGTTAGAGCCGCAGAAGTGGCTGCGTGCTGTGGAAAAGGTTGGGTTGTTGCACTTATTATGGATACCACATTTCCATTGTGCGCCCATCACCATTTTCGACATCATGCAGCTGCTCTTCCTGGTGCATGATGGGTATTTATGGCTGGAGGAGCTTATTCCCATCACAGTAGACCTCATTCACCACATTTCTCAGCTCCCCTATAAAGGAAAGGACCCCGCGACCATAGTTGAAGGAAAGGGCAGCGATTTGGCTCTTACAGAAGCCATGAAGACAAAATACAAGCTGGAGAAGAAGAAGAGCAGCTACGCCATCTCTAGCACCAAGGACAAAGGGGTACATGTAGCAACCCAAATCCTAGCTGGAAAGGTTATGAGGAAGTGCCGCATCGATGAGGTACCAGCGCCACTGGTCGCATTGGCCGAGCAGTTCAAGGAGGGGGTCTAGTTAAATTGGTCCAAATTCCTCTACGAGGAATTTTTGAAAAACTGTCGCGAAGCCTAGGAGCAGGGTAAAACCTTCCACTACACATGGTTGTTGTTATCCATCATGCTCATAGCAGGGGAACTACTAGAAGGCAGTCAATTCCACAACATTGATAGAGACTTACCAGAGGCCGCCAAGTACGCTTCCCTCTAGGCCACAAAGGATGCAAAACGGATTCGTGACGCCAAAATTTTCTAGGTGCTGATGGAGATGAGCATCGGGATGTGGATCAATCAGAGACCATGTCTGTCACCTATGCTGTACAATAGTCTACAGAGTTTTACAGAGTTCAAAGCCGACATGCATAATGTATACATCAGGGCGCGCAAGGATACAACGAAGTAGTGGATGAAGCTCCCATTTATAGCCACTGACAACGCCATCTTCATTGTCTTGGAGACATGGCCTCTAGAATGGCACGCCCTAGACTTGGCAAAACTTGAGAGGGTAGCAGCACAGAAGAAGAAGGACAATGCCATGCTATGCGCCACACAATTGGCTAAAAAAAGGCAGTGGGAAATAGCGACAGCTAAGGAAAAGGCAGCACAGGAAGCAACACAGAAAGCCGCAGAACGGAAAAAGACTACAGAAGCAGCAATAGCACAGGCGACAGAAGAAGCAACAGTGAAGGCCGATGAGGACCAACCAACGTCCTCACATTTGCAGGAGGAAAAAGAAACAAAAATAGCAGAAGGGAGTGGGGTCCCAGGGGCCGCATCAACATAGTTAAAGTGCCCACGCATCGCAGAGAGAGTAGGACCAAGGAAGAAGGTTGATGAGCCCCAATTTTTGGTAACAATTTGGGCTCATTTGGCCTACTTACCTTGCTCAACCCTTCATTTTTTATCACTTATGCATCATTTCTTAGTATATTCATGTTATTTGTAGGAAGAAAGGCAGTCATTATGCCTATGTGGCTAATACATGATGATTTCAGGTTTTTTGACATTAAATGGAGCAAAGACCACGCAGATGGAGACAAGGAGATAGCCAAGGTGGCATTGCTGGTTTATAGGGAGGTTTTCCACAACCTTGAATGACCTTCCTCGTGATCTCCACCCCAACTCCGAGCTCCAACAGCTATCACCACCGAGCTAGAAGGCAGCCAACGGATTCTACAGGAACAGCAGTTTACTTTTAGTTGGACAGCCAAGCCCCACTAATTGAGGAGGCCAGCTTGGCCCTCATCATGTATAAATATTGAGGCTGTAGCCTTCGATAGAGACTCTTGAACCTTTGTTGTAGATTTTGAATAACGAGCTGTAGCTCTGTTTTTGCTCTTTGTAAGCCAATTTTGGCATGTTGTTAGACTCATGATTATGATCTTTTAATAAAAGGCAGGCAGATTTGGATTCAATTCTGAGTTCTTAGAGGAGCTATAGCTCTCAGGTTAGGGCCCAACCTGAGAGCAATATACCTCCTTTCTTTGTATTGTTACTTGTCTTTCCTTTCAGCATTTCGTTTCTTTGCTTTGACATGCATTTGGAAAACACAGTCTGTTGATTTGAATTTCTTGAAGTGATTAAGTAGGTTAGTCTTAGGGATAAAATGCTTTTAGCAGTTTAGATTAGAATAGGAGGATTAGAATTCATGAGAGCTCCAAGAAAAAGGTTGATCGTGCACTCACTGCCACCTCTGTTTAGAGATTGGGGGTGTAGACCGTGCCAACCACCAAAACACGCAGTCTTACATGTTCATGCATGCTTTAAAGTCATATTTCCATTGGTAGAAGTGTCCATGCATTTAGATCTTGAGCAATAACCCCTTGTTTCAGCTCCATGCACGGTTTCGCTCTTAACTTACATCGCTGTTCTTTGATTTTCAATAAAACAGATAGAATAGGATGATGAATTCTCGGTTTTGTGCAAGACAGAGGTGATTTGTTTCATTTACACTGCGCAGCACCACTTCAACACTTCCTTATCCTCCTTAGTCCTCCCTAAGCCATCTCCTTACCTCGCAGCTAGATCCTTTGCCCACCAACTCTTCTATTATCCACGTTGCCTCATCTTTTCGGCCTTCCATTGCCTCTACCCTTCTATCGACCAACCAGCTTCATCCACTCTCTTCTCCATATCATTTCTCTGTCCATAGGCCATCACAAGCTCCTCTTTCATCTTACCTATCCACCCATACAGCTCCTTCACTCCTCCATCACCCAAAACTCCGACTGCAGAACATCCTGTAGAAGTTAGCAGACTTCCTGTAGAAATCTCGAGCTTCCTGTAGGATCCCCTGCAGACATCCTGTAGAAGCCTGCAAACACGGTTGCCAAGCACCTAAATGTTGTGAACTTCTGTGGAATGATGTTAGGGATCCCCTGGAACCTCTCAGAGTCCTCCTGACCTTTCTCAAGCCTTCCTCCCCTTGAACTACCCCTGCACAGTCAAGACCCAGTAAGAAGCACAGTCATAATAACTCCAACCATTTGAGAAAAAATACAAAAATGTGTTCTCTTCAATGGAAGTAGTTTAAATTCATGCATCTCATCTCACTAGAAGTAATGGCTTCATTGTTAGGAGTTGCATTCCCATCATTGCATTGTAAGGATTAAGCTGGTCAGATTAGGGTTTACTAGGGTTTCCATGTTTGGTTGGATTTCAGTTCATTCTTGCAAAGTAGGTTAATTTCCTTTGAGATAGCCTTCGTTCATCATTTAGAAAGCTTCTTCTGAGAACATATAGAAGTTGGCTTGAGCCCTAGCGGACTTGTGCCAGCTGACCAAGTGACAGCTGCGACAAGAGCTAGTACTTGTGCATATAGCACCGTCGCTTCCAAGTTTGTTACGAACTACCGGGTTGATAAAATTAGAGAAGGAAGCTCCAGGAGTTGTAGCATTATTGCTATAATACTGGAGCCCACCATCTTTTTGGCGCCGTTGCCAGGGAAGCGTCAGAGTATTAGTAATTGTTGCTTTTCTTCTATTTTTCTACTCTCGCCTTCTGCCAAGTAGTTTATTTCATTTCCATTCTGCAAAAGTAGCATAGACATTTCCTGCTTTCATAGATTAGCATTTCAATTCCGCAATTTCAATTTTGCAAGCATAGATTAGCATTTCAATTCTACAAGTGTAGACTAACATTTCCATTCCTGCAATTCCATTTGAGCAAAGTAGATTAGTTCTTTCCTGCTTTCATTTCGATTCTGCATTTTTATTTCAGCAAGATAGTTAGTTGTAGATCAATCTGTTTCAGTTTTGCAGGTACCAAAGAAAAAAAAAAGAAGCAATCAAAAAGTCTTTCCATTTCATGCCTCGTAGTAATCGAGATAAAACAGGCAAATTCTTACCCAACACCCCCACCACATCACTGAGTCACCCTTCTCTCTTCTTCGGTGACAGTGATCCAGAAGAACCTATAGGTGAACCTCCTGAGATATACAAAGATCCTATAGCAGAAGAAGAATTAGAGACCATCCCATCTGAAGCTATGGCTGACAATAGAGGAGAAGATGAGAGAATAGAAGGTGCCTTCCCCATCCGAGAAACCAATGGAGACATGAAAATGAAAAACATTAGTCCCTCCGCTCTACCTCACTTCCATGGACTGACTACTGAAGATCCTGATACCTTCCTGTTTGAGTTTGTTGTCCTTTGTAGAACCTATGACTATACTGAAGATGAGCAGAAGCTAAAACTCTTCCCTTCAACCCTTAAGGATGCAGCATTACGCTGGTTCATGGGCCTACCTGGGAATAGTATCACCACTTGGGCTTAGATGCAGCAAGCTTTCAATACCAAGTACCGAGACTACTGTAGGTCCAAGGAAACCAAGGGAGAAATCTTTCGGATGACCATGGGAAATGATGAGTCCTTAGAGGATTATGAGGAGAGGTTCCAACTTAGCTATAAGCGGGCCAGGTGCACACTTGACCCTGAATCCCTCAAGTTGGTCCTGCTCCGAGGAGTCCCTGAATACCTTTTAGATACCCTTCACATGTTAGCTGGGGGAGATATTTACCAACTGCCTTATGAGGACATCAAGACTGTGTTCAGAAACCACTCTAGGGCAGCCCGAAAACGAGGTAGAGGAAACCTCCTCTCAGCTGGTATCCCTTTCTCCAAGCATGAGTTTGCAAATCAATTAGAAGATCTTAAGAGTGAGGTGAGACAGACCATCGCCATGCAACTGGACACATTCAGGATCCAGCAGAAGAAGGAAGAAGCTGAGAGGGCCTTGGCTATCTTCTACCCTAGATGTACAAGGAGACACCCTAAGAACGAATGCCCATTGCATTCGGTTGAAGTGTGCTTCGTTTGTGAGGAGGACCATCCCACAAATCAATGTCCAACCTTACCTGGGCTTAAAGCTATGTACCAAGGGACAGAAGCTCCCACTGAACCTCTCTATTTCCTCAACCAAAGGAGGCCACAAGGACCTAAACCTTACCAGCAGGGGATGCAAGGGGCACCTCAAGCTTATTACAGCCCCAACCAATCGACTCCTATGCCTTCCTGGGGTCCCCCTGCTCATCCTTCCTGGTCTATGCCTCCTCCATGGTCTTATCCACCTCAGTACCCTACTCAACCCACTACTCATTCATATCGTTCACATGCCCAGCCACAGCCTCAGTGGAATGCACCTCAGTCGGGGTGGAGGCCCCAGTACAACACTCCTCCTGCCATTTTTCCTCCACCACCAGTTCAACCTCAACCATTACCTCCTGCTCCTCCAAGGCAACCTCAAATGCTTGCTCAACTGAACCTGAACCCCAACAATAGACAGGCCCACCAGGTATACACTGGGGAAAAATCATGCCATACCTATGCTGTGGAGATCCAGGAGATCAATCTTCGATCTGGAAAGACTCTTCCGGATCGCCAACCTCCTCCCCCAGAGGACGAGGAGGACAAACAGGAAAGTGAACCAAAGGCTATTCCACCCTTTCCTGAGAGACTAACAGCCACCACACAACCCAACCTAGAGGAGGATGAGCTTCTGGGAGAGCTCAAGCAGTTGTGTGTGAAAATACCACTTCTCCAAGCCATCAAGGATGTGCCAATAGACAACAAATTGGTTAAGGAAAAGTGTTTCAAACACCCAGGCAGGCGAAAGAGAGATGCTTCAACCATCAATGTCTTAGGACAACTGTCTGACCTTATGTTAGGACAAGTCATCTGCCCAAAGTATCTAGATCCTGGGAGTCCTGTAGTAGATGTCCACATCAATGGCACCATCATACCTCACACCTTGATTGATTTGGGGGCTGCCATTAATGTGATGACCAGGGATACCATGCTCAAACTCAATCTTCAGGGTTCCTTGAGGAAGACCTCGACAGTCCTGCAACTAGCAGATCGCTCCACCGTGACTCCCGAAGGGATTGTGGAGGATGTCTTGGTCTCTGTCGACTCTTGGGAATACCCTGCAGATTTCTTGGTTCTGCAACCCAAGGCAAAGCTTACTGGATATCCTCTTATTTTGGGAAGGTCTTGGTTAGCTACTGCAGATGCTTACATAAGTTGCCGTGCAGGAAACATGACCATCAAAAACGGTCCTATGTCCAAGCAGCTAGTCCTATACCCTCCTGCCCAACCCTCCTTAGAGCATGATTTACCACTGTGGTTGGAGGAAGGAGAAGAGGATGAGGTGTACTCAGCACCTTTGTGCACCCTAGATACCACTAGAAGAGACCCCCCAACCGAGGATGACTTGATTGAGACTTTGATCCAAAATCCACCTTCCAGTGCACTATCCTTAGAGAAATTGGTGGAGGACGCCCAAGCCAGCACCTTAGTGGACCTTTGTGCCACCAACCCCGTCACTCCCAGAGTCAAGAATGTGGAGTTCGGCCCTGAGAGAACGTTAAAGATCAGCTCCTCCCTATCTCCTTCCCAGGAAAAGGAGTTGTGTAGCCTGTTGGCCAGCCATCTAGATGCTTTTGCTTAGAGCTATAAGGAGATGAAAGGAGTCCATCCTTCGGTCTGTACCCATCACATATACATCAAAGAGGATTGTAAGCCGGTTAGGCAACCTCAGAGGAGAATGAATCCAGCCCTTAAGGACATTGTCAAGGAAGAATTGCAAAAACTGCTGGATGCCGGATTCATTTACCCCATCTCAGATAGTGAATGGGTGTCCCCTCTGGTGTTAGTTCCCAAGAAAAATGGGAAATGGAGAATCTGTGTGGACTACCGAGAACTGAACAAAGCTACCAAGAAAGACCATTTCCCTCTACCTTTCATAGATCAAGTGTTGGATGGACTGGCAGGAAAGAAGTTCTTCTCTTTCCTGGACGGGTTTAGCGGGTACAACCAAATCCAAATCAGCCCGGAAGACCAAGATAAGACCACCTTCACTTTTCCTTGGGGTACCTTTGCCTACCAAGTCCTTCCCTTTGGGCTATGCAATGCTCCTGCTACCTTCCAGAGAGCTGTCTTGAGCATCTTCTCGGAGCTGGTCCATGATGCGGTGGAAATCTATATGGATGACTTCACTCCTTATGGGTCCAATCTGGAAAAGGTCCTAACCAAATGCATTGAGATGAACCTGTCCCTTAGTCCTGAAAAATGTGAATTCCTGATGACTGAAGGGACCGTGCTAGGCCATACCATTTCTTGCCAAGGGTTACAAGTGGATCCTAACAAAATTGCTCTCATCAAGAAGGTTCCACCTCCCCAAAAGGTAAGGGATGTCCGGAGTTTCTTAGGATTAGCAGGGTATTACCGGAGATTCATTAAAGACTTCAGCAAGCTAGCCTCGCCATTGTTCGGCCTATTGGCAAAAGATGTGGAGTTTAAATGGACTGACGATTGTCAAAGGGCTTTGAATGAATTAAAGGACAAGTTGGTGTCAGCCCCAATCTTGAGAGGTCCAAACTGGGCCCTACCTTTCCACATCCACACTGATGCCTCGAACAAAGCCATAGAGGTAGCTTTAGGACAAGTTGAACAAAAACTTCCATATGCCATTTACTTTGTTAGAAAAAACTTGTCCAAAGCCGAACTGAATTACACTGTAACCGAGAAAGAATTCTTGGCTGTGGTCCATGCATTGAACAAGTTCTGACATTATATTACTGGCTATCAAACCTTTGTACATACGGATCATGCTGCAATTAGATATTTAATGAATAAACCAGATGTGAATGCTCGTATTATTAGATGGTTACTTTTGTTGCAGCAGTTTGATTTGACCATTGTTGACAAACTAGGTAAAGAAAATGTTGTTGCTGACTTTTTATCTAGATTGGATTTGTCTGCAGATGAGGAGGGAACAGTGGATGGCCAGATGCCCGATGAACATCTGTTTTCTATCTCAGTACTCTCTCCATGGTTTGCTGATATAGCAAACTACCTTGTTTCAGCACAGTTCCCGCCGCACCTATCTTCAAGAGAGAAGAGCAGAATCATCAGAAAAAGTGCCTCATTTACTTGGATCGGGGGCAATCTTTTCAAGCTTGGCCATGATCAGATCTTAAGGCGTTGTGTAAGGGAGGAGGAAGTCTTTGATATCCTCCTCACCTGTCATGATGGGCCTTGTGGAGGACATTTTGCAGCAAAGAGGACTGCCTTCAAAATCCTGCAGGCAGGCTACTATTGGCCCACACTTCATCAAGATGTCAGAAGATATATCAGCCAATGTGACCGATGCCAAAGAATGGGGAAACCGACTCCAAGGGATGAGATGCCTCTCCAACCTCAAGTGACTCTTGAGCCATTTGAGAAGTGGGGTATGGATTTTGTGGGTCCAATCAACCCTCCTTCGAGGCAAAGGTCTTACATCATTGTGTGCACTGACTACCTAACAAAGTGGGCAGAGACTAAAGCAATCAAGGCAGCAACAGAAGAAAAGGTGGCTGAGTTCTTAAGGGAGAACATCTTCTACAAATTTGGCTACCCAAGAGAGCTGGTCACCGATCAAGGGAGCCAGTTCACATCCAACTTGATTGAAGACCTGCTAGCTCACCACAAAATCAAGCATAGGACTTCCACCCCCTATCATCCACAGGCAAATGGGCAAGTGGAAGTCACCAACAGAGCATTGGAAGGGATTTTGACTAAGGTGGTGAGCAGCAGTAGGAAAGATTGGGCAGATCCTGGTTGAGGCCACATGGGCTTACAACACCACCTGGAAGACCACCACAGGCTTCACACCTTATGAGCTGGTCTATGGGAAGAAAGCTTTGCTGTCCATTGAATTTGAATACAACACTTTGAGGATGGCAGCTCAGCTGGACCTAGATCTCAGCCATGCACAACAAGAAAGGTTATTGCAGCTGAATGGACTGGAAAAGCACTGGATGCAGGCCCTCCTTCACTCAGAAGTGGTTCAACTTCAGAGAAAGGTGTGGCATGACCAACACCTCTATGACAAGCAATTCCAGCCGGGAGATTGGGCCTTGTTGTATGACTCCAGGTACAAAGATTTCAAGGGGAAGCTGAGAACCAGATGGCTAGGACCATATGCAGTGGAAAAATTCCATGACAATGGATCTGTTCTTATTCGAACCATTGATGAGGAAGCCATCCCCATGCTTGTCAATGGGCATCGATTGAAGATCTACAGGAAACCTCTCTCAAGACAAGAGTTCATCAAAACTATGGAGAAATCAGTGTTGGTCATAGAGAAGGGTTCTGCCTCTGCTTTGGGCATACCCTGAAAGATCTAAAAAAAAAATTAAAAAAAAAATAATAAATAATAAAGATCCTTGGGTGAAAACCTTTCTGAGGCTCCCAAGGCAGGTGGTAGGGGTGAAAACCTCATTGAGGCGCCCCTATTGTCTTTCAAAAAAAAAAAAAAAGAGATTTAAAAAAGATCCTTGAGTGAAAACCTCTCTGAGGCGCTTAAGGCAGATGGCAAGGGTGAAAACCTCATTGAGGCGCCCCTGTTATCTTTCAAAAAAAAAAAGAGAAAAAAAAACAATAAGAAAAAAAAAAGGCGAGGACAACAAGTTTATAATGTGAAAATGCATGCAGGTTGCAGGTGTTCTATGAAGGAGAGGAGGTCTTTTAATGCAAAGCCAAAGATCCTTATCATGCTGCCAGGAGACCTCACCAGCACCTCCTCCAAGAATGCTCATTTTCTCCAAGGTATGTGCACAATTTCATCACGGCTTGAGTCTTCTACAGGAAGATGCAGACTTTCTACAGGAAGGTGCAGACTTTCTACATGGAACGCAAACTTTCTACAGGAAGTTCTGTATTTCTACAGGAAACTTCCTGTAGAAGTTCGGGACGGCCCGGAATTCATTTTATGAGGAAATCTAACGACCAAGGATCGGTTTGGATGCATGCAAGCTACTGTTGTCACCCTTATACATTGTTGTCACCTCTTTCTACCATCCCTGTTGACATGCAATGAAGTTACCTGCACCATCAAAGAAGATCATTGAGTTATCAAGAGAAAAGCAATTTTTGAGATGAAAAAAAACGCTGAGATGTCATACCATATCCATATCAGCCATCCATGAGCTCTTTGAGCGTGATCGTGGGGCCATTGCCTTCATCGTGCAGCATGCACGCGAGGAGGAAAAACTGTTACAGGACATCCTGCAGGAGTCCCGTAACAGTTAAGCCCGCTAGAGTGCACACCATTCACAGCGCTTGCCATATACAATGAAAACGCGGGCGCATGCAGCCGAAGCATCAAATCCATCGTCAGTGGCCTATGAATATGAACCTCCGGGCCTGTGCAAATCCACCAGCAGCAAATAAATCCACTCATCATCGTCCAAGAACCGAAAAATCGCATTGCGGCCGCACAGGTAAGTGTCTCAACCCTTTCTTTCGTCAAATTGCATGAATTTTACTTTGAAAATGTTTGCAAGTGTGAAGTGAATGGGTTGAGTGGTTGTATGGCCATTCGACTGGCCACGTCGATCAGTTAATGGTCTAGTCGGATGTTTGGGTGGCGGTCGTGGCAAAAGAAACGGGCAGTACACACGTGAGAGCAATCCCGTCGAAAAAACGAGTTTAACATAAGAGACAGCGGCGAATCTGCGGGGAATGATGCGGCAGTAAGGGAACTCGTAGGCAAATGATGGGATGACGTCGTCCAATGGTCCGACAAGGACAGCTCACCCTCGCGCCACGGATTCCATCGATTCAAATCTAATCGGCTAGATTGCCACCCCATGCATTTATCATTACCCGTTTGAGACTCGAGTGATCATCTGGATCCCTCTGCAGCTCGATACTCCGACTCTTTGGCCATCAGAATGCCTGTGAAGCAACACCAAGAGCGCAGACCCACTGCAGTATCCCCCAGAGATCACGCGCTGCTCCTACAGGAAAGCTGTTTCTACAGGAAGTCAGGTTCCTCACGTCAAAAGGTGGCGGATTAAAAAGGTAAGCTTGAACTCTCCATGCAATTGGTTTTTGAGGGTGGCAGAATCGTCGTCTACAGTCTGGTCGTAGAAAATTGTTGCAAATGTTGTCTGCCGTGCATGAACTGTCATCCTACAGGATGTTAGTGTAATTAGCTGTGTTAAGGTTCTCAGGGGATAAGCTTTGTGAATTATGTGCATGACAGAGGCGTGATCCTACGCTCTATCCCAGTAGACCAAATTTCTTCCGCATTTGCTACCTCCAGCTAACGCAGCAGTTTTTCACCATGCCGGGTGGGTTCATCAGAAGGGAACCCACTGATTCAATGAAGTTAAGAGAAAATTCTGAGGTGGTGGAGCTCTTCACACGAACGCAATGGATATCCTTCTGTGACAAATTGCAGGGCTATGACGACGAAGTGGCAGAAGAGTTTTTGCAAGCTCTGAAGCCGAAATCTAAAACATTGGCCACCGTTAACTTCAGGGGTTTAAGCCTCAAACTCACCCCACAATTCATCAGCCGAGTTATGGAGCTCCCAATGGGATTTCCATGGGATAAAGAAGAAAGGAAATTGGGCCAACAAGCTAAGAAAGAATTCTTTCCACCAGAGGAGCAATTCTCAGAAGACAAAAATGGGGTTCGTAGAACCAGTTTACTGCCACCGTGGAATGACGTTAGCCTGCAAATTATGAAGTACATCACCTGCGAAGGCCGTTTTAGCATTGTATATGGGTATCATTTTCGGTTACTCACTGAATTACGACACCAGATGGATCTACCTGTAGAAAACAAACTCAGTCTCCCTTACTTTCTACTACAGTCTCTGATTGAGTGTGCAACCAAGTTGAAAGAAGGCACACCAGACCAGGTAGCCCACCATGGACTCATCAAACTACTCGTGGAGGATGCGCTCCACACATACAAGGTTCCTCTCTCATGGGAAGCCTTCAGAAATTTGACAAAGGATGGGGATATAAAGATGCTGACCGAAGAGCTCGGTTCATCTAGCAGTGAGGAGAAAGAGTCAGTGCCCGCAGTGAAGAAAGAAAAAGGCCAAAAGACCCCGACCACAGAGCAGAAGAAAAAGCAAGAGAAGAAACAAGAGAAAAAGGGTGACAAGGAGAAAGAGGACACACCCATCTTGACAGCAAGAGAGAAAAGGTTGCAAGGCAGAGTGGACAAGGCTGAGAAGGTCCACATCAGCAAAAGTGCCTCGACAGCGACCGCAACCAAGTCAAAAAGCAAAACTCATGCAGCAAAGCAAACCAAGGCGGTGACACCTGTTTCTACAGGAAAGCCGAAACCGGCTTCTACAGGAAGCCCGAAATTAACTGAACAAGGGTCTTCTACAGGAAGCCCGAAATTGACTAAAACAGGGTCTTCTACAGGAAGCCCCGAAAAAGTGAAACCCAAGGAGAAGAAAGCTGACATTCGTGAAAGGGAGGCAGCAGCTGTGCTGGCCGCCCTCAGCACACCTCCTAAGCCAAAGGAGAAGAGAAAGAGGGAGACCCCTCTATATTTTAAAGCTCGAAGAAGTGTGAGAATAAAGACGGGCAAGCCACAGCCTCCGTCCAGCAGCCCGATCATCATTGAAGATGCCCCTACTTCGCCCAAGGAAAGGTCCCCCTCGAGGATATCAGTCACCTATGAGAGGGGGAGCCTGAATAAGACTACGTGGCAAGAAAAGTTAGACCAATTGACTGAAAAAGCTCGGCTACAGGATGCTGAAGATGCTCTACAGGAAACCTTAGCCAGGCTTAAAGAAACTGAGAGAATGGAAGGAGAAGCACCCTTATCACCACCAAGGGAGGGTGAAGTAGAGCCACCAAAGGAAGTGGAGAAAGAGCATATACCAGAGCCCAGCCCTCAGCCAAGTCTGAGTTCATATTACAACTTTTTAGAGGCTGGCAAAATTATACCTCAGAAATTTACTGTGCCATTGTTTTTTGCATTAGAGGAAGAAAGAGTCCGTACACACACGTGGATGAAAATAGCCAAGTCAAAGGGTGTGGCGGACATAAGTCCCTTACAGGAGCAGCTCAAGGAGGCCAGAAGTGAATTGTCCGTGGCTAAACACGTGGCAAATTGCCAACGCATGTTCCTACAGGAAGAAAACCAGAAGTTGAGATTGCAGCTACAGGAGCTGAGGGCAGGGACAGGTACATCCTCCAAGGACACCACAGAGGAACAGCAAGGCAAAAAGGAACTGAACACCGGTCTTGGGGAGCCAACCACACTTCTACAGGAAGCAGAACAGCAAGCACAAATTGAGGTGCAAGCTCTCAGAGAACAGCTGCAGCAGAAAGAAGCACAATTGGCCTACATGGCCAGGTGGGCCACGGATGCTATCCAATGCAGGCAGCCGGCCAAATCCTATGGCTTGTACTTGAAGGACCAATGGCTGCAATTCCAAATCAATACCTTGGCGCAAAGAGGTATCTCTCAGCTCCAAGACCCGCAGCAATTCACTGAAGTTTGCAGTACTAGCTCATCAGAGGATAGGGCCAAATTAGCGGAGTTCTACCTCCATAATCTGGCCCTGCCTAATGTAGTTTCATGGGATCCCAATACGGCCTTGGGAGATATGCAATTAATGGCATTTACCTCATGGTTGAACCATGAGGACAAAAGAGCAGCAGAAGCCAAAGCAATCATGAACCGAGAGCTGAACGAGCCATTGCTCATCAGACCAGAACCAGGGGATCCAGTTGCACTAATCTCGGCACACCAACATTTGTCCACTGACCCTCAAGCTTCATTAAGATATATGGATCAACAGGCCCAAGCCATAGCTCATTTTGAGGACATGGAGAGACTGTTAGGAGACAACGTTGTCCAAGCATGCACACCTAGATGGAATACATTGGCACACAGTCTGAAAATCCGAGAGTACCATACCCCAACTCGGATGAGGGAAGCTCTGGTACAGGTAGCCCTCTATAAGAAATCCATGCAAAACCTCCAGGCCAGCTGGATTGGCCTTAAACTCAGCCCACCACTGCTGCTAGGATTGATGGAAGGCAGCACAGAGAAAGATGATAATGAACAGTGGGAAGAGGTAAACAGAAGGGCTGGGTTTCATATCAGCAAGGAGGACACTACTACAGAGGCTTGGGATGTAAGGGTAGCAGTAAAGGCAATGAAGGATGAAGAGTTGGACTAGTTGCTCAAGGATGAGCAAATATTTTAGCTGGGGGGTGATGATGAGCCCCAATTTTTTATAACAATTTGGGCTCATTTGGCCTACTTACCTTGCTCAACCCTTCATTTTTTATCACTTATGCATAATTTCTTAGTATATTCGTGTTATTTTTAGGAAGAAGGGCAGTCATTATGCCTATGTGGCTAATACATGATCATTTCAGGTTTTTTGACATAAAATGGAGCAAAGACCACGCCGATTGAGACAAGGAGACAGCCAAGGTGGCATTGCGAGTTTATAGGGAGTTTGTCCACAGCCTTGAATGACCTTCCTCGTGATCTCCACCCCAACTCCGAGCTCCAACAGCTATCACCACCGAGCTAGAAGGAAGCCAACGGATTCTACAGGAACATCAGTTTACTTTTAGTTGGACAGCCAAGCCCCACTAATTGAGGAGGCCAGCTTGGCCCTCATCATGTATAAATATTGAGGCTGTAGCCTTCGATAAAGACTCTTGAACCTTTGTTGTAGATTTTGAATCACGAGCTGTAGCTCTGTTTTTGCTCTTTGTAAGCCAATTTTGGCATGTTGTTAGACTCACGATTATGATCTTTTAATAAAAGGCAGGCAGATTTGGATTCAATTCTGAGTTCTTAGAGGAGCTATAGCTCTCAGGTTAGGGCCCAACCTGAGAGCAATAGACCTCCTTTCTTTGTATTTTTACTTGTCTTTCCTTTCAGCATTCCGTTTCTTTGCTTTGACATGCATTTGGAAAACACAGTCTGCTGATTTGAATTTTATGAAGTGATTAAGTAGGTTAGTCTTAGGGATAAAATGCTTTTAGCAGTTTAGATTAGAATAGGAGGATTAGAATTCATCAGAGCTCCAAGAAAAAGGTTGATCGTGCACTCACTGCCACCTCTGTTTAGAGATTGGGGGTGTAGACCGTGCCAACCACCAAAACACGCAGTCTTACATGTTCATGCATGCTTTAAAGTCATATTTCCATTGGTAGAAGTGTCCATGCATTTAGATCTTGAGCAATAACCCCTTGTTTCAACTCCATGCACGGTTTCTCTCTTAACTTACATCGTTGTTCTTTGATTTTCAATAAAACAGATAGAATAGGATGATGAATTCTTGGTTTTGTGCAAGACAGAGGTGATTTGTTTCATTTACACTGCGCAACACCACTTCAACACTTCCTTATCCTCCTCAGTCGTCCCTAAACCATCTCCTTACCTCGCAGCTAGATCCTTTGCCCACCAACTCTTCTATTATCCACGTTGCCTCATCTTTTCGGCCTTCCATTGCCTCTACCCTTCTATCGACCAACCAGCTTCATCCACTCTCTTCTCCATATCATTTCTCTATCCATAGGCCATCACAAGCTCCTCTTTCATCTTACCTATCCACCCATATAACTCCTTCACTCCTCCATCACCCAAAACTCCGACTGCAGAACATCCTGTAGAAGTTAGCAGACTTCCTGTAGAAATCCCAAGCTTCCTGTAGGATCCCCTGCAGACATCCTGGAGAAGCCTGCAAACACGGTTGCCAAGCACCTGAACGTTGTGAACTTTTGTGGAATGATGTTAGGGATCCCCCGGAACCTCTCAGAGTCCTCCTGACCTTTCCCAAGCCTTCCTCCCCTTGAACTACCCCTGCACATTCAAGACCCAGTAAGAAGCACAGTCATAATAACTCCAACCATTTGAGAAAAAATACAAAAACGTGTTCTCTTCAATGGAAGTAGTTTAAATTCATGCATCTCATCTCACTAGAAGTAATGGCATCATTGTTAGGAGTTGCATTCCTGTCATTGCATTGTAAGGATTAAGCTGGTCAGATTAGGGTTTACTAGGGTTTCCATGTTTGGTTGGCTTTCAGTTCATTCTTGCAAAGTAGGTTAATTTCCTTTGAGATAGCCTTCGTTCATCATTTAGAAAGCTTCTTCTGAGAACATATAGAAGTTGGCTTGAGCCCTAGCGGACTTGTGCCAGCTGACCAAGTGACAGCTGCGACAAGAGCTAGTACTTGTGCATATAGCACCGTCGCTTCCAAGTTTGTTACGAACTACCGGGTTGATAAAATTAGAGAAGGAAGCTCCAGGAGTTGTAGCATTATTGCTACAATACTGGAGCCCACCAAAGGTCAAGGCCTTGAAGTTTTCCATTGACCCGACCACCTTAACCGAAGGTGATCTCCATGACATCAGTGAGACAGTCCCTGATGTCACAAGTGAAGCACTTTAGGATTTTATACAGGAGCACTACACTGTGTTGGGGGCCCTCAGGGCATAGCTGCACGAGTTATAGGTGCAGCCCCCTTAGGTATAGGATAGTTGGAGTAGCACAATTTAAGGACAGTTGGACGAACTCCATGCCAAGATCACCACGCCGAAAGAGTGACTCGAGGATGAGTCACGATGTTTGTGTTGGGGGCCTATTGGGCATGGAAAACCCCCATAACATATTTTTAGGCTCAAAGCCCAAGTTTTGAGTTGATATTGTTGTAAAGTTCTACGAATTGCAGGTGCAAAATGTATGTTAGAGATATAGGGCTATCCACCCTAGTTTTGAATATAAGGTTGGCCTACCCATGGTCCGTGGACCATGGGATTGTATAAATAGAGCGGGGTTTTAATTTGTAAATAGATCCAATCCAATGAAGAATGGGAATGAAAAGTCTTAGAGATTAAGTCGAAGTGTGAAGTGTGTCTTGAGTCATAGAGTAGGAAAAGGCTCTACAGCTAAGTGCGCAGAGGCTTAGTAGAGTTCGCAGCTGAGTGCACGGACCCTTGCAACTGAGTGCACAGGGTGGAGTCGAGTCTATAATCGAAGAAGAGATTAATAAATAAAGGTTTTGTTTCCAATTCTGTGTATCTGTTCTGAGTTATTACATGTGTGACATCATTTGCGAATATATTATTTCTTTACTGCGCATACTTGTATGGATTGTGAATATTGTTAAGTATAACTGAAAACGTACAAATAACCTAAGTTAATCAATTGATATTAGATTACTAGTAAGGACATGGGTAATAACATTGTTCGACCCCCCAGTAGGGCTATGTGAAGGCAACACCTCAGGCTATGAGGAACAGGTAAGTGCGCGTAGCAACGTGCGCACAGAGTCGATCCGTGAACCACTTGAACTCATCAAACATGCGATGAATGAGGTTTTCCGTGATGGAATACAATCCTACAGCCATAGATACCCATCATGCACTGTTGAGCTAATTTGTTTACCTAAATTAACACAATTATTTCTTATCAATCCGGGTTGTTTATGCTTTGAGGAAAGTTCACTATATGTGAAGATCAAATGTAATCAAACCTTGGAAGATAAGTTATTCAAAAGCTTAAAGTAATACATCCTACAACTCTAATTCAATTAGTTTAAAAAGAGGAAAAACATTGAAATGGTTCTTGACTCAAGAAGTCCACTTTTGCCTCAATTACCACTTAATGAATCAGAGGTTAAAACCAAGAACTTAATATGGATAAATTATTAATGAAATAAGCTCTTAACTTAAGAGACACATAAGATATTTCATCATAATTCATTCATCTCAATACCAAAATCTCAATAAGAAACTACTTGCATGCAAATAAAGGAAACTAGTTTTAGTTCATCATTTTAGTAGAAAGGATGCTCAACTTGAACACTTGTTTTTCCAACTTAATAAAGTGATGAATAAGCTAAGAACTAATTAAATCAATCACCATGCATGAACCATAAAGCAATCTAAAATAAAGCTTTGAAAAACCAGTTCTACAATAACCAGATTACAAGAAATAAAACTAGTTAACAAGGAAGTGTACTTAGCTTGGAATGGGGGCCCTCCACCCTTTCCTTGCACACTTGAGAGGTGATATCAGAAGCTCAAATTCAGTCACACATCCATAGCATTGAACAGCAAAATAATAATAGCACAAGTCTTCAAATTAACTCTTCAATCGAAAAGTGTCACAGCATAAAAGTATAATAAGTCAATACATAAGCCATCAAAGTTTTGGCTCTTAAATAAGAAGTCTCATGAAAAAACTGATCTATATTCACTCAAACAAACCCATCTACTCTCATCCACCTATCTAAGTTGAATTCATTACTCCCATCCCAAGAAATATGACCAATCCCATAGAATCTCAAAACTGCTCTATTTCTATGGGATTTCTGAATGACTAGTCATGATTGACTAACACCAAATGGGCCTAATAATGCTTGTTCTATTCGAACTAAGAATAGCTGGCTTAGTCCTAGTTCCCAAGCTGTCCATCCATGCATTCAATTCATGCCAAAGTGTCCTGCAACCATATCAACCATAGAGCTATTACGGGAATTTCTGAATCTGCCAAATTTGCACTAAAAACCAAACTTTCATAAAAACTTTAGAAATTGAAAAATTAAAATTAAATACCTAAATGGATATCAAATATACATCAAAATGGGATGAATGAAGGGAAAATGGATGGCAAATAGATGGATTAGTAAGTTTCTTAGAGCAAAAATAAGACCAAAACTAAGGCCCAACATGCACCAGGCAGAGAAGCTGTCTGATGACAGAAATGGTGATGGGCGTGCAATGGAAATGTGGTATCCATAATAAGTGCAACAACCTAGCCTTTTCCACACCGCGCAGCCACTTCCGTGGCTCTAATGTTTTCATTTCCCCCTCAGTTTTCTACTTCATTAGGTTCTCGGTCTCTAGGTGTGAGAACTTCTCACGGTTAGCGAGGTCATAGTCTACAAATTTCATGGTTGGCACACAGCCTAGGTGCGTGCCCTCAAACACAATTCCATCTGGGAGGAGTGGGGTCTGGAGTGAACTCTTTGTTTCATCCAGGTCCTTCGGCACTTTGGTTTTCCATTTCCGGGGAGGGACATACCTATAAAGGGACCCGAACTAGGCTTTCGCACTCCCACAAAATCCTGCCATCCATTGTAGGATTCACCCAAGCCTATTTCCAAGCAGTTATCTTGTAGATACAGTCTAGATCATCATCACTTTCATCACCGCGCACTGTCTCTGTGTAGCGCAATCCTTTCACAGTGTCTAAAGGTACCACTATGCGCAGTGACTTTTTCTCAAAAATCATTTTGCGCTTCTTCAAATTTATCACCCTGTTCATATCAGTGGCCCAATATTTTCCCAGTAGCATGGGATAGGGATTTCTGTTTGGTCAATTTAGTGTCCTAAATTTCTCTACATAAATTATCAATCCGGGTATCATAAACTAATGAAGTGTAATGCACTGTTTGTGCTAGATAACCCTTCTTACTTAGTTGTTTTTGTGTTTTATGTTGTTTTGGAGGTTCTTGGTCTTTAGTTCCTAATGATTTACAATGTAATTATCAAAAACTTAAATCTAACTTTCATAAAGACTATTCAAACTCTAAAAAAATGAAAACAGATCTTAAGAAAGACTTGGAACTAGAGCTTAAGAAAGAAATGAAAACAAAGTTTCTATTCCTGTTTCACTATTATTTCCAAATCATGAATTAAAAGTGAAAGTGAAATTTGCAATTGATGTCTAACTAATTACAGAAATAAAACTAAATGAAGCATTTAGTTACTATGCCTCTCAATTTTGGGAGAAAGTCTCCTTGGGATGACATTTGAGGAATTTTGTACTTCATTATTCTAAGAGAAAACAAATATAGAGATGCAGTAAAGACTCATTGCATAAATGAAATGTTCAACCACTTAGTTTAGTATGAATTATCAACTTGAAGGGGTTTTTAGAAACATTCATTAACACCATGAGTCAGTAAAATAAAAATAAAATGCAAAGACAGTAAATGGCATTGATCAGTGTAATTGAGAATTTAAAGACTAGTAAAATAGTGAATGAAGTAAACTAGATTACATTACTGAATTTCATCTTCTAACTACTGATAAAAACTAGAAAGAGATCAAGAAAATAGAAGCTACTCTAAATTATGAATACTATGAATAAGAAAATGATGAAAATTGCATTATAAACATTGTTAGTAAAAAAATGATTATAAACACTATGAAAGAAAATGATGAATTTACATTTAACAAGAAGAAGAAAAATAAAATGATATGAAACCTTCTTCAGTGCACGGGCCCTCTACAACTGAGTAGGCTACGCTTGCTCAATCAACTCCAAGAAAAATCCTTCAGATTTTCATAAATATGCGGTCTTCATTTTAAAAATAGGGACACAAAACGCCCAGAAATTACAGAGTTTAGAACTTCGATTCCACAATAAAACTATCACTATTACAACTAACTTCTTTGGTCCTTTACACAGGTATTTATAAGAAAAACCATACAACTGTTTGTGGACAAAAACATGCTATAGGCAAACACGTAGATGATAGATATGTAGAATTTCTTCCTCAGCTGCTGGAGACATAAATCTAAGACATGGTGACTGTTGGATTTGGTTGTATAGGTGGCTGTTGGAGTCGGTAGGTACAAGTAGTTGTTCCGGATAACACTTCCAATCACTATGAAACGTGTTAATTAATCACAAAATAGAGTCTTGTTAATTTGGTCTCTTCCTTTGACTTATCCATTGACCATAGTCTTATGCCATCTTGTTTGTCGATCTGGGCTAAGTGAATAGGATAGGGCCCATGTCATGATGATTTCTAAGTTGCCCATGTATCTAGTTTCTCCTTCTGACACCTGTAACCTAAAAGAGCATGAAGGTGGCCTCGGAACAGCCGATTAGTTGCAGAATAGGCTGCGTTCCATAGTTAATATACAAAAATTTATTCAAATAGCAAAACATAAAAGCATAACATGCAAATAACTAAATGTCCTCCTCAAGATAGTATATACTGGTCATTGGTGATGAGAATGAATCTTTCTCATGGGAAAACAAAGAAAAGGAATGAGAAGAGTTGCTAGGGAAAGAGTAATTTTGAGGCTCAACATACCCCCACTGCAAAATCATTACATGTCCCCATGCAATTTTCAAAAATTTTAAATATTGTCTCCTATTGCATCTATTCTAACACTTCTGACAGCACATCCAACTTCCTTTTCTTAGTTCTATTTGCACTGACTGTGATCCTGGGCTTCTTCATAAGAAGTCTGTATTTGAGGTTGATAAGTGTTCTTCTCAACTTCCTATTTTTCCTCTTCATCTTCTTGTTTTTCTTGTACCATAATCCCAGGTGTATCATTGTGTTGTCATGAATTTCTCTATCCAGCTTATTCTGTTCCCTCAAAGGTTTCATTTTCTTTTTGAATGTGCCTGTTAAAAATCTCTAACTCAAAGATTTCTTGTTTGAGAGAGCTAGCTAGAGGTTCTTGTGGATTGACAGGCTGCTCTAAATTGGTTGAAGATCCTGGATCCATTGATGTATTATTTTTCTCCAATGACTCTATGTAGTCATATATTTTCCATTGCACTAGATCTATGCCAGGAGAAGCTCTACTTGGGCTGTCTTCAAAATTCTGTACAGGGGAGCTTTGTGGACTGTGTTCAGATGGGATACTGTCAGGAGATTGAACTAGGGTTTCTTCTTCTAATTTTATGAATTGGGCTTCTTTTGATGTTACCTTCTTCACCTTACCTCGGAGTATAGAGCTACTTCTCAAGTTTTGGAAGCTTATGGTTTCTTCTCTTGTGTCCTTCTTCCTCTTTCCTATATCCTTATTTTTCTTGATTTGCTCCTTAATCTTGGTCAGCCTTTTGGAGAGTAATTGTTCATCTTCTTATGGTGATGAAGGTTCAGGAATGTCTTCATCGATTTCTTCAGCTCTCTTTTTCATTTTTCCTTTCTGCTTCCTATCCTCTAGTTTAGAAGTTGTCTCTACATCATTCTTTTGTGAGGAGGTTTGAATATTAATGCTAATATTTCTCCTCTTACTTTTCTTACCATGACTCTCCTCAGGTGACTCTGGAGCATCCTGGAATAAATTTCTTACCAAGAAATCTTCCCATGTATCCCCCATAGTTCTCAAATGGAATTCAACTAGTATTTTCACTAATCCATGATGATACATAGTTGTTTCTATGGATTCAATTTTCTTTTGGACATTTGTCTCCATCCTTCTCAGACTGTTTAGAAGGAAGAAGGGAAGGTTGATGGTTCCATTTTCTAAAAAATTCATTAATAAGCGTATATGGAAACATACTTAGACCCAAATTTTCCTTCACATGTAATGAATTTTTGCAATATTAACAACATATTACTCCATTTGTTCTTGAGTGCTGAAATAGGAATTCCATTTTTAAATATTATAACATCCATACTTGGGTTTCTAAGGATCACTTTCCAAGATTCACCATGAAATTCCTTGTTTTTAAACCATCTTTCTCCTTGTCTCAGCAGCTCTGTTTCTTCTGCTATGAAGGAATCTATGACTGCAAATTTGATATCTCCTATCTCCACTTCCGTGCCATCAAATGACCTTGCAAAAGAATTGGTAATTTCCTTGTGGTAGTCTTCAAATTTCTCAATAAAATTTAACCATCTAGCCTTCTGTAGCATCCCTTTAAGATGTGGATACCCCTCGATATACTTTACCCCTACGAGCTTTGTCCTGACAATAAACCCCATATCCTCTATTTTGTAGAATTTACTAACCTCAAAATTACTTTCACTGTCTATAAAACGAGTGCTATTTAGGAAATGGAATGATTGTGTGTATGGAAATGGAATGACTGTGTAGAAAATGGAAAGACTGTGTGTATGAAATGGTTGAATAAATATGAGAGAAAAACTTAAGAGTTGGCATGTAATAAATAGACATTAAGGGTTTAGAGAGTCGTAGATAGGTAGGTCACATCGTAATCTTGACCGTTTAACAGGTGTACTTGTGGAGGACCGTTTGAGTACAGGTTATGGAGTTTGAAGCCGAGATTTGTTATGAAAGAATCATTGAGACTGTTTGTCATTAAAGTTGGAAGATATGGTGGAGACATCATGGCAGTCAAATCAAATGATGGTTGATTAAGGAGACATGTGATTATACATACTACACAAACTTATGTTTTCAAATTGCTTTTTAAAATAAATTTTTGCATTTACCTTTGGAACCTTTACCTTTCGCTTGCTATTTTTTTTGATGTTGACCCACAGGTACCTTGAGCATCATTGGTCTTCGAAATTGATTTTTCTTCAATTCCCTAGATACATGATTTAACTATGAGCTATAAACTTGTGCCTGAACTGATAAACAAATTGTAGTTTCAAAATCAGATTAGCTGCAAAACAAAATCAATTGCAGAATAGAATTAGCTGCAGAACATGAAACAGAAATTGAAATATGGTTTATGGATCATGAATTAAATGGAAATGGCTATGTAAGTGAAATGAAATGAGATGTAAGACAAGATGATAAATGAAATGAAGATGGAATGAATACTAAAAAAAAGGAAAAATTGAAAAATTTATTGATGAAATATGACAATGGGATGAAGTGAAAATGAAAAAATAAAATGGAGTGAGGTGAGATGAGATGATGAATTTTGCAGAATCTAAACTACAAAGTGGTTGTGGCTTTTTGTCACTACTTATTACAGAAAGAAAATGGAAAATATAGGGTGTCAGAAACCTCTGATTTTCACCCTGTATTTTCTATATAAGTATGCCAATCAATGATTGGTTTTCAACCTTATACAATTTATTTGTTTATTTATTTATTATAGGAAAAATAAAGGCTAAGATAGTGGAGAATAAGGATTCTTCTTCACTAACTTCATTTCAGAATTGTCTTGGAAAATCTTAATGAACTCCTCTTTTGAAATAGGTTTCTGATATATCTTTAATCTATGACCATTTACAAGAATAGGAGTTTTACTTTCATCTATTGTTCTGATCCTCACTGCTCCATTACTAAAGAATTTTTCAATCTCATATGGACCAAGCCAATGAGTTTGAAACTTCCATTGAAAATCTTTAAACTTTGAATCAAACAATAGCGCCCAATCTCCCACTTGAAACTTCTTGTCCTTGATATATTTGTCATGCCATTTAGCCCTATGTTGTTGGACTATACCAGTCCTTTGAACTGCATCTTGCCTGATTTCAACAAGTTCATTTAATTACTCCAACCTATGCTTTTGTGCCTTTGATAGATCTAGTCCTAGTTGGACAACCATCTTGAAATTTTTGATTTGGAACTCTATAGGGAACATGACTTGTTTCCCATAAACAAGTTCATAGGGTGTATGTCTCATTGTGTTCTTACATGTAGTTTTATAGCCCCATAAGGCTTCAGGAAGCCTTTCTGCCCAATCCATTCTATGTAGATGCACAGTCTTTGTGAGGATTCCTTCAATCACTTTATTTGTAGATTCCACTTGACCAGTTGCTTGTGGATGATAGGGAGTAGATTTCGTATGCTTGATTTAGATTTCCTATGCTTGATCTTGTATTCTTCCACAAGCCCTTCCACCATGTTATATGTGAATTGAGATCCCTGATCTGTCACAATTTCTCTTGGAACACCAAAATGAGTGAAGATATCCTCAAAAAGAAAATTAACTACATATTTTTCATTAGCAAAAGGTAATGCTTTAGCTTCTACCCATTTAGTGACATAATCAGTGCATACCAATATATATTTTTTATGTTTATATGGAGGATTAACTGGTCCAACAAAATCTAAGGCCCACTTTTCAAAAGGTTCGATGAGTACCTGATTTTGTAATGGCATTTCATTTGAGGGAGCAGGTTTCCCTACCCTTTGGCAGCCGTCACATCTCCTGACATATTCTTTAGCATCTTTGAAGATGGATGGCCAATAATATCCTAAATAAATGATTTTATGGGCTGTCCTCTTGTCAGCAAAGTGTCCACCACACGGCTTATCATGACATGCCTTAAGAATCTCAGGCATTTCATCTTCCCTGACACACCTTCTGATCATAAGATCTGGCCCTGTTTTATACAATTCGTTAGCGATCCATGAATATATTGCACTTTCCTAAATAATTTTTCTTTTCTCTTTAGGAAACAAATGTGAAGGTAACTTCACTGTGACCAAGTAGTTAGCAATATCTACAAACCAAGGAGTTTGAGTAGTTACTACAAAAAGATATTCACCAGTAAACTTATCTTCAACCGGAGAATATTCTTTGATATTCTAAATCTTGGACAAGAAATCAACAACTGTGTTTTGTTTTCTAGGTCTATCTAGCATAATAATGTTGAATTCTTGCAAAAGTAAAAGCCATCTCGTAACTCTGCCATTAGTAATAGGTTTATTCCTCAAATATCTAATTGGAGAGTGATCTGTATGAACAAAGGTTTCATAGCTTGTTATATAGTGTCTGAACTTTTTAATTGCATGAACAACAACTAAAAATTCCTTTTCAGTCACAGTATAATTCAACTTAGTGGGAGTCAAATTTTTACTTGTATAATAAATGGCATATGGAATCAAATATTATTGTCCCAATACAGCTCCTAGAGTTGTATCTGAAGCATTTGTAGAAATATGGAAAGGGAGTTTCCAATTTGGACCTCTTAAAATGGGTGCTTTAGAAATTTTTGCTTTCAAGGTTTCAAATGCCAACTGGCAATCAGAATTCCAATTGAATTCACAATCTTTGGTAAGAAATTTGAAGAGTGGGGATGCTATTTTAGTGAAGTTTTCTATAAATCTTCTATAGTACCCTGTAAATCCTAGAAAACTCCTAACATCCTTTTGGCAATTTGGAATTATAATTTAGAGATGACTTCAACTTTATATTTGTCAACTTTAATTCCATCTCCTGAAATGTGATGTCCTAAAACAATACCTCTGTAAACATAATAAAACATTTTTCATGGCTTAGTGAAAGGTTTTTTTTTCCTTACATATTTTAAGAACTTTTTCCAAATTTTCCAAAGCTTCTTTAAATGTATTTCCATAGATTGTAAAATCATCCATATATACCTCTACACAATCATGTATCAGATCAAAAAAAAAATCTAGTACTACTCTTTGGAATGTTGTAGGTGCATTACATAATCCAAAAGGAAGTACTCGGTAGGCATAAGTTCCCCATGGACAAGTAATTGTGGTTTTATCCTAATCTTCAGGTGCTACCTGAATTTGATTATAACCACTAAAACCATCCAAGAATGAGAAATACTTCTTACCTGCTAATGTATCTAACACTTGATCTATAAAAGGCAAAGGGAAATGATCTTTAAGGGTTACTTTATTCAATTCTCGATAGTCAATACAAACCCTCCATTTACCATTCTTTTTAGGCACAATTACAAAAGGAGAAATCCATTGGCTATCTGAAATTGGGTAAATGAAGTTTGCATTCAGTAATTTTTGGAGTTCTTCTTTCACAATCTCCCTAAGATTTGGATTCATCCTTCTTTGAGGTTGTCTGATAAGTCTACTATTTTCCTCAATGTAGATGTGATGGATACAAGTCTTAGGATGAATTCCTTTCATGTCAGTGTATTCCCATGCAAATGAAGCAGAATGTTTTTATAATGTTTTGATTAGCTCTTCTTGTTGTAGTTTCTCGAGGTTTTTGTTTATGTTCAATGTCCTACCTGGAAAAATTTCAATTATAGAGCTACCAAACTCTTCCATAGAATAGAGAGACATCTGCCTAGATGACAAATATTCAATATTAGATATTTCTTGAAATTTCTCATGGTCATATTCTGAAGATGATTCAAAATTTTCTAATGTATTCAAAATTTTACTATCTTCACTAATTTCTGAAATAGTAAAGAGAGGTTGAATATCATCTTCATCATCAATCCATTCTTTGTCATCTATTTCTGTGATTACTTTTGCTGGAGGATATAGAGTAAATTTATTTGTTGAATTACCATCAGAAATATACATGTCACCAGTTCTACAGCAGCTAATAAAAGCATCAACTGTGGCTAGCCAAGGTCTTCCTAATATGAGTGGATGTCCTCCTAGATTATTCTTGGGAGTTAAGATCATGAAATAAACATGATATTCCTAAGAATATAAGGATACTAAAATATCTTCTAGCACACCATCTGGTTTGATTACTGATCTATCTGCTAGTTGCACTAAGGTAGTTGTGTAGAGAAGATTAGGAAGTTTAAGCTGCTCCATAGTTTTTTTACTCATGATGTTGATTGCTACCCCTAAGTCAATAAATGTATTTGGAATTTCAATTCCATTGATATGTGTTTTGACAATTGGACTTCTTGAATCCACGTATTTTTGTATGGCAATTTTTCCCATCATTATGTCTGCTATTTTTCCTAATAGGCAATTTCTTTTGTTTCTTTTGCATTTCTTCGTGGTTTTTTTATGCTCAACTCCTTTATTGTTTTTGCTAGAATTGTAATTTCTCTAATGGCTTGTAGCAAAGGAATTTTGATATAGACATTCTTCGATTCATCTAGAAAATCATAGTTGGGCAACAAGATCTGTTTTTATACCCACTATCAATTTGTAGTCTTTCAGGAAAAGGAGGTGTAGAAGTAGATGATGGTTGCTCAATGATAGGAGTTGTGTTCAATGGTTCTTTTGTTTTTCTTTTTCAATGTTTTTGTTTTGGAGAGATGTTCCCTCAAAACTTTTATTGACTTTTAGATAATCTTCCTCAGAAATGTATTGTTCCTGAATAACTACAAAAGGTATTTCCTTTTCTAATATCCTTCCAGATCTTAGTTGAACATCATTACGATCTAGAGGAGTAATCATGTAAGTTGGAAATTGTTGTCCTTCTACCATGTAAGCATTCTGAGGGTTTTTGTTGTTGGGGTTTGGTAATGGTTGGGCAGGTAGCTGATTTGGTTTCTGCTGAAATGGCAGTAAGAGTTGAGGATTTTGGTTTTGTTGTGGAGGTTGTTGTGGAAATGGCAATGAAAGTTGGGGGTTCTGATTTTGAAGTTGTGGCTGCTAATTTTGTTGCTAAATATGTGGGGGAGGATAATTCTGATATGATGGACGATATTGGTAATATTGAGAAAATCTCCCATAAGGATTTTGTATTCATTGTGCCCACGGTTGAGATTGAGATTGAGGTTGAGGTTAAGGCCAAGGTTGCTGCCAAGAATTCTAGTTTGGTGGGGGCTGAAGATACATTTGATTGTTAAATCCCTGATTTTGTGTCCCCTTCCAAGGTCTTCTAGCAACAAAACAAAGAGGTTATGTAGAATTTGGGACTGTTTCCTCTTGAAAGACAACCTTAAGACCTTGGATTGAAGGAAAACCCTTGGTCTCATGACTTTCTAAGAAAATCATACAAGTTTCTACAATTTTTGCATCTAAAGGGCATTCCCTTAGAGCATGTTTTTTTTCTGCATTTTTGACAAAAAATGGCTAAAGAATCAGCCTCAGTTTTCTATTTGTTTCATATTTTAAGGGTGTCTAATTGCTCACTAAGGCTACCTAGAATGTCAGTTTTAAATTCACCAAGCATATTACCAATTTCTGCCCTACTTACAGATCACGTTAAAGATTTATTGACTCTAACAAGAGAAGGATCTCTTGGCCCTTTCCTTGTTTTAGATTTCCCTCTTGAGATATGAACACATAATTCTCCTATATCATTTAATGGAAGTTGAGGGATATCTCCCTTCCCCATCATGTTAAGGATATCTATCCACTCATCTCTGATGGCTTTTAATAAAAGAGCTTTCAAGGTTTCTTCATCTAAATTGTTCATCTTTGCTCTTTTCAAATTATAGTTGAATCTCTCAATCAAATCTTCTAAGTTTTCATCCTCTCTTTGCATCATTTTGAGCACTTCATCTTTGTGGTTGTAGGCATGCAATAATCCAAGTACCTATCCAAAAACGTTTTTTTTCATGTCATTCCATGTTCTAATGGACTGAGTGACTAACCCCATGAACCATTTCAAAGTAGCTCCTTTCAGTGTTGAAGGAAATAATTTAAGTTTTTGATAGTCTTCTAGATAATCATAAGTTCTACACAAGACTTCAAACTCAAACAAAAATGTTTCAAGATCCTCACTTTTCAACCCATATAAGTTTGGGAGGACAGAGGGTGAGATATTTTTCATTGTGGCATTTGTTTCCTCATCCACTATAGGGAATCGAAAAGAATTATCTATTTCTCTATTTCCTCTACCTCCTCCATTATTTCCTCTACCTCTCCCTCTACCCCCTCCTCCAAACAGTGAGAATTCTCCATCTTGTTCCTCTTCTGCCATTATAGTTTCTTCAAAGTCAGTATAAGGTTCAACCTGAAGGGTTACTTCCTCCTCCTCTGGTTCTTCTATTAATGGAATATGGGAGAGAGGTTCTACTTCTTCATCACCTCACCAGGTATTCCTAATTCTTCAACTACAATGTGCTTTCCTGTTGAGGTGAAATAGGTTATTCTTGTTGTTGGAGATTCGAAATTTTTCTCCCGTAGGATTGACTTGGTAGATGAAGTAGGAGATTCTTTTGATTGGATTTCTGCCCCTAAAATTCTAGGAGTCCTATGGATGGGAGTATGAGTTTGGGATGGAGGTGTGTCTTTTCTTGTTCTTGGTGGAGTAGGTGGTGTTGTAGGAATTGAACTTCTGCCCCTAGCTATAAATCTACCCCTAGATTCTCTTTCTCTATTCATGTCATTTTTCTTTTTTTGAATGTAACAGATAAGGCTACCTACTTACACTTCCTTGGCAACGGCGCCAAAATGTTTGGTCAATTTAGTGTCCTAAATTACTCTACATAAATATCAATCCGGGTATCGTAAACTGATGAAGTGTAGAGCACTGTTTGTGCTAGATAACCCTTCTTATTTCATTTTTTTTTGTGTTTTATGTTGTTTTGGGGGTTCTTGGTCTTTAGTTCCTAATGATTTACAATGTAATTATCAAAAACATAAATCTATCTTTTGTAAAGACTATTCAAAGTCTAAAAATAGAAAACAGAGCTTAAGAAAGACTTGGAAATAGAGCTTAAGCAAGAAATGAAAACAAAGTTTCTATTCCTGTTTCACTATTATTTCCAAATCATGAATTAAAACTAAAAGTGAAATTTGCAATTGATGTCTAACTAATTATAGAAATAAAACTAAATGAAATACTTAGTTACTATGCCTCTCAATTTTGGGAGAAAGTCTCCTTCGGATGACATTTGAGGAATTTTGTACTTCATTATTCTAAAAGAAAACAAATACAGAGATGCAACAAAGACTCATTGCATAAATGAAATGTTCAACCACTTATTTTAGGATGAATTATCAAATTGAATGGTTTTTCAGAAACATTCATTAACACCATGAGTCAGTAAACTAAAAATAAAATGGCAAAGACATTAAATGGCACTAATCAACCTAATTGAGAATTTAAATACTAGTAAAACAATGAATGAAGTAAACTAGATTACATTACTAAATTTAATCTTCTAACTACTAATAAAAACTAGAAAGAGATCAAGCAAATAGAAGCTACTCTAAATTATGAATACTATGAATAAGAAAATGATGAAAATTGCATTATAAACATTGTTAGTAAAAAAATGATTATAAAAACTGTGAAAGAAAATGATGAAATTAAAGTTAACAAGAAGGATAAGAATAAAATGAAATGAAATCTTCTTCAATGCAGGGGCCCTCTGCAACTGAGTAGGCTACGCTTGCTCAATCAACTCCAAGAAAACTCCTTCAGATTTTCATAAAACATGCGATCTTCATATTAAAAAACAGGGACACAAAATGCCCACAAATTACAGAGTTTAGAACTTTGATTCCACAATAAAACTATCCCTATTACCACTAACTTCTTTGGTCCTTTACATAGGTATTTATAAGAAAAACCATACAACTATTTGTGGAGAAAAACATGTTATATCCAAACACGTAGAAGAAAGATATGCGGAATTTCTTCCTCGGCTGCTGGAGACATAAATCCAAGACATGGTGGTTGTTGGATTCGGTTGTACAGGTGGCCGTTGGAGTCTGTAGGTACATGTAGTTGTTCCGTATAACGCTTCCCATCACTATGAAATGTGTTAATTATCCACAAAATAGAGTCATGTTACCTTCAGTCTCTGCGTTTGACTTATCCATTGACTTTAGTCTTATGCCATATTCTTTGTCGATTTGGGATAAGTGAATAGTACAGGGTCCATGTCACAACAATTTCCAAGCTTCCCATGTAGCTAGTTTCTCCTTCTAACACTTGGAACCTCTTAGAGCATGAAGGTGGCTATAGAACAGCCAATTAGCTGCAAAATAGGCTGTGTTCCATAGCTAATATACAAAAATTTATTCAAATAGCAAAACATAAAATCATAACATGCAAATCACTAAATTTCCTCCTCAAGACAGTATATAACAATCATTGGTGATGAGAATGCATCTTTCTCATGGGAAAACAAAGAAAAGGAATGAGAAGAGTTGCTAGGGAAAGATTAATTTTGAGGCTCAACAATTGCTGGCATCGACAATCTCTATCACTTCGAAACCTGCAAGTGTGCTCACACCTTCGATGTCTACTGTTATTCCCTGCAATCTTCCCATCGGTAGGATCTTCTCTTGGTTCACCATTCACAATTGAATAGGGGACCATTGCAATGGGGGCCTACCCATGCACTCCCATGGCTGCTTTGGCAGTACGTTCACATCCGATCCTAAATCGAAAATCACTTGATCCATTTCATATTCCCCGATTTGTGTAGTCAATCTCATCTCCCTTCCTGTTCACATTGTGTTCTTCCCAAGCTTCGAGGCTACATGTGGCTCTCCTGACCCAATACACCTAGTGATGAGTTCATGCAGTTCCTTCATAATCTTGTTGTTTCACAACAGCTTCATGCATGTCTCCAGAAAGGTAGTAAGAATTGATGGGTCCATCTCCGGTTCTAGTTTGTCCTTACTACCTGAAGTGGAGGCCTCCATGAAGCTCTTCTTAGCTTCCATGAATATCCCCTTTGCGTGCTCTAAATCGAACTCTAGTTCCTTTGTAGGAGCCTTACGAACCCAAGAACTTTCTTTGGGTTGCTTTCCCTTGTCATCTCTTGTCATAATACCGCTTTGGAGCACGATGTTTACATTTGAGTCCTCTTTGCCTGGCTCAGACCTCATCATTTGCAGATTCTAAGTCGAGGGAGGCTGGAGTATTCCTTTATCATGTAACCTCGCTATCATATGGGGAAATCCTCCATCTCATGATCAAACTGGGTACAATACAAACATGATTTCCTCGTCGGATTTGTACAATTGTAGACATAATGCCCTATCCCTCCACAATTGTAACAAATTAGTTGTCTGTGACCCCTTCCTGGTCCCATTCCACCTCGACCTCGTCCGCGCCTCTAAAACCTAGTGCATGCCATTCATGTATTTTGAAATCCAGTGACGCTCTCCTTCTCTGCACATCTGTAATATTGCACAACTTCCAGGCAAAATAGTTTATAGTGTCACATTTCCTTTCAACTACCTGGAGCCATAAGACTGTTCTTCCTGTAATTAGTCAGGTGGGCGTACCACCCATATGGGCCTCCATCCTGTCCCCCACCATGGTCCGTGGAGAATTCCCACCTTCCATTATCGTGATCGGCACCGTGCACTTTACTACTTGCAACGTGTGACCTTGGTCACTACGTTTGGCAATATGTGGTCCTAGCCAAGGCAGCAGACTAACCAGTTCACAGTGATATTCTTCCAACTTGTCAATATGATCATACGCACCTTGTTTTACCATCCTCGGTTTTTTGATGAGATGTTGCCAATGGAACCATTTGTATCTCCAACAAATCTTAAATCCATTGGCGACACCTTGGGACACACAGGATACTACAAGAAGTTCATCAAAAGATATGCCCAAATCACCACGCCGATGGAGAAAATATTGAAAAAAGATGTCACATTCTATTAGAATGATGATTGCATGAAGAGCTTGGATGTCCTCAAAGGGAAATTGGCCTCCAATCCAATCCTGGTCTTCCCAAAATGGGATGTGGAGTTTCATGTCCATGTTGATGCGTCGTGTATCATGCTTGGAGCAGTGCTCACACAAGAGGGTAGCGAGGGCTTGGACCACCCTATCGCATTTGCAAGTCATAGATTGTCTAAAGCCGAGTAGTACCATTTCTACCCACCTCGCAATAGGATCCTCGGCAACAGAGTAGATGCTACGTGCATGAATGGAAAACACAATAGTGTTGCCGGAAGGGGCCCTAGTCGCAGCAAATGTGACTGATAGATTTTTGGTTAACATGTTGAAAGGCCTTGACCTTAATTTGGATACCCTTCTATGAGGGATGTTGTATTTGCTACACGATGGGATAACAATAGAGCTATGGGCAAGGGAAAGCCACGCCATCCGAGTTCTTAGTGAACAAAAGATAAACATGGAGCAACTCACCTTGTAGCACAACGAATTGGTGTCACAAAATCAACGCTTGGAGCAAATGGTAGATGACACTTGCTGACGCATCCTGGAGCTGGCCATACCAGTAGATCTACTAGTAGAGGTGTGGATCCACAGATTGGCAACCGGAATCCGCGAGGTCAGGAAAGAAACAACAAAGGTTCAGCTAGAGCTAAATCTTCATATCGATGAGTTGTGGTTGAAGGTGGAGCCTTCGACTCCCCCAGAAGTCAGAGAACATCACGCCAGTGCTATTGCAGCAAGATTGGTAGAAATTGGAGATGCAGTGCACGACTACACCAACATGTTAGAACAAGAACTTGAAGTCCTCACGACTTTACAAGAGGACCCCAACATCTAGTGCCTGGAGATAGAGGCATGAGAACTCCGGCAATAATACGATAGTGTTCGAGGAACTATGCAGACAGTTGTCCTCACTCAGCGGCTTGTGAGGATGCAGTAAGCTAAGGCACTGAAGGAGCAGGTGGACGCAATGCGACATAAGGAAGTAGTTCTTAAAGCACGCGTTCAACCATGGATTGACAAGGCCTTCACAATCACGATGAATATTGAAGGAAATCTCGTGCACATACACGGGATGCACGCACAGATGCAGGGAAGCACACTGGACACAGAGGTCTCAGAAGAATGGATGCAGCAGGTTTAGCAAGCAACAGCTCAGTGCACTGTCGACATCAGCACCATTCGAGAATAGTTGAAGGGACTCCGCGCCAAGATCGTCGCGCTGACACAATGACTTGAGGGCAAGTCACAATGTTTGTGTTGGGGGCCTGTTGGGCATGGAGTCCCCCCACAACACGTTTTGGGCCTCAAAGCCCATGTTTTGAGTTGATATTGTTGTAAAGATCCGCGAATTGTGGGCGCAAATGTATGTTAGAGTCATAGGGTTGTCCGCCCTAGTTTTGAATATAAGTTCAGTCTACCCATGGTCTGTGGACCATGGGATTGTATAAATAGAGAGAGGCTCTAAGTTGTAAAGAGATCCAATCAAATAGAGGATGAGCATGAAAGGTCTTAGAGATTAAGTCGAAGTACAAAGTGTGTCTTGAGTCGTAGAGTAGGAAAAGGCTCTACAGCTGAGTGCGCAAAGGCCTAGTAGAGTCCGTAGCTGAGTGCGTGGACCCCTGCAACTGAATGCGCAGGGTGGAGTCATGTCTATAATCAAAGAAGAGATTAATAAAGAAAGGTTTTGTTACTAATTCTATGTATCTAATTTGAGTTGTTACATGTTTGATATCAATTGTAAATATATTGTTTCTTTAGTGCATGCACTTATATGAATTGTGAATATTGTTAAGTATAACTGAACGCATACAAATAAGCTAAGTTAATCAACTAATATCAGATTACTAGTAAGGACTTGGGTAATAACACTCTTCGGCCCTCGAGTAGGGTTGCGCGAAGGCAGCACCTCTGGCTGTAAGGAACAGGTAAGAGATCATAGAGACAAGTGCGTAGGGTCGAACCACGGATCACTTGAACTCATCAGACATCTCCAAGGTGTGGAAACTTGGCTCTAGCACCCTCCCATACTACTTCGTGTGAGACCTTAGTCCGCGCTCTGCGGACTGTTGCTGAAAGGGCCAGTAGTACTGGGATTTGTTTTGCTAAATCACCTCTGAACCTAGGTCAGGCCCCAACAAGCCAACAAATGGTTCCATTGTCGGGATCTACATAAGGGATGTTTGATGTCGTGTCACTGGAATCTGATGAAGAAAGAAATTGAAGGGTGGTTGGATAAAAATATTCATGAGTTTGTGCCATAGGAAAATAGGAATCCGCAAGTATCGAAGGAACACTGGTTAGAGTGCTACTTATATATGGAAATCCACAAAGTTTTGTTTGCATCCTTCCCCTCTGAGTTGTATGAGTGGAGCGCGAAGCTTGGAGATAGTCAAGGAAGGTGTAGGCTCGACAAACCAATTGTGTAGACTCCAGAATTGGTGCACAGACTGGAAGCATCAGAAGATAAGATCACGTGCACTATGGACCATTGGCTCGATCGAATTATAGGGGGGTTTATCATCGAATTCGCGGTAGATACTTCAGTCAACTATAGCAAGGTGGAATGATGCTTCCTCAAAGGACTGCGAGGTAAATACATTAAATATTTGAATGCTTGGATTAAAATTCTATTGTGTGAAAAGAGGGTTATGTGAATAAATTGATATTTGGAGCTATGTGAAGTGGGAGGATCTATAGAAACAAAGGTAGCACAGAAATAGAAAATAGCCCCTTAATTTCGCCTCGGCAATAAAGTGAGGAAGAGCTCACGAAAGTTTCACCAAGAAGTGTGATCAGTCTGATAAAGTAGCGAATTCCACGCATACCACCTCCACCTACACCACCACTAGTTTCACCATATTCACCCCCATCTCCACACCACCTCCGCCACCACCACAGTTCAATACGGCAAGCGCGATAAAATTTTCGGTGTTCAAAGGAGTAAGGAATGAAGATCCGGACCAATTTTGGTTCGTAGTAAAAGTTGTATGGGAAGCACAAGGAATCGTGGATGAAAATATAAATAAGGAAACACTAGTAAGTGTGCTGCAGGATCATGCACTAACATGGTACATTAAGCATTCTAATGATTTTCAAAACGTGAGGATTGAAGATATCCAGGCTGCGCCGAACAGGAAATTTAGCAAGCCAAAATCGGAGACACAATCGATTATCAGGTTTAAGGAAATTGTGATGCTTCCAGGTGAGACCCCTGGCAGCTGGATTAGAGATTGAAGAATACGATTCACGAATCTAACATGGCCTTGACGGATGGACAACACCATGCATGGTTTGTAGCATCACTAACACTGCATCTAAGGACCGCGCTGTCACAAAAGAAGTTATCCACCCAGGCCAAAGCTTTTGAGATTGCAATGAGACTGCACGAGACCCCGATACAAGATCGTGGCTTGGGAGTCAAACAAATCCACGCGCAACTGAAAATTTTATGTCTAGAAATGCAGAGTTTAAAACAGGACAGGACAACTCGCCTAGAGGCACATGAGGAGGTATGGTGCATAAAGTGCAAGGGACAGGGACATGACAAGGACCATTGTCCAGTCTTCGTGAACTACTTAGTGGGAGGAGGGTCGATGCCATTTAGACCAGAGGCATAAGCAGGACCAAGCATGGTGCTTGCATTATGGCGCGCGATCTATCAGATAGGAGGGAGGCACGCTACAGATAACTATCACCTATTACAAAAGTCTACGCAGATGTCCCAGTAGTTGTTCTGTAATTTCTGCATATCAGTTTTCCATGATGAACACACCTATAGGGGTTATGAGCTAATGATGGATTAGACTCCTACCTATAGAGTTCAGACCGAAATGTGAGCCATTGATCAAAATGCAGGAATGGCGCGCACTGGATTTCAGGGGAGTGGACGAGGTCGAGGTGTAATGGGATCACGAAGGGGTCGCGAACAACTGATTTGTTACATTTGTGAAGGGCCCGAGAATTATGCCCGTGATTATACAAATACGACGAGGGCATCATGTTTATATTGTACCCAGTTTGATCATGAGATGGAAGAATGCCCCACACTGATAGCGAGGTTGCACAATAAAGGAATACTCCAGCCTCCCCCGAATTAGAATTTGCAAATGATGAGGTCTGAGCCACGCGAAGAGGACCTGAATGTAAAGATTATGCTCCGAAGTGGTATTACAATAGGAGATGACAAGGGCAAGCAACCCAAAGAAAGTTCTCGGGTTCATAATGCTCCTAAAAAGGAACCAGAGTTCGATTTAGAGTGCGTGAAGGAGACATTCATGGAAGCTAAGAAGAGCTTTACAGAGGCCTCCACTTCAGGTAGTAAGGACAAACTAGAACCGAAGATGGACCCATCAATGCTTACTACCTTTTTGGAGACATGCATGAAGCTGCTGCACGACAGCAAGGTTGTGAAGTGACTGCAGAAACTCATCACTAGGTGCGTTGTGTCAGGAGAACCGCGCGTAGTCTAGAAGCTCGGGAAGCACACAATGCGAAAGGGAAGGGAGATGAGATTAACTGCACAAATCGGGAATATGAAATGGATCAAGTGATTCTAGATTTAGGATCGGATGTGAACGTATTGCCAAAGTAGATGTGGGAGCGCATGGGTAGGCCTGTGTTGCAATGGTCCCCTATTCAATTGCGAATGGCGAACTAGCAGAAGATCCTACCGATGGGAATATTGTAGGGAATAATGGCAGACATCGAAGGCGCAAGCGCACTTGAAGATTTCGAAGTGATAAAGATTGTCGATGACAACAATCCCTATCCCACGCTATTGGGAATAGATTGGGCCACCAATATGAATGGGGTGATAAATATGAAGAAGAGAAAAATGATTTTTGAGAAAACGTCACTGTGTGTAGTGGTACCTTTAGACCCTGCAGAAGGATCACGCTACGCAGAGAGAGTGCACGACGATGAAAGAGACAATGATCTAGACTGTGTCTACAAGATAACCACTCGGGAATAGGATTGGGTGAATCCTACAGTGGATGGCAGGATTTCGTGGGAGCACGAAAGGTCCTACACATCGGATTCGAATGAGGAAATAGAACGATGGCAGAACTAGTTACATGAGGTAACCATGCTCAATTGTAACATGATGGTAAGATCACTGCGCTACGTGAAAAAAGAGGTAAGGGATTTGCCTATGTATGATGGGTTGATAGCGGTGGATGAATTCCTTAACAAATTTGAAAAAGAAGTGCCAGAACAACAACGTTTTGACGCTTTGAAATGGGAATTGTGCACTATGCCCACAAGATGGTGGGGTACTCATCAGAGAAGCTTTGAGGATTGGTGCAGATAAAGAAGGATGATGTGCCTAAGATTTGGGAAACCGCATATGCGGCTAATAGACAAGTACGATGGATGGGATGATCCACATATACACCTCCTCAAATAGACCAAGGTCTACAGGGAAGAGCCACAACCTGAATGGGTGCATTTGTTCTATCATACTCTAGATATCATACCCATCAAGTGGTTTACTGAGACGGAGCTCTGCCATGGCACGAGCGAATGGGACATCTTGCACGAAGGAGTCCTGTTAACCTTCACGTTTGAAGATCGTTGGTGGGATACTGTTGATGATGTGCTACAAGTAGTAAAAGTAGATATCTTCAAAATACCCCAGGAGCCAATGGGAGTACTTCAGCCGGAATGGGCGACACAACTGAGCTGCACGTTGGAGTGTTACAATGTAAATATTGAGTAGGATGATGAGGACCCATAGAATATTAACATTCCCAAAACTGAAGGTTTTCATGAGGTTTGAGGACCATTGATTGAGGACCTTGACATCACCGCGCCACTAAAAACAAAGTAGATAAACATTGGGATGGAGGCAGAACAAAAGTATGCAATACTCGGTGACTATTGGGATGATGCCACAGTGAATAAGGTCATTGAGTTACTCCATGAATACCAAGACTTATTCCCAACCAAAATTATGAATTTAAAAGGGATCGTTGGCGACCTAAGGATGTTGAAGATCACCCTAAAACCCGACGTGAAGCCGGTCAAGTAGAGGCCTTACCGCTTGAATCCGAAGTACAAGGAAAAGGTCCACGTAGAATTAGACAAAATGCTCACAGCTGGAATTATTGAGCCAGTGGAAGAATCCAACTAGGTGAGCCCTATGGTAGTGTAGAAGAAAAAGCAGAAGGGAGAAATAAGAATATGCATGGACCTCAGGAAGCAAAATGACACCTATGTACACGACCCATTCCCGACACCATTCATAGAAGAAGTATTGGAAAATGTTGGCAGAAAAGAATCACATTCATTCACAGATGGGTTCTTAGGGTACCACCAGATCAAAATCATGCCAGACGATACGAGAAATATGACCTTCGCAGCAGAATGGGGCTGCTTTTAATACACCATTATGTCATTTGGATTAATGAACATGCTAGCCATCATTTCGCACGTCGTTGTTGCCGCATTCAAATAATACATCCACGGGTTCCTGGAGCTCTATCTAGATGATTAGACTGTCTTTAGATTAGTTAAACACCATGTAGCAAGCTTATGCTTGATGCTGGATACTTGCCAATGACACCAGATTGCGCTAAACCTTAAGAAGTGCACATTCCTCGTTCCCTTTGGAAACTTGTTGGGACACATGGTTGGCAAACAAGGGCTGATGGTGGACCCTACAAAGATTGCAGTAATTCTAAATTTGGAAGCACCGTGAAGTGTTAAACAGTTGTGCGCTACCTTGGGACACATAGGATACTACAAGAAGCTCATCAAAAGCTATGCCCAAATCACCTCGCCGATGGACAAACTATTGAAAAAATATGTTACATTCTATTGGAATGATGATTGCATGAAGAGCTTGGATGTCCTCAAAGGGAAATTGGCCTCCAATCCAATCCTGGTCTTGCCAAAATGGGATGTGGAGTTTCTTGTCCATGTTGATGCATCATGTATTGTGCAGGGAGTAGTGCTCACACAAGAGGGAAGCAAGGTCTTGGACCACCCTATCGCGTTTGCAAGTCGTAGATTGTCTAAATCCAAGAAGAACTATTCCACAACCGATTGCGAGTGGTTAGCAATGGTGTATGCACTCCAAAAATACCGACACTATTTGATAGGAGGACATTTCAAGATGTACACAGACCATTCTGCACTGAAATACTTGGTCAATAAGTCTGTGTTGGGGGGGCACATATGCAGGTGCCTCTTATTATTTCAAGAATATGACTTTGAGGTCGTGGTCAAACCTAGATGCCTGAACACAGGACCAGATCACTTGTCACATATTGAGATGGGTGAGGAACCTATTAGTTTGGAGGAAGGATTACCTGATGCATAGCTCTTTATGGTGTGCGTCGCAGATGGGCACTTCAAAGATATAATCCACTTTTTAACAATAGGGACTGCGCCGAAGGAATACTCCATCCAATAGAAGAAGGAATTGGCGGTGCATGCGGCATATTTCTCTGTCATTGCAGGGCACCTAAACAAAATGGGAAATGATGAGATATTGTGAAGATACGTACCTTAATTTGAACGAAGTCAGATCCTCACGAAAGCACATGGGGGTGCTACAGGAGGACGTTATGCAAGACATGTTACCGCACAAAATATTCTTCATGAAGGGTTATGGTGTCAACCCTTCACTAGGATTCAAAATCATACTATAAGGCCTACGATATATGGCAAAGGACTGGAAAATCATTGTGAAGGAACGAGATGCCGTTGAATCTGCAAATGACACTGCAACCATTCGAGAAATGGGCTATTGACTTTGTTTGACCTATCAAACCTCAAGGAAAGACAGGCGCATGCTACATCATCACCACGACCGAGTACCTAACACAATGGGCGGAAGCACAGCTGGTCAAAGGCTGCACGGCCACTACGGCTGCAAGGTTTTTGTTTGAAAACATGTTGACCTGATTTGGCTGTTCGAAAATCTTAATGAGTGATCACATAACACATTTCCTGAATGAAACCATCAGCGTGCTCACCGAAGAATTCTAGGTGTATCATTAGAAAAGTACACCATACCACCCACAAGCCAATGGGACATTAGAAGCCTTCAGCAAAATACTAGAGACTACGCTAACCAAAGTGTGTAACACGTAGTGAAGTGATTGGGACCTATGCGTACATGCAGTGCTATGGGATTACAAGACAAGGTGCAAGAAACTGACGGGAAAAACACCTTTCTTATTAGTTTATGGCATGGAAGCTGTCATGTTGAGTCTGTAATCGAAGAAGAGATTAATAAAGAAAGGTTTTGCTTCTAATTATGTGTATCTGTTTTGAGTTGTTACATGTTTGATACCAATTGCGAATATACTATTTCTTTACTGCATGCACTTGTATAAATTGTGAATGTTGTGAAGTATAACTAAACGCATACAAATAAGCTAAGTTAATGTTATGAAACCAGCTCATGAAAAAGATAGAAAAGATAGATCAATGCCTTAGAATTTAGCCTCTTCGAGGGGGCAACCTCCTTTACATTACATAAATGAGCAATTCTTGGATGATACAAATGAAAAGACCTCCTTTCTATATATAGGAGTCTAAGGGGTCGTAACATAATCAGACCCGACATAGCAATAATAATGTAAGGGCACAATAATAACAATAGTGGGCTTCTATGTGGCACAATAGTAACAATATGGGCACTACATGGGTACATCAATATAATAAGTGGGTTGTACTAATAACAATAAGGGGTTACACTAGTATTATAGGGGCCTAACATGCCCCTCTCCTTCAAAAAGAATTGTCCTCAACGCTTGAGTAGTTATTGATGCTTCTGTATAAAATTCTTGTCCTCCCATGTGGAATATTCAGTGGGTAAGTTCTTCCACTTGATGAGATACTCTGAAATTGATCGATTTCGTAGCTGTCGGGTTCTTGTTTCTGTGAGTACTCCAGGTTCCAATATGATTTTTCCTTCTCTTCAATTTCTAGCAATATTGTTTGAATTGGGATCTTTTTCAACTTTTGAATAAGTGGCCATAATTATTCGTCCTTCTTCCATTCATCCCTTGCTTCATTTATCCAATCTGGTTGGATAATAGAAATAGCACAAAACAATGCTTCCACATCCTCATCCTTGAAGAGTCTTCCCATTCGGTAAGGTCACCATTTTTAAGTGCACGTAGTATTGCCAACATTTCCTTCTCATAAATAGCTTGCTTTAGATGTAGCAGTAAAAATACCCAATCACCTACATCAAAACATTTTTCACTACGATGTTGATCTACCTGTTGTTTCGTTTGATTTTGCACTGAAGTGGCGTTATCCTTTAAAAGTTGGAGAACTTGTTGTTGATGCTCGATGTGATCTTTCTCTGCTTGAACCTTTTTCTTCTTGATATGTCCTTCTATCTCTTGAGTTTGAGGAGTCGTAATTTCTTACAATCCTTTACAAGATATGGTCGGATTCATTTCTTGATGCTTGATGTGATCTTTCACTTCTTCAACATTTTTCTTCTTGATATGTCCTTCTATCTTGATAGTTTGAGGAGTGGTAATTTCGACCAATGAATTACAAGATATTGTTGGATTCATTTCTTCTTTCTCGATGTGATATTTCACTTCTTGCACCTTTTTCTTCTTGATATGTCCTTCTATCTTGAGAGTTTGAGGAGTGGTAATTCTTGCTAATGCTTTACAAGATATGGTCTGATCATTTCTTCTTTCTTGGGGTGGGGTCCTGGCGTATATCCTCTTCTTTTGATGTTTCTTGATCCTTTTCTTCCTCCTCTTCATATTCTATGTAAAATAATTTCTTCTCAGCACACTTATGACCTTTAGTGCATTTGTTATCACAATTGTAACAAAGCCCTTTTTCTCTTTTTCCTTCCAATTGTTGTGGTGTAACCCTTGTAGGTTGTGGAAGGCTGGGAGAAACAACACTTCCATATTTATAGTTTTGGGGGGTATGCTTCCTAGTTTCCATACTTTTTCTTTCCACTATGTGACAAAGCCCTTTTACTCTTTCCAATTGTTGTGGTGTTTCTCTAAAGAAGGTGTTGCTCTTTGTATCCTCATAATGTGCTATCATTTCTTCCGTGAAAATTGACCACGTAACAAGTTTTTTATGAGAACAAATCCCTTCATACCATAAAAATTGATCTGGTTCTAAATATGAAGATGCAATACATACCTTTTGTAACAGTGGTACACCATGTAGATCAAAATATTGCTCCATCTGAAGTATCTAATTTACCGGTTCCTTGCCATCAAACTTCCTCATCTTGCTTTTTCTTGATTTTAGGAGTTCGATCTTGAAATTACTGTAACTCTGTACTTTTGGATCTTTAAATTCTAAAATTGCGATCTGTAGTAGCCCTTTGCATCCTCTTTCCAATGCCACCAGTCTGATCCAAATTGGATTCTCCAAGAAAGAGTTATGCACAATCTCCCAAGATGACCTGATTATAGACCTCTCTAGAAGAGCGAAATTTTATGAAGTTCCATGTGTCATTGTTTCGACCTCTAGCTCTAAAAAAGATATACAAGAGACTACAATCCATCCTCTTTCTATGACTTCTTTCGAAATTTCAATCTGATTCTCAGAGAGAAAGTTATGATGATTTTCCCCAGGTCATCTGTTTGGAATGTAATTTAGGAGTCTGTAAAAAGACCAACTTCCTCAAATCATATCTCCACAAATATAGTGTGAAAAGCTTTGGAATTTGGACCCAAGGTTCAACGCGATTTCTTTTCAAATGGGTTTTTGATTTAGCTTCTGAAACATTGCAGAAAAAAGGTTATAGTGAAAATGCCACGATGACCTGTTTGGAGCAGCAAAAACATAGAATCCAAAGCTCTGATACCAAATGTTATGAAACCAGCTCAAGAAATAGATAGAAAAGATAGACCAACACCTTAGAATTCAGTCTCTTTGAGGGGGAAATCTCCTTTACATTACACAAATGAGCAATTCTTGGATGATACAAATGAAAAGACCTCCTTTCTATATATAGGAGTCTAAGGGGTCATAACATAATCAGACTTGACATAACAATAATAATGTAAGGGCACAATAATAACAATAGTGGGCTTCTATGTGGCACAATAGTAACAATATGGGCACTACATGGGTACATCAATATAATAAGTGGGTTGTACTAATAACAATAAGGGGTTACACTAGTAGTATAGTGGCATAATAGTTAATCAACTAATATCGGATTACTAGTAAGGATTGGGGTAATAACACTGTTCGGCCCTTGAGTAGGGCTGCGTGAAGGCAGCACCTCTGGATGTAAGGAATAGGTAAGAAGCTAGAGGAATTTTTTAAAAATTGTTGCGAAGCTCAGCAATAGGTAAAACTTCCGCTATGCATGGTTGTTGTTATCCATCATGCTCGTAGCGGGGAAACTACCAGAAAATAACGTGGGAGGTGATTTAGCCAAACAAGTCCCAGTACTACTAGCCCTTTCGGCAACAATCCATAGAGTGCGGACTAAGGTCTCATCTGAAGTAGTATGGGAGGGTGCTAGAACCAGGTTTCCGCACCCTAGAGATGTCTGATGAGTTCAAGTGGTTTGTGGTTTGACCTTGCGTGCACGTCGCTATGCGGTCTTACCTGTTCCTCGCAGCTGGAGGTTCTACCTTCGTGCAACCCTACTCGGTGGCCAAACAGTGTTATTACCCAAGTCCTTACTAGTAATCTGATATTAGTTGATTAACTTAGCTTTATTTGTATGTGTTCAGTTATACTTAACAATATTCATCATTCATACAAGTGCGCGCAGTAAAGAAAAAATATATTCACAATTGATATCAAACATGTAACAACTCAAAATGGATACCCAGAATTAGTAACAAAACCTTTCTTTAGTAATCTCTTCTCCGATTATAGACTCGAATCCACCCTGCACACTTAGCTAGAGGGGTCCACGCACTTAGCTGCAAACTCTACTAGGCCTCTACGCAATGAGCTATAGAGTCTTTTCCTACTCTACGAATCAAGACACACTTCATACTTCAACTTAATCTCTAAGACCTTTCATGCCCATTCTTCATTAGATTTGATCTCTTTACAACTTAGAGCCTCGCTCTATTTATAAAATCCCATGGTCCATAGATCATGGGTAGGCTGACTTTATATTCAAAACTATGGTAGACAACCCTATGACTCTAACATACATTTCGCGCCTGCAATTCACGGAGCTTTACAACAATATCAACTCAAAATTTGGGCTTTAAGCCCAAAAACATGCCATGGGGGGATTCCATGCCCAATGGGTCCCCAAAAAAAACATCATGACTCACCCTCGAGTCACTTTGTTGGCACGGTGATCTTGGCAAGGAGTCCTTCCAACTATTCTCGAATGGTACTCATGTCTACAATGCACTGAGCTACTACTTGCTAAACCTGTTGCATCCGTTCTTCTGAGACCTCTGCATCTGGCGTGCTTCCCTGCATCTGCGCATGCATCCCCTATATGTGCATGAGATTTCCTTCAATATTCACCGTGATTGTGAAGGCCTCATCAATCCATGGCTGAACGCGTTCTTTGAGAACTACTTCCTTATGTCACGCTGCGTCCACCTGCTCCTTCAGTGCCTTAGCTTGCTGCATCCTTGCAAGCCACTGACTGAGGACGACTGTCTACACAGTTCCTCAAACACTGTCATATTGCTGCTAGAGTTCTCGTGCCTCTATCTCCAGGCGCTGGACGTTGGGGTCCTCCTGCAAAGTCATGAGAACTTCCAATGCTTGTTACAACATGCTAGTGCATTCGCGCACTGCACCTCCAATTTCTATCAATCCTGTTGGAATAGTGCTAGCACGCTGTTCTTTGAATTTTGAGGGAGTGGAAGGTTGCGCCTTCAACTGCAGCTCAACGATCTGAAGATTCAGCTCTAGCTAAACCTTTGTCATTTCTTCCCTGGCCTCGCACACTCCAGTTGCCAATATGTGGATTTTCACCTCTACCAGTAGATCTGTTGGGATGGCCAGGTCCAGGACATGTCGGCAAGCGTCATCTACCATCTGCTCCAATTGTTGATTTTGCGAAACCAATTCATCACGCTACAAGGTGAGTTGTTCCATGTTTATCTTCTGTTCGCTAAGAACATGGATGGCACAACTCTCCCTGGCCTGCAGCTCTACCGTTATCCCATCCTGTAGTAGATACAATGTCTCTCACAGAAGGGTAGCAAAATTAAAGCCAAGGCCTTTCAGAATGTTAACAAAAAATCTATTGGTCACATTTGCTGTGAATAGGGCCCCTTTTGGCAACACTATCATGTTTTCCATTCATGCATGCAACATCTACTCTACTACCGAGGATCCTACTGCAAGGTGGGTAGAAAGGGTACCCACCTGAGGGGGCTACACCTGTAACTCCTACAGTTGCACCCTGAGGACCCCCAACACAGTCCAGTGCTCCTACATAAAATCATGAAGCGCTTCACTTGTGACATCGTGGACCATCTCGTCGATGCCATGGAGATCACCTTTGGTTAAGGTGATTGGGTCAGTGGCCAACTTCGAGGCTTTGACCTTTTTCCTTGGTCCTACTTTCTCTACGATGCATGTGTGCTTTAATTGTGTGGACGTGGCCCCTGGGTCCACGCTCCCTTCTGCTATTTCTGTTTCTTCTACATCTTGCCCCTGTGAGGACATTGCTTGGTCCTCATCCGCCTTCATTGTTGCTTCTTCTGCCGCCTATGCTACTGCTACTTCTGCAGCCTTTTTCTATTTTGCGGCTTTCTGTGTCGCTTCTCGTGCTGCCTTTTCCTTAGCTTATGCTATTTCCTGCCACCTTTTTTCGACCAATTGTGTGACCCGCAGCTTGGCATCGTCCTTCTTCTTCTGCACTTCCACCTTCTCAAGTTCTGCTAGGTATGGGGCATGCCATTCTGGAGGCCATGTCTCCAAGATAGTGAAGATGGAATCGTCAGTGGCTATAAATGGGAGCTTCGTGCATTGATTCATTGTATCCTTGCATTCCCTGATGTATACATTATGCATGTCAGCTTTGAACTCTGTAAAACTCTCCACACTGTTGTACACTGTAGGTGATAGGTGCGGCCTCTGATTGATCCACATCCGGATGCTCATCTCCATGACCATCGAGAAACTTTTGGTGTCGCGAATCCGTTTTGCATCATTTGTGGCCCCAAGGGAAGCATACTTCACAGCCTCTGATAAGTCTCTATCAATGTTGGGGAATTGACTGTCTTCTGGTATTTCCCTTGCTACAAGCATGATGGATAACAACAACCACACGTAGTGGAAGGTTTTACCCTGCTCCTAGGCTTTGCAATAGTTTTTCAAAAATTCCTCACAGAGGAATTCAGACCAGTTGAACTGGACCCCCTTACCGCACTGCTCAGCCAGTGTGACCAGAGGCGTTGGTACCTCATCAGTGTGGCACTTCCTCATAAATTTGCTGGACAGGAGTTGGGTTGCTATGCATACCCCTTTGTCCTTGATCATGGGGATGGCGTAGGCCCTCTTCTTCTTCTTCAGCTTGTATTTTTCCTTCATGGCCTCTGCGTGAGCCATAACACTTCCCTTTCCTTTGGCTATGGTCATGAGGTCCATTCCTTTATAGGGGAGATGAGAAATGTAGTGAATGAGGTTTGCCGTGATGGGAATAGGCTCCTCTAGCCATAGATACCCATCATGCACTAGGCAGAGCAACTTCCTAATAACGAAAATGGTGATGGGTGCATGGTGGAAATGTGGTATCTGTAATAAGTGCAGCAACTCGACATTTTCCTCACCACGCAGCCACTTCTACAGATCTAACATTGTCACCGCCCCCTCAGTTTTCTGCTTCATTAGGTTCCCAGTCTCTAGGTGCGGGAACTTCTCACAGTCAGTGAGGTCCTAGTCTTTAAATTTCATTGTTAGCATGCGACCTAGGTGCGTGCCCTCAAGCACAATGCCATCTGGGAGGAGTGAGGTCTGGAGTGAACTCTTCATTTTGTCCAGGTCCTTCAGTACTTTGGTTTTCCCTTTCCGCGGAGGGACATATGCAGGCAGTTTTGTTGCAGAGTGTATAGGTTGACTATCTTCCTCCATATCTTCATCTTCTTCAGATGTGATGATAAGGGCCTGTAAATCTTCTTCTTCCTCATCTGCGTCAACCGTGACAACTTTTCCTTTATCAGACATTGATAGCTTACTGCACAGTGGGTTCCTTGGGGACACGCATATGGGGGGCATTGCTTGTTTATCTTTCTTGGGCCTCGGCATTCGTGGTGATTTGGGGATTTCTGTCACAACCCCGGTACCTTCTGGAACATCCTCCACCATTGGGGTCTGTGTGGCCTCGCTGCTATAGGATAAAATGCATGGTATATGGAGAATGGAGATGCCCTTACAGGTCTTCCTGGGACCTTTGGCAAACTATAAGATTATCTGCAGTTGTCACAGAGTTACATGCATGTCCATAAATAGTAACTAACTCTCAAGGCAAAACAAATTGATTACCTCAAGCCTCCATGTAGATTTGTTGGAGAATGCAATGCAGCTAGGTGGAAGTCCCCTGAGCCAGCTCCATATCAAGTCCTGCACATAGAAGAGACAATCATAATCACAACATACAACCTTGATAACTAATACATGAATACATAAAAGACATATAGTTACACATAACTAAGCTACTCATGCTAAAAGGTTTTGGACAAGAAAGAAAATAAACAATAGTACCAACACCACGGACTAGATAGTACAACTGCAGTTCTATATTAATGTTGGAATAATGATTACAACCATCTATTGCATCAGCCTTCCCCTACCCCTCCAGCTTCTCTCTCTCTCTCCCTTCTTACCAACATCTTATGCTTAGATTTGAGACTATGCTCAACAATCAAGTAAGCTATCCTTTCAAATGATCTGACCTCCATCACCATAGCCCTAGCTTTTCTTATGTAGCAATTGAGTTAGGGTTGCCAAGTTCCTCCATGAGTCTCTTAAGGTAAGAGCAATGATGTTTCCATGATTTTCAGTTCTTTCCCATTTGCCTTCTTCATTAGGATTTAGAAATCCCACAAATAGGTCGAACTTGAGATGTTTCCTTGCTTTTCTGAGTAGATTTAGGAGGGAATATAGAGATATTTATGAGTCAATTCACTCCTTCGACCTCTAGATGCTCATTAGGAACCACTAACGTTGTTCCCGAACTAACAACTAGAGTTAGTAGGGTCACTAACTCTCCCTTAGGCTTACAGAGAAGCTTTAAAAAGCATGTTATCAGTTTTTAGCCAACGTTAGTGTGGAAACAAGGCTTGTGATCTTGGTCGTTGCTTCATCTATCATGTCTTTCCCCTCTGAGCTAATGAGGGGGTCATTTTCCTATATAATAGATACCCCCTAAAGTGTGAGATCAGAGGTTGCGACGATGGTCGAAATACTTTACTTAACTGTAATTTTCCTTCTTCGACAAAACGAGAGAGAGGATTGGAGCTTCAGGCGGTACGGGAAACCTAATAAAACACATATATATAAAACAACTAAAATCATGTCTGAGTCGGGCATTCACATGCTCAGTAGCTATGTCAAAGTTCTTTTCTTAGAAAAGAGACATGGCGATGCTGGTTGTTGATAAGCACAATGTGGATCCAGTGTCATAATAGGATCATTCTAATGAGCTGTCTCCAAAAAACAATATACACAACTTGGGAGAGGAAGCAAGGCTGGTGATGCAAGCCTCTACCCAAGGTCATGATTTCTGCTTCACCGAACAACATAGATTGATACATGTGAATATATGCGTTGATGTCGAACATGCACGAAATCATCTGATTACTAATCAGTAATGGAGACCGTTAACAAACACGAGGAAGGCCACCAATATTGGTGATGGTCTCCAAGATGCATAGTACAATCTAACGAGTGTGAAAGATGTTTTTTTCGTCGAACACCCATAGAATCACTTAACCAGGAGCCAATAATGAGAACCCCTGATCAAACACAAGGTGCCACTAATGTCTACAAGTACCAAGGCACTGAATGTGTTTCTGGGTTGTCTTCCTAGATAGAATGTTGAAGTTGATAGGAAAATACCTGTCGAAAGGTAGGCAATAATGTGTCCTACATCAATCAACACGAAACGGGACAAGACTAATTTGCTTTTTGAGGAATCTTTGAGCATTGGGGATGTTGTAGCTTATGTTGTGATTTAAGCCTTATTTATAAATTTTATCACAATGTGTGGCCTAAAATCATTAAGGGGGTTCAACCTCAATGAAGGCCTTTCTAATTTCTACTCCGCAAAGTCTAAAATTAATACTTATTCGTTATAATATATCAAAATCGCAAAAGGAACAAGTATAAAGGAAATGACCCATGTGATAAAGTAAAATCACAATATAATAGTTATATGGAGCGGGTCTTATATATATATATATATATATATATATATATATATATCTGTGTGTGTGTGCTAATGATGCAATTAGATCGCAATTGCAAAAGTGCAATGGGCAGTTACATGAACTATTACCATAGGAATCACCGATTGCCGATTGTGATTCTTGAAAACTATGCAAAGCTTTGAAAAGGTGGAAAAGGGTATGGTTACATATTTTATATGTGTTTCTATTATAAAAGATTATAACATAAATAAGCGCTTAACAGGTCGGACCCGAAGCGCAAATATATTATGTTTTAAAGTTTCGTTGGGTTCACAGTATAACAAAGCCTCCTATATATATAGGTTGGGATCCGCCGATTGCGATTTGCGATAGGTGGACCCGAAACGTATATATGCTATGTTATAAGCCTGGTCGGGTCTGCAATATTGCATAGCACTTAATACATATGTATATGGCTAAGCACCCATTGCAATTTGCGATTGTGGGCTGGACCTAAGATATATGCACTGTATTTTAAAGTTTGTCGGGTCCACCTTTAAGCATGTATGTTGGAAAAGCGCCAATTGCGATTGCAATGGTCGGACCCGATATTTGATGTGCTATGTTTTATACTATTGTCGGGTCCACCATATTGCAGAAGTCTTAAGATTTGGGCTGATACACTATTTAAGAGTGCCAATTGTGATTTATAATGGGAGGACAACGAAATGTTGAATAGGCAGATCCGATAGGTTTATTAAATCAGATTAATTCCTCTTCAATTCTACTTTATGTGTTTTACATCAATTTTGCTGTGTAAACGGAAAATTAGTGTTAAAGCTAATTTTAAAGGAAAAGGCAATCGGTAGTGTTTTCTTGTGTTTTGGTTAATTAAAATATATCTGAAACACACGTAAGCCCAGGATTATACAAGTCTAACACAGCGCATTATGATTAAAGCAAATTAAGGCATTTATAGAGGAATTCAACAACAGATTAGCAGAGAAAGTCAGTGATTGTTGTCGTCTTCTAAATTTAGTTGTTTTCTTCTATTTTATATTCTTTCAGGTATCTTTAAACATCTATAAAATTTTGTAATAGTTTATAATTCAGATAATTAGGGAAACCTTTTAATAGTTTGACAGTGTACCAGCAACTGTTTCACAAATGTATAAAAGGAAGAAAATTTACAGAGAAAGGGTGTGTGGTTTAAATTGTGGAGAACCTAGAGACTAGGCCGTTATATTCCTGATATCATCGTTGATTAATGAAAGAATCAGAAGTTTCCATGAGTTGTTGCATATAATTTTGTAAGCTTCTCTGTCATGTGTCATGCTATGTTTTCTTCTTTTCAAGTATAGTAATGAAATAGTAGGTCTTTATTTGCTTATGTAGATAAAGTTAAAATTCCTTAAAAGAGCACTCCTATACTTGAAGCCCTCAGTTTCTTTCTAAATTATAGATAATAGTTTCTGTGAAAGACCAACATATTGTCTATGATTTAGTCTTCATTATCATAATTCCTCTAAGTTACAGATAGTAGTTTCTGTGAAAGATCAACATATTATCTTTAACTTCTCCTTCAAACTTTCTTCATCCATCATTTATATCTGGCAACAAATGGCATTCTAAGATATTATGGTCATACATGTATTAAGAGTTAAAGGCCAAGTTTTCCAGGTCCTTCATTTGAGAATACAACAAACAATAAGTGACAGTAAACAAATATTTATTAATTTCTTAAGCACAATTTCCCTACAGCCAGGAAATTGGTTTCTTAAAGAACAACAGGGGCTAAGCAACATAGGGCATGATGAAAGGATATGCTTGATGGGTTGATGGAGGAAAAAAAAGGTTAACCCTTGAACAATAGAAGGCATGACAATGGTTTTAACTATTCAACACTAGACTCATGAACACCAAAGAGTGTTAGGATACAGAGATGCAAGAACATCGGGGTATTTAGGCTAAAACTCATAGGATGGTAGGATTCATATTGAGAGGCCGTCACAAGGAAGGTTTATCTGAGGGAGTGCCATGTTCAAGGAACAACTACTGCCAAACCATACTTTCTAATACTGAAAGCAGTTGTATTGTCTACTTTCCCCATCTAATTAGTTTAGTGAGTCCAGACGGGTAAACTCATCGATCTTTTCATATTTTAAGAGTTTGAAAAGGATCACAAAAAGAGTGACTCTATGCCCTATCTGATTAGTTTAATGAGTCCAGACAAGAAAACTCGTCGACATTTTCATTTTTTCAGAGTCTAAAATGGATCGTAAAAAGACCGACTCTATATCTTGTTTGTTTAATTTAATGAGTCTAGACAAGACAACTCGGTGGTATTTTCATATCTAGAGAGTCTGAAAAGATCGTAAAGAATGACTCCAGGGTGGTCTCTTTGTCATAGTTGTTAATCGGGTGTGACAAAAGGTTAATAGTATACCCGGTCAGTTACTTTTCCATTAGTTAATCTATTGAATCTAGATAAAGAGAAACCTATATTTAATGGATGTTGACCTCACTTTGTTACGAGTATGAGGAGATGGACTAAACTCATTTTTTTTTGTGAATATTTAATGAGTCATGTGACGATAAACTCAATACCTTCATCAAATTTTAACAAGTCAAATGAAAAAAACTCAAGGTATCTTTTTCAGTTTATTAAGCAAGGAAAAAGAGGTAAAAGAACTTCTCTTTCCTTCTTCGTAGATTTTAACGAGCCCGAAGAAGGGGAAAAAATCAGGGATTTTTTCGATTAAGAGCGATGAATGGTCCCAAGAAAGCAAGTGCTCTGGTCACTAACGTAGATTTTTAATGAGACCGGTGACAAAAACTCAGGATTTTTTAGTTTAACGAGCGAGAAAAGTACCTAAAAAAATGCTCGAGTCATCTTTATAAATATTTAACAAGCCTAAAGAAAAAAATCAGGATTTTTTCAGTTTTATGAGCTTGAAAAAAGAACCTAAAAAGAATGGTCTAATGATATTTTTCAGTTTAATGAGCTAGAAAAAGAGCGAAAAAGAGTTGCTTGAGCCATCGTCATATGTGTTTAACGAGCCCAATGATGACAAAATCGGGGATTTTTTAGTTTTTGAGAGTGAGAAAATATCCCATAAAAGAAAAGCGCTCATTGAGAATTTCATGCAGTGCTTTACTGCTTTTCATTCCTAAGGGTACTTTCATCAAAAGCAGAAAAAAGTATAAAAAGGCATCAATTCCTATCCATATGGGTGCATGCATGATAAAAAATCATGGGGAATGGACTACTTCCTCTTTAATGATTCTAAAAAATCATGTCTCCAAAAAATAAATATAAGGAAGTTTTTGAGCTTTCACATTCACCATTTTCACTATTTGAGAATTGTGAGAGCGTTTTGGAGCTGAAGAGGAGCAGATTTTCCGCAGACCATTACAGGAGATCTAACCAACCATTCGACGTGTTGTCAGTCCCAGGTAGAGGCAAAAATCTTGCTCTATGCATTTCTTAACCTTCCTTATCAGTTTCTGGGGTGGAAGTTTGCAGATCTAAGGTGCCCTAAAGTAGTATTTGTGCACTAACATCCTCTGGCAGGCCTGTAGGGAGCATTAAATTCCCTATACGACCTATTGGAGGGCGTTAATCCTCCCTGTGTACCACTGGGGGGGGGGGGGGGCGTTAGAGCTTGAGTGCGCATTTTAAAACCTCATGCAATGATTCCTAAAGTTGTATTGCCCCATTTTTACTGATTTTTGGGTTATTTTGCATAGGTTTCAGGCCATAATGACTAGCCTACAGAGAGAATGGGCCTATGATAACCAGGAATTGCTGATGTGAAATGATCCAACATGCATACTTTCTTTGTGCCGCTATGGCTTATTGAAGTATGAAAAGTTGGAGCTGATGAAAGGGCAGGAGGATTTATTGAGATGGATTATCGAGCGCTGGGATGAACATGAGCAAGTGTTGAGGATTGTAGATCATGTGTTGGCTATTTACTATGATGAAATATTCTTTTTGACTGTTCTGGCATGCCATGGGGCACAGGAAAACCTTACCGAGGGTAGGCCAGATCCATGATCTACCCCAGAGCTGGTGCAATCCTACTACATCCTTAAGAGTGCACTTGTCAGCAACAGGGTCCCCATAGAGAGGATAAGGTCCAGGTCTATGAGGGCCATTTTATGGTTGATTGTGTGGTTGGCGGGGTCAAAGAGTCCCCATGTTGTGAAAAAGGCCCGACTGTTGCTTGCAGTTGACTGTGTCCAGCCACAAATGTTCAACTGGTGTGAAGCGGTGCTTCGCCAGTTGAAGGCGTAATTAACCGCATGCAAGAGTCGAACCCAAAAAAGTTTTGGGTATGGCACTTCCATAGTCTCATTCATTCGTGAGAGGGTACCTATTATGTGCCCAAGGATGAGCTTAGGTCCCTTTGATCCAAGGGAGCCGAGACAGGGCCAAGGGTCATCACTCGATCCTCGCATAGGAGGAGGACCGATCTGACATTTCTTTGAGGAAGATTTCTTCCAATGTGTTTGTGGCCAGATCATGATGATTGAGGATTATGCTTATGAGGGCATGGACTTCACCGGCGACCCTTTGATGCTTCCACCCAAGACCAACTGGGGTCCTTAAGGTGAGAATGATTTTTGACAGTACTTCAAGTATTTTTTAGCTTTTTAATGTTTATGTAATGTTTTTATGGGTGAACAAGCACTGACATTAAGCTTTATGCTTAACACAGATGTGGCACCATTATGACCTGCAGGAAAACGCTGCCATATGCAATGAGGAGGCCAACTACCTATTGGGGGGGTAATGCTGACAATCTTCACGAGGTTCTGAGGAACCTGGAGAGCTTGAGCATGGGTGTTTTCCCCCCTTCCTATGAGGGAGATTCCCACTCATATGCAGTGGCAGATAGTCGGTGTACCTAAGCAGTTTCTTGTTCCTCTTCGGAGAGGATAGCTAGAGTGGTTTTAGTATTTTAGGAGCAATAGGCTCTTTTTAGCAGATGCTTTAGTGTAGCCAATATGTGTTTGTAGTTAGGCTTAGTAGCCATTTTGTACTTAAAACATCCAAGTTTTGGAATATTTCGATGTAAAATACTGGATTTTATCTATATATATATATATATATATATATATATATATATATATATATATATATATATGGCCAACTACCTATTGGGGGGGTAATGCTGACAATATTCACGAGGTTCTGAGGAACCTGGAGAGCTTGAGCATGGGTGTTTCCCCCCCTTCCTATGAGGGAGATTCCCACTCATATGCAGTGGCAGACAGTCAGTGTACCTAAGCAGTTTCTGGTTCCTCTTCGGAGGATAGCTAGAGTGGCTTTAGTATTTTAGGAGCAATAGGCTCTTTTTAGCAGATGCTTTAGTGTAGCCAATATGTGTTTGTAGTTAGGCTTAGTAGCCATTTTGTACTTAAAACATCCAAGTTTTGGAATATTTCGATGTAAAATACTGGATTTTACCTATATATATATATATATATATATATATATATATATATATATATATATATATATATATATATATATATATATCTAGATACAGACATTTTGGTATTTTGATGGCATAATTTTGTTTTAAATGTTTTTGTAAAATTTTTAACTTTGTAAATTTTTACTTTTCATGTGTGCTTCTATAGTTAATGAGACAGATGCCAATCTAACACATAGTTTTCTAATGAATTAGCAACCACATTAAATTCTCTAGGAATGTGTTCATATGTCATTATTTCAAATTGATGTTCCAAGAGTCGTACCCTTAAATAATAACGTAACAAGGTTGGATTATGAATGTGATAACAATTTGTCAATTGCATAACAACTAGTTGGGAGTCTAACCTGACCACCAGATTGGAGATGTTCCTTCATGACACTTCCATGAGAAGTGAAATTATAGACATGTACTCGTGGTGGTACCAAGAAAGACTCCTTCATAACAAAATAGTTCCGACTCAGGTGTGTAGATCACCCAAGTAGCTGATGCAATGTGCCTTGTGTGACGATTGGCACCATCTGTGTATCCTACATATGCTAAGGGTAATGAAGACATCTACATTGTGAAAAGGATGTATGAGACAAATACTCCAATAAATATCAAAACAATCCAATCACACCAAAAAAATAAGAAAAACTTATAAATACATAAAATTAAAAAGCACATGCCTAGTGTAATAATAGGCATAATACTTTTTTAGGTAGAGCCCGTTTCTGGGTTGGGCGAGCAGGACTCCTTCCTAGTCTTGAAGTTCATATGCCCCTTTTGAGAGGGCTTTCTTGATGACATAGGGACCTAATGATAAGGGTTGAAGTGTTCTTGCCCCCAAGAGGTCGTGTTTTTTATCATAGAGCAAAACAAGATCTCCCTCTTGGTAAGAATTAGGCTTGACCTTTTTGTCATATTGGCGTTTTACCTGACACTTGTGAGCCTCGAGTGCCAATTTGGCATCTCGACACATTTCGTCCAGATGATTGAGGTATAGTAGGTGCTCTTCTTCGACAATAGTGTCAGATAGGAGTTCAATGACTATTTGCAGGAAAGGGATCTGACACTCGATGGGTAAAACTGCTTTCAAGCTGTAAGCGAGTTGAAACGGTGTAAAGCCTGTGGCAATTTTTACTGAAGTTCGATATGCCCATAGCACCGAATATAACATTTGATTCCAATTGGTTTTATGATTTCCTACCAACTTGCGGATCATGGTATTTAAGACACCATTGATGACATATACTTGACCATTAGCTCAAGGGTAGTAGGAGGATGACTGATCCTAGCGAAAACCTAGCAGCGATGTTAATTCAGACATCATGTGATTCTGGAAGTGAGACACATGGTCTGTAACGATCATGCAAGGTATACCGAAGTGATAGATAACTTGATTAAATAGGAATAGTGCCACGGTTTCCCTGTTGGCTTGGTAGGTGGGAAGGGCTTCAGTCCATTTCATGAAATAGTCCACATATACTATGATATAGTTGTGTCCAGCAGAGGAAACAGGATTTAAAGTTATGAAGTCTATCCCCCATTTGGCAAAGGGACTGACAGAGATAACCAGGTGTAGTAGGGCCAGAGGAGCACACATTTTCTTTGTGAATACTTGACAAGGATGGCATTGCCAGATGGCCTTGACACAATCTTTGAACAAGGTCAGCCAGTAATAGCCTACACGCAAGATTTTTTGTGCAGTAGATATGGCAGAAAGATGACCACCACATGCCCCATCATGGCAGTCATTTAAGACATGTTCTACCTCTTCATGAGTGAGGCAACATCGAAGAACTATATTTGCACCGCGACGATATAATGTATCGTTAATCACTAGTTAGTGTTGCGCTTGGTGGCGGATGCGATGACGGTCACCTGTCGATAGTTTGGGGTGGAACCATTGTGCTTGGAGGTAGACAATAATGTCACCGTACCAAGGGTTAGTGGTGTTGATAAGATAGATGGATTCATCCAGAAGAGGATCATGGGCTATCTTGTTAGGATCGATGATGGGAAGGTCTAACAAAAGTTCAGCGAAGACTAAGGAGTTCTTCGCCTTAGCAGTTGTGAAAATCAAATCAAATTGTTGGAGGATCACTATCCATTTTGAATATTTTCCTCCAATTTCTTGGCGAGACAAAATATGTCTCATGGGATTCTCCAAGGCAATGATAGTAGTATGTCACAGCAGGATATAGTGTCGGAATCGGTTGACAGCAAAGACAACTACCAATGATAGCTTTTCCACATGTGAATATCTGATTTCGGGCCCAACCAGGCCCTTGGATAGATAATAGGTCACATGTTCACTTTGGTCATCATGAGTTTGAACCAAGACCATTCCAAGAGAGGATGGAGAGGCTGCTAGGTATAGAAGAAAGTCACGTCATAGTTGGGAGTGATAAGGAGTGGGGCTGATATAAGCGCCTTCTTCAAGGCATCAAATGATTGTTGAGCTTGATCATCCCACAGATATGGCACTCCCTTCTTAAGTAGGCGCATAAAGCCTTTCGTCAACTCAGCATAGTTTACAATGAGCCATCATAAAAAGTTTTCTTTCCCTTGCAAATGTTGGAGTTGTAGAATGGATTGTGGTTTGTGAAATTGAGTAATTGCCTTTACCTTATCGGGATCAACCATAATCCCGTACTTGGAGACAATGAATCCAAGTAAGCATCCAGACTCAACAAAGAAAATGCATTTATGCAGATTCAGGCGGATGTTGTAAAACTGGCACCTAAGAAAGATGGCTCTTAAATGGTTTAGGTGCTGCATTCATTGCTTGGAATGGGTTGGAAGGTCATCCAAGTAATCTTAAATGATATGCCTGATATCATGAAATGCGTAGTCCACGACTCTTTGAAAAGTTGCTTCGGAATTCTTTAAACTGAATGGGAGTTTTCAATAGGCAAAGATGCCCCATGGGCAAACAAACGTGGTTTTGTGTTAGTCTTTGGGTTTTATAGAAATCTAGTTGTAACCTAAGAATCCATCCATGAATGAAAATGATTCACAACTGGTGCAGTTGTCGATGATTTGATCGATGAACGGTGTCAGATAATTATCGTCAGGACATGAAGCATTCAAGTCTTGGTAGTCGACACATACATGGATGGTTCCTTGTTTTTTATCGACGGGAACGAGATTGGAAACCCATTATGTTAAAGGAATAGGATAGACAAAACTAGCATGTAACAACTTTTCTACTTCGTTTTTTATGGCTGCCATTTTGCAGGGATGGACCGGTTGAAGTCTTTGACAGACTGGTTTAGCATTGTCATAAAGCTTAATCTCATGTTCGACAATATACGGATCTATGCTAGGAATTTCCTCATAAGACCAGGCAAATACATTGCGAAATTCCTTAAAAAGGCAGGTGAAGCTTGCAATTTCCTCAGGATTACAATCCGCTCCAATTTGGATGTTTTTCACGATGCCTGTCTTGACATAAATATCGATGAGCAATGTCTTTGAAATATTGCCCATGTTTCGTTTTGCCTCCATAGTTTTGATAGTTGTATAGGGTGAGGAAACGATTTCTTGTATTTCAGGGGACAAGATTTGAAGAGGCATCATGTCTGAATCAGATATCGAAACACGATGGTGCGAGTCCTCCCAATTGATCTTCTAAACTCATGATTTCTCTAATAGCTTTGTCCGTAGGCAGGACTTGATTGAGTGGATCGAAAGAAGCAGTGGTTATGGGAGGGGAAGTGGTATCATTGGCTATAATGAAAGTGACCAGAGATGCGAATGAATATTTAATGGCTTGGCAGGCCAATTCAGTTGGTGACAATGACATTTGTTCTCCATAAGTGTCAATGTCTGAAACAACACAAGAGAACAACAAAACACATAATAGAGCACAACAATGAACTATTCACTTACAGAGTCAAGGAACCATAAACTATCAAATATATTTTACACATGACATAGGAAATCACCATTGATTATATTAATATGAGAAAAGCAAAGCTTATAGCCAAGCCTTGACTCACAAGCTTCCTCGAATGGTCCGGTCAGTATGTCTCCTCAAGCATTCACCCTCAAAAGGTCTCCCAAAAAGCTGATATCTCTCTCTCTCACCCAAAAGCACTAGTATATGGCTAAGGCAAACCACAACCAATTGCTAGGCTATCAACAATTCACACTGGAAACTATCAATCTCACACCAAAACTAGCTAATTTGCTCAATACCAAAAACTAAGAACTAGCTCATCATGGCAATGGGGGAATGCTTTTATAAGAGGAGGAGCCTCCATAAATGAGAGAGAGGGAGCTTATCTTCAAGGGATGTTTCTTAAAAGGTGGAACTACCATCTCAAAGGAGGAAAGGCGAACCTCCTTAACTCAACAACTAGTTCCAGAACCACCTAGAAACATTATGTTTGAACTAATTCACCATATCTAGGTCATCGTGAGTCAAACACTAGGACTTAGAGATGACATCACGTTGCAACAGTGTATTCAAAGCTACCATCACAAGAAGGATATTGAGGACTTGCGACAAGCCCTAAAAACTAACCATCACAGAGAACAGATGTACCCTTGTGGCAATGTCGCGACGTTCTAGGCCACTTTAGGTTATCGTCACAGGCATAATGAGGTTTTCCTGTGACAATATTGGAACATGGGTAAAAAGGGTCAATCTTTAGGATTAAAGAGAATTGTTAATCGTCTTGAATGATTTGGAAGATGTGGACACATTTGTTGATGTATGACATAGAATAGATGCTATTCAGGAACCGACTCTACCCGGGACGAGGGAATGTAGGGTTGGTGAAAAAATACTGTGTAACAATGTCTGAAGGAGCCAGTAGGATCCATGGATCGGTCTATTCATGAGGAATAGATGAAAGCATATTGACCATATGTGAAACCTTGGGTGGCTGAAGAGGGAAACAACCCATGAGGGAAGAAGCCTTCAGTAGACCGGTATCTATACTAACGTAAGAGTTAGGTACACCACCTACTAGGGGTACAGAGCCGCTTGGTAATAGGGAATAATTAGGGGTACAAAAGGATAGATGGTCCACTGTAACTACCTTTCCATCGAATGGAAATAGGATGATGCGAAAGACAATAGATACAATGGTCATCTTGGCATATGTCCAACTGCAACCCAGCAAGAGATTATAGTCTAGTGTTTTGTCTACGACTTCTATGTCCACTGTTACCATTTTCCCATATAATGTGATGGGATAGCTAGCTAGGTAACATTTTGGGACGAAAGTGTCCCCGTCGAAAGCTTTAAGGGAGTTCAACGACGGGGATAGGGTTGGAGAACCCAAAGCGAGCCAACATGAAGCTGACATGATGTAGGTTGAAGCACCTTCATCGATCACAGTTCTGTGTATACCTTTACCTTTCAAAAAAATTTGCACTTGAAATGCAAGCTAGTGGGAAAGGGGAGGTTTACACTTTTCCATATCGAAAATTGCAAGCATGGAATCCTATGGGTCGATACCACCAATAGCCGAAAGCAAAGCTTTCCTTTATGTTGGACATGTTTGTAATACTTCGAGCGTCGACATAGCCGACAACGCTTACGCCAAATCTTCTACAATGTTATAGTTTTGGGCGGAACATGTAGATGTATTATGCGTTGTTCATTGAAGTGCCCCTTTAGGGGGTCAAATCACAAGGTCAACAACCAGCCATTCAATATGCAAATCATTGGGCAATGGTGGGTTTTCACTTGAGGAAGGTTCCTCTGCATGAGCGACAGGAGCTCCATAGGATTTGGCTCTTGTTTGTAGATACATCGTTTCAAAGGTGTAAATAGTAGAAGATCCTTCACCAACTGAAGGATTTTGCAAACCACCATTGCCCCCTTGCGGGGCTTGGGGTTGGTTTGCAATGAGGTGTTGCTGATGTTGAGCGGGGAAAGGATTATTAAGGACAGCGACGGTCCTACAAGTATCCTTTTTAGTAATGAAATCTGTGCATTCTTGAAGAGGCAGCAGCGATAGGTCATGTGGTCTTCAACACAAATTTTGCAAGGGAATTTGGTGGGTTTATCCTTTCCATCGCCAGGAGGCGCATCGGCCTTCTGCTTTGGGTTTTGCTACTTTGTCGACTATTCCTCACAAAGAGCAGTCTTTTTGTTGACACCTAATCAGAGGGATTGGGTGTACAGTTGTAATTAATGTAAATAAATAATAGAGAAGATAGAGAGTCATCGGGAGATGAACTGAATAGTCACTCCCTCTTGTATATAATAATGAACAACCTGAATGAATAAAATGAGTTTTGATTTGAGGAGTTACCTCTTGGTCTGACATGGTATCAAAGCAGGCGCCATTTTTTCACTTCCTTTTTAATTTGTAACTCCTATTCTATTTTTCCTTTGTTTTGCATCTTTTGCAGGTTGAAATTTCTATCAAATCCCTGCGAAATCTAATTTATCGTTTAAGACATTTGTTGAAGTGCATTTAATTGGAGCTAACTGTTGAAGCCAAAGGTGCTGTAATGACTTGGATTTCCTCCTGCTCTGAGTATGGTATATATACCCTTTCGCATTGAAGAACCATATATCCTTTTTCGTATTCAAATATATTCTTTTTCGTATTCCCTTAAGCCAAATCTCAAGTATTATAAACCCATATATATAAATATCATCGGGTCCCTTTTTAATTGCATATCACAAATCTCTTGCCCCGTTCAATACTGTTGCATGTTTACGATGCAATCATACCCTTGATTAACCCTCTTGGACACAATTCCCAAGGTTTCACTTTATCTGGCTCGTTCTCCAGCGTTGATCTCAATCTACAGATCTGATGTCTGACATTGATTTCAGGGGGACCACTTGCATAGCGATTACCTGCCCGAAAAGTGCCTTTTAATCTCCACCATTGATCATCACCTCCAAATCCGACGGTTTATAGCGATTTCGGGTGCATTAGTTGCACAAGAGTTACTTGCTCGATACGAGCGCTTTTTCTCTCTCCCCTAGTCACTACATGTCAATTTCTTAGTGGAATCAGGAACTCCCCTCTCAATACCACTTACCATTTTTTATCTGCCAGAAATCCCACTTGTAACCCTAAATCCACCTTTAGCCGTGGTTATCACCCCAACTTGTTTTTCTTGCGATAACCATTGATCGCTTACCATCTATGACCCTCCTCCATTCATCTCCTCCACTCATCTCCACCATTCATCTTTGCCATACAAAGCAATAAAAGAACTACAGCTACAGTCAGACTCTAATATTTGTGTGAACGTTGAATGTTGTTAACTTGAACATTATTGGTATAACAATCATTTTACGAGTAAAATTTTGCAGCAGCAATATTTTTCTCCACTGTACACAGATTTTACAATGCATTCAATTATATCTATTGTGGGAGTAGTTCTCAATGGAAATGAGAATTATCTTGAATGGTGACGGAAAATCCAACACACTCTTATTTTTAATGAGCTATAGAAAGGAGTGTGTGTTGGAGATGGAGACGAAGCTCCAGTCCAACCTACCTCAAACAAGGAGCTCACCATTTGGGAAAATAAGAATAGTAAAGCCTATGCATTGATTGCAGCATTAGTAAGTGAAGAGGTGAGTCAACACATTTCGCCATTTTCAAATGCATTTGAAGCCTTACAAAAGCTGAAAGAACTCTATGACTCACACTCTGCACTTGAAGTTGTTCAACTCATGATTAAAATCTTCACCCTTGAATTACAAAATAATGATCCTCTTTCTCTTGCATCCAAAGTAAAATCTATAATGCATGATATCAAAGTCACTAAGGTTGAATTGGATATTCCTTTGATCGGTTTTCTCAAGGCACTTTATCCTACTTACTCCAATTATCTTGAGTCATTGCAAGCAAATGGAAATCTCAAAGATATTACCTTTGACTCCCTTGTGAAAAAAATTTATAAAAGAGAGAAAGCTTTTGGGAAGAATACAACCCCTGAATCTTCTAAAGAGGCTGTGTGCCTTGCTCATAAAGAAAATAATCTTGCCCAAGATTATTCCAGAGGAAGAGGTGGTCGAAGAGGAAGAGGAAGATATTTCAAAGGCAGGGGGGGTAGACACTCTCAAGGAGAAAAGTTATATTTGCACTGCATACGCTGCAAAAGAAATGGATCACATGATGCCTCCACATGTAAGTTACCTTGGGACAAAATTGAGCAGCAAAGAAACCAACCCAAAGGTAAAACTAATGACATAGATAAAGGAAAAGCCCCTGAATCCGCTCATTATGTTGTGGCACAATGTAATATTGGAGTAAATGAAGACTTATTTAATGCTTCACTTGCTTCTTCGAAAAATTATTGGTTGCTTGATTCAGGAGCAACTTGCCACATGACTCATAGAAAATATTTTTTTGAAGAATTTACTGACAATGTTGATGGAGCAGTATACTTTTCAGACCAATCAAAACTCAAGCCATCAGGGCTTGAAACAATCAGGCTTAAATTGCCTGGTCTTCCAAACTTTCTTTTGCATCACATTCTATATCTCTCACAGCTGATGAGAAACTTGTTGTCCTTGGTCCACATCTACCAGCAAGGTCACTGCATTCATATGTTTGATGGCAAGCTTGAGGTGAAAAAAGCATCTGACCACTCACTTGTCATGATGGGGATAGAAGAAGAAATACTTCTCAAGTTGCAAGGTACCTCGGCTCGTGCACAACATTTCTCATACAATTCTCATTATGAAGAAGGTACATTTAAATCAAGTTTATTATGGCATGCTAGATTTGGACACTTGAACTATGACAACCTCCACTTGTTGAAGAAAAATGGTGTTATTGGTTTGCCTACAATTCCTAGGAAGCTTAAGCAATGTGATGCTTGCATTCTAGGAAAGCATAGCAAACAGTCCTTTCATGATTCACACTCCAGAGCACATAGGAAACTTGAACTCATTCATTCAGATTTATGTGGTCCAATGCCTATTTCTTCTGCAAAAGGAAATAAATATATGATGACCTTTATTGGTGACTACACCAGAATGTGTTGGGGTTTATTTATTGAAGAACAAATCTGATGCTTTTCAAACATTAAAGAACTTTCATACATGGATTGAAAACGATGCACAATCTCATATTGGCTCTATTTGCATTGATAATGGAAAAAAATACACTTAAAATGAATTTTAAAACTATCTGTGCCAACATGGGATCAAGCATCAAATAACTGTGCCTTATAATCCCCAACAGAACGATGTAGTTGAAAGAATGAATAGGACAATCTTAAATATGGTACGCTCCATACTATTCTTCAAAAATTTAAAAATGATGTTTTGGGCTGATGCAGTTCTATGTGCTGTATATATAAAGAATAGATGTCCATCTAATGCTATTAGAAACAAGACTCCTTATGAAATGTGGTATGGGCAGATTCCTTCGGTAAAGCATCTCAGGGTCTTTTGTTCCACCTGTTATGCCTTGATACCAAAGGTACATAGAAACAAAATTTGTGCAATAATTCATAAGTGTATCTTCCTTGGGTATTCAAACACCTCAAAAGCATATCGTCTCTATGATGAAGTCAACAAAAATTTTGTTGTATCTAGAGATGTAATCTTTCTTGAATAATCCAAAACTGACAATGTTGTTGAAAGGCAACCTGATCGCTTGGATAGATTCACAAATGCAAAATCATTTCAAGAATTTTATAATCAGATTCCACATCTTAAAGGGGGGATTCCTCTACTACATCAACCTGTGGAATCTTCTTCTAAAGCACTCTCTCCCCTGCATGAAACTCCAACAACGGATGATACTTTGAGTGATGTGATTGACGGAATTGGGAGACTCAATCTTGATTCAATCCCAACTCAATCAATGGAGTAGCTTGGACCATTTGAGAAAGGTCCCCCAAAGTGGCTAACAAAGACACTTGAAAGTGTTCATCATGATGAGGTTGGAAAGATAGGAACTAAAAATTCAAACTAACAAAATGGAGGTAATGTAGATGACTCTGATTCACCTATTAATATGGATGTTTCTTATGATTGTGAATTCAATTTTTCTACATATTTTGAACCAACTTCCTTCAAAGAAGCTTCTTCTCATATGAATGGAGAGAAGCAATGCAAAAGGAGTATGATGCCCTGATAAAGAATGGCACTTGGAAGCTGGTTGATCATCCATTGGGAACTAAACCAATTGGCTACAAGTGGGTCTACAAGAACAAGTATAACGCTGATGGCTCACTTGACAAGCACAAAGCCAGGCTTGTGGCAAAAGGTTTTGCACAGAAGGAAGGGTTCAACTATGAGAAAAAAAATTCTCCCACAACAAAATGGGCTATCATCCGGACACTCTTTTCCCTAGTAGGTCAAAACGATTGGAAAGTTCATCAAATGGATGTAAAAACTTCTTTCTTGAATGGAGATCTAAAAGAAAATGTTTTTATGTCCTAGCCTGAAGGATTTTGTGTAAAACGACATGAACATAAAGTATGCAGACTTGTGAAATCCTTGTATGGCCTCAAACAAGCACCACGAGCCCGGTATGAAAAACTAACTAAGCATCTTCTGAAACTCAATTTCAAACATTATGATCTTGATGATGCAACTTGTTTGTCAAGAAAGTTGGAAAAACAGTTGTATATCTTGTGGTATATGTAGATGATCTTTTGATGACAGGGAACAATGAAAGCTACATTGCATCCATAAAGAAGGAATTAAAAAAAGGTTTTGAAATGACTGATTTGGGCTATGTTCATTACTATCTTGGTATTGAAGTAACTCAAAATCTGAAGTCCATATTCCTTTCTCAAAAGAAGTACATTGGAGATCTGTTGAACCGGTTTGGCATGACTGAATGCAATCCTCTAACTACTCCAATGGAACAAAACTTAAAGCTCACATCCATTGAAGGAAAAGAATTTGAGGATGCAACAAAGTATAGACAGCTTGTAGGAAGTCTCAACTACCAAACTACTACTAGAAAAGACATTTTGTTTGTTGTTGGAATCCTCTCTAGATTTATGCAAAGGCCTTGTGAGGTACATTGGTTTGCTGCAAAAAGAGTTCTAAAGTACTTGTAGGGAACTCAAGACTTTGGAATCAAGTACACACAGGTGGGCGACTTCAGCTTGATTGGATACTCTGATTCAGACGTTGATGGAGACAAAGAAACTGGGGTATCTACTTTAGGTTATGCTATAAGTCTTGGATTTGGAGCTGTCTCCTGGAGATCACGCAAACAATCAGTTCCAGCAGATTCAACAACAGAGGTGAATATGTGGTAGCAACTGAGGTAACAAAAGAAATTGTGTGGCTGAGGAAAATTCTTGAAGATTTGTAGGTAAAACAAGTACAATCGAGTCCACTCATGATTGATAATACCTCTGCAATAATGTTGGCCAGGAACCCAAAGTTCCATGATCAAACAAAGCACATCAATACTAAATATCATCTGATTCAACATCATTTTGAGGTCAAAACAATCCATCTTCGCCATTGTTCCACTAATGAGCAAATTGCAGACATCTTCACCAAAGAACTTGGAAGAGAAAAGCTTGAAAGATTCAGAACGATGCTTGGACTCACCAACATCCCTTCAGATTAAGGGAGGGAATGTTGAAACCTAATCAGAGGGATTGGGTGTACAACTATAATTAATGTAAATAAATAATAGAGAAGATAGAGAGTCATTGGGAGATGAACTGAACAGTCACTCCCTCTTGTATATAATAATGAACAACCTGAATGAATAAAATGAGTTTTTATTTTAGGAGTTACCTCCTGCTCTGACATTTTTTTTTATTCTTCTTGTTCTTACCATTGGATTTTTTTTATACTGCATATAGTTTATCACGGTGGTAGGAAGAGCAGTCGATTTGGTAGAGGGGTCCACTAACATCTGGGCAATTTGACCGCCGAGTTGTTTTACAGCATTCCTGGAGGTTGTGTCGATAATCCCATTGGCGTGCACTCTGGGGTGCTGAGTAGCTGAAGCATTAGAGTTGCGAGGAGAATTAGGGATTACATCGTAAAGAGTGCCATACTATGAATATATCAGATCTAAGTGTTGGGCACGTTGTATGGATTGGTCTTCTATGTCGACACCACCTAAGGTGACATCCTTAGCAATTTGAGGGAGTATGGACTTGCAGAACCAGTCCGCTAAAAGATAGTTTGGGAGGGGAGCTTTGACTAACCTTCACCTATGTCTCCATTCATGTATATGATCAGAGATGTGGGTGGCAGTATCCTGACGTAATTAAAGTGAGGAGCTTTGTCCCAGTCTCATAGCAGATGGGTAGCTAGAAGTGCTTTAAGAATTCCATCACTAGATCATCGAAGGTATTTACTAACGTGCGTGGTAACTCAATGTACCACTTGGCTGTGTTGCTAGTGAGGGTGTGGGGAAAAAGACGTAACTAGAAACTATCATCCACCATGGAGTTAGAAACACACCAAAGATGATAGGTGGTGATATGGGTGCCTAAATCCTCCCCTTGTTTCCCTTTGAACTTGGGGACATCTGTTGGTATTTTATGCGGGATTGGCGACCAAAGTAAGTTATGATAGATGGGGTCATTTATAGGTTTGTACAAGTTAGGGATATCCAATGTTTCCAAGAAAGGCAGAGTGTGTGGTGCCCCCAACTCAGACCAAGGCAATGACATATGACTTGAGGATCCTTGCGGTCCTCCCATTGTTTGAGTCCCAATATTATATATAGGCTACATGGTATAGTAGTTGCCTTGGGGTATGGTGTTGTAATGTGGATTTCCATGGGGATTGTGATGTTGGGGTATAGAATTGTCCCTAGGATAAGCAGTGCCCCCTTGACTCATTTGATATTGTGAGTAGGGTGCCCCCATGGATTGGTTGGGACCTCCTTGAGGGTTCTCGCCGGCCACAAAACTAACCATATGTCCTTGATTGACATTTGGAGAGCTCATGCCAAACAATGACTAACCATGCATGCCTAGAAATGGAGGGGGAACTGTTACGTTCCCGACTGGTATATGCATATTTCGAGTGCCCCCAGATACTTGAATTTGGGGGTTTGAACTGTACAATGGATTCCAACCATATTGTTGGTTGAGGGGACCCATGTTAACTGTGCTATATTGAGTGTTATAAGGAGTGTTGTATGTAGCAATTATCGAAGGTATAGAGTTTGACACTAAAGGGGTGGAACCCAACATAGGTTGGGTTCCACTCATGGAGGGTGTCATGTGAGGGTTTGTACCTGGGACAAATGGGATAGTAGGGTTTGCCATCAATAGTGTTGTGGTGATTGTCGACTCGGGAAGTGGTGGAGGACCAAAAGTGTCCACAAAGTTCCACGACCTGTTACTCATTACCAGGATGGATGGAAATGTTCCAACTAAAGAAATAGGGAGTATAGGTGCCACGGGAAGCAAGAGTGGGTCCAACGAATTCATGAGCGGAGGGCTAAAGTGAGGAAGCAATCCTGCAGTAAAGAAATCCTCCAGTAAAGTTGAATCGTTGGTTGTCCAAATAGATTCCGCATGAGATCACAAAGACTGATTTCCCGAAGATGGGGAATCTGGTTCACTGGAGCTCGACTGATCTTCCACAATGAGTGGTGGAAGTCCTAACAATCGTCTAGATTGACGACGAGGGTCAGATGTAGCCACGGTGACCATTAATTTTTATCAATAAATTTTATCATGATATTTGTTAAAGTCTCAGTGATAGCACTCGGGTGCCTAAAAAATATAAAAAATACACTAAGTGGATCAATCAGAAAACAAAGGGAAATGACCCTGTCTGATAAGCACCGATAACTGGAGATGAAACCCAGTATCACAATGAATAACAAAAAGGGTTTGCCAAATGTGCAGTTACAGTTACTCTAGAGCTTCACCCAAACCTTAGATTGAGGGATCAAGTACTCTTGTGAAGACGAGCACCCTCCCAAAAACTAAAGACAAAGTAGGTCCGTCTGTGTTAGGTACCAGGGCAGCATACCCCAGTGACCTTGTGTAAGTCCCTAAAAGTTTGGCCAGTAAGGATACCTCAGATCACAGACACCACCAGGGGGGACATAGTCGTAGACAATATGCTATGTTGGTAGGATGCCTGAGTCCACGAATCAGCTCCAAAATCCCCAAAGGGATCCCCAATACACAGAATACCCAAAGTAGTTGTAAGAGAAGGTGGGCTACCTTCACTTACAGTCCAATGTTGTCTCGTATTTAGCTCCAATTTTACTGGAATGGTCCCAGTACTATGACTGCAGAAGGAATTTTCTCTCTTTTAATGACACTAGTTTTGGTTTCTGATCTTGGGAAGTTTACTCAAACTACCTATCCCAAGATCCTAGCCTGAACTAATGTTTGTTTGCTCAATAAAGAGTTACTAATTGATTTTAGGTAAATTTTATGTGTAACTTTTTAGTGTCTTCAGTAGGGGAGTTGACGTATGAAATGTGATGGGTCTCTGACTCAAAATCATGCAAAAGACAATGCTTAAAAAATATTCAATTCGATGAAACAAGTTGTATTCTACATTTGAGAGTCTTTCACATATTCATATTTGTTCCATTCATCTTAGTCATTATAACACATGCATAACCAAAAAAAATATTTCCAATGCTTTCTAACAACTATTTGAAACCAAAATACAACATATTTTAACCAACTAAGTAGAAGAACGAATAAAATTTTTTGTTGATTTTTCTTTGATAAAAACTTTTTAAGAAAGAAAAAAAAAAAACTTATTTCCTAAAAAAAAAAAATTATTTTAGGACACTAATCTTGCTAACAAAATGCAGCTGCAGATCTTTTTTCAGTCCATGAGCAGGTTTCCCATCCCTTTGAGTTTACAGACACAATTGTATGTCAAGATTTGGGGGACTAACACTCTATAGCAGTGGCCACAGAGAGTTACTGGGTCCACTAACACATTGTTTGTGTATACACAGAGCTTTATAAAGCTCTATTTACTTTGCTAAACTGCATTAGTGTGGGAAAAGAGTTCAAAACATGGCTTTTAGGATTAGATTCAAGGCTGAATATATGAAAGAAGAATGCAACAAGGTTTTGGTGGGTCAAAAAGGGAATGCAGAAGTATAGGGAGGTCTTAGAAGGAGGAGGAAACTGAGAACTATTCGAGTGAACCAAGAACTAGATGTATAGTCCCCAGTGGAGTCGCCAATTTTGCTATAGGATAAAATGCAAGGTATATGGAAAATAGAGATACCCTCAAAAGTCTTCCTAGGACCTTTGGTAGACTGTAAGATTATATGTAGCTGTCGCAGAGTTACATGCATGTCCATAAAGAATAACTAACTATCAAATCAAAACAAATTGATTACCTCAAGCCTCTGTGTAGATTTGCTGGAGAGCGCAATGAATCTAGGTGGAAGTCCCCTGAGCTGGCTCTAGATCAAGTCCTACACATAGAAGAGACAAGAATAATCACAGCATACAACCTTGATAACCAATACATGAATACATAAAAGACATCTAGTTACACATAACTAAGCTACTCATGCTAAAAGGTATTGGACAAACAAGAAAATGAATGATAGTACCAACACCACAGAGTACATAGTACAGCTGCAGTTCTATATTAACGTCGGAAGAATGATTACAACCATTTGTTGCATTAGCCTTCCCTTACCCCTCCAGCTTCTCTCTCTCTCTCCCTTCTTACCAACTTCTTATGCTTTGATTTGAGACTATGCTCAACAATCAAGTAAGCTATCCTTTCAAATGATCTGAACTCCATCACCATAGCCCTAGCTTTGCTGATGTAGCAATTGAGTTAGGGTTTCCAAGTTCCTCCATGAGTCTCTTAAGGTAAAAGCAATGATGTTGCCATGCTTTTCAGCTCTTTCTCATTTGCCTCCTTCATTAGGATTTAGAAATCCCACAAATAGGTCGAAGTTGAGATGTTTCCTTGTTTTCTGAGTAAATTTAGGAGGGAATATAGAGATATTTATGAGTCAATTTTCTCCTTTGACCTCTAGATGCTCATTAGGATCGACTAGCACTATTCCAAAATTAACAACTAGAGTTAGTAGGGTCATTAATGCTCCCTTAGGCTTACAGAGAATCTTTATAAAGCATGTTGTCAGTGTTTAGCCAACATTAGTGCAGAAACAAGGCTTGTGATATTGGTCTTTGCTTTAGCTATCATGTCTTTCCCCTCTGAGCTGATGAGGGGGTCATTTTGTTGAATAACACTTGCCGATGGTTACCTCTTCAATCCCTAAACCATCCTTAGTGGTTGTCACCGTAGCTAGGCTATATTATGTCACTTGCGAACTTAGGGAATCAATTATCGTACGACTCTCAATGCCCAGTGCTCTTCTCAAGCGCTCAATTCTCAAATGACCAAGTGTTATTCACTGGCCAGCCCTTTATGTTTTATAGCGCCTTTCAAATTCAAATTTGATGGTTCCCCCCAATTTTCGGCCATTAATTATTTCTTGGCAGTAGATTTTCCCAAATCTGGCCCATAAATCGCATCTTAAATGCCCACTGCCTACTCCATTTGGCCTCAAATCAAACATCCAATCATGAATAGTGATGCCAATGGTCAATTTCTAGCCAATCCACATGGCAACGTAGCTGTCCATGCATGGTTGTGGACTGTGTGATGCTCTGCTTCTGCACACATCCCCAATATCACGCAGCTTCTAGGTAGAATAGTTTATAGTCTGATGCTTCCTTTCAACTACTTGGAGTGCTAAGACTATTCTTCCTGTGGCTAGTCAGGTGGTCGCACCACCCATGTGGGGCTCCCTCACGTCCTCCATCATGGTGCGCGGAGAATCCCCACCTTCCATTGTTGTGATCGGCACCTCACACTTTACTACTTGCAGCGTGTTACCCTGGTCACTAAGTTTGGTGATATGCAGTCCTAGCCAAGGCAGCAGACTAACCAGTTCATGGCGATAGTCTTCCAACTTGTCAATATGATCGTACGCACCTTGTCTTACCATCCTTCGTTTTTCGACGAGAAATTATTCCTTTATTTCGTCTTCTATCTTCTTGGCCTCCGCATCCATCAAAGCACTTTTCTCTCATAGTTGTACCTAATATTTTTCGAGCTTGCGAAGTCTGAGGTTTCCCTGTCAGATTTCTTCCTCAAGTTTTATGTGTTCTGTTTATTGTGGCTATGTGATTCCTTTATTCCGAGCTTTGCAGACTGCCGTATCTACAAGCATTGCTATGCATGGACTAGGCTTCACATGTGTTATAGGAATTATAGCCCTTGATTCATACTTCAGCTTCGGAAGTGCTCACGCAGTCAGGGTTTTGCACATGGTCCTATAAGCCCATAGAACCTCTGGTACGTGCAGGTCCTAGTCAGTGTGTCTCACATGGTGGACTGTGTTCAGCACTTCACACACCTTGTCAAAGGCTTCGATGTGGATCATTATTGGCATGCTTAGTCTTGTCCAACTTCATTGTTTACGCCCTTGTCTTTCCCGCTCCTGCTTGTTGTTCCTGTTTTCTATCATGAGGATGGTGTTAATTCATGTAGGTTTTGTACCATACACCTGTACCCATCTGGAAAGGTGGGTGCACAGGTTGCTTCATCCATCATACCCTGCTTCCATTCGCAGCTGAGGCTTTCCAAACCATATAAGCATCACTGTTCTACATTCATGCCAGTTCTCAATACTTCTCTGATGCATACCCCACCACCTTGCGGGTGTAGCTCGTAGTGCCCATTTCATAGCATCGAATGGCTGTTGTTCTAGCACTTCGCTTGCAAATTTGTTTAGGAATTAATCCACCACTATCAACCCATCATACATAGGTAGATCCCTTACCTTTGTTGTCACACAGTGCAGTGATCTTACCATCATGTTGCAATTGAGCATGGTTAGCTCATGTAACTAGTTCTTCCATCGTTTTATTTCCTCATCTGAATTCGAGGTGCAGGAGCTTTTGTGCTCCCACGAAATCCTGCCATCCAGTGTAGGATTCAACCAATCCTGTTCCTGAGCGATTATCTTGTAGATATATTCTAGATCATCGTCACTTTCATCATTGCACACTGGCTCTGTGTAGTGTGATCCTTCCATAGGGTCTAAAGGAACCACTACATGCAGTGACTTTTTCTCAAAAATTATTTTGCGCTTCTTAAAATTTTTCACCCAGTTCATATCAGTGGCCCAATCTATTCCCAGTGGTGTGGGATAGGGATTGTTGTCATCGATAATCTCTATCACTTCGAAATATGCAAGCGTGCTCACACCTTCGATGTCTACCATTATTCCTTGCAATCTTCCCATCAGTAGGATCTTTTGCTGGTTGGCCATTCATAATTGAATAGGGGACCATTTCAACGCAGGCCTACCCATGCGCTCCCATGTGTGCTTTGGTAGTAAGTTTGCATCCGATCCTAAATCCAAAATCACTTGATCCATTTCATATTCCCCAAATTTCACAATCAATCTCATCTCCCTTCCTGTTCGCGTTCTGTGCTTCCCGAGCTTTCGGACTACGCATGGTTCTCCTGACCCAATGCACCTAGTGATGAGTTCCTGTAGTCCCTTCACAACCTTGTTGTTGCACAAAAACTTCATGCATGTCTCCAGAAAGGTTGTAAGCATTGATGGGTCCATCTTCAGTTCTAGTTTGTCCTTACTACCTGAAGTGGAGGCCTCCGTGAAGCTCTTCTTAGCTTCCATGAATGTCCCCTTCACACGCTCTAAATCAAACTTCAATTCCTTTGTAGGAGCCTTATGAACCCAAGCACTTTCTTCGGGTTGCTTTCCCTTATCATCTCCTATTGTAATACCACTTCGGAGCATAATGTTTACATTTGGGTCCTCTTTGTGCAGCTCATACATCATCATTTGTAGATTCTGAGTACAGGGAGGTTAGAGTACCCCTTTCTCATTGATGTTGGAGATGGCGTAGCCCCTCTTCTTCTTCTCCAGCTTGTATTTTTCCTTCATGGCTTCTATGAGAGCCAAATATCTACCCTTTCCTTCGGCTATGGTTGCGGGGTCCTTTCCTTTACAAGGGAGCTGAGAAATGCGGTGAATGAGGTCTGCTGTGATGGGAATAGGCTCCTCCAGCCATAGATACCCATCATGCACCAGGCTTATAAGTTGCCTGATGACGAATATCAAAGGAAAGCACGCGCACATATAGGGGATGCACGTGCAAATGCAGGAAGCACGTTGGACACAGATGTCTCAGAAGAATAGATGCAACAGGTTCAAAAAACAACATCTCAGTGCACTGCAGACATTAGTATTGTTTGAGAACAATTGGAGGGACTCTGCACCAAGATCACCACACCGATAGGGTGACTCGAGGGCGAGTCATGATGTTTGTGTTGGGGTCCTGTTGGGCATGGAATATCCCCACAACATGTTTTGGGGCTCAAAGCCCAAGTTTTGAGTTGATATTGTTGTAAATCTCTATGAATTGTGGGCGCGAAATGTATGTTAGAGTCATAGGGCTGTCCACCCTAGTTTTGAATATAAGGTTGGCCTACCCATGGTCCGCGGACCATGGGGTTGTATAAATAGAGTGAGGCTCTAAGTTGTAAAGAGATCAGATCGAATAGAGGATAAGCATGAAAGGTATTAGAGATTAATTTGAAGTATGAAGTGTGTCTTCAGTCGTAGAGTAGGAAAAGGCTCTGTAGCTGAGTGCACGGACCCTTGCAGCTGAGTGCGCAGAGTGGAGTTGAGTCCGTAATAGGAGAAGAGATTAATAAAGAAACTTGTTGTTACTAATTTTGTGTATGTTTGGTGAGTTGTTACATGTTTGATATTAATTTCGAATATACTATTTCTTTACTGTGTGCACTTGTATAAACTGTGAATACTTTTAAGTATAACTGAATGCATACAAATAAGCTAAGTTAATCAACTAATATTGGATTACTAGTAAGGACTTGGGTAATAACACTGTTTGGCCCCCAAGTAGGGCTACGTGAAGATAACACCTCTAGCTGCGAGGAACATGTAACAGCACGTAGCGACGTGCACAGGGTCAAACTGCGGGCCACTTGAACTCATCAGACATCTCCATGGTGGGGAAACCTAGTTCTAGCACCCTCCCATACTACTTCGGGTGAGACCTCAGTCCGTGCTTCACAGACTATTTTTGAAAGGGCCAGTAGTACTGGGATTTGTTTGGCTAAATCACCTCTGAACCTGGGTTAGGCCCCAACAAGCCAACAAATGGTTCATGTTGGGCAGGGAATCCCCCACGGCATGTTTTGGGGCTCAAAGCCCAAGTTTTGAGTTGATATTGTTGTAATGCTCCGCGAATTGCGGTTGCAAAATGTATGTTAGAGTTATAGGGTTGTCCGCCCTAATTTTGAAAATAAAGTTGGCCTACCCATGGTCCGTGGACCATGGGATTGTATAAATAGAGTGAGGCTCTAAGTTGTAAAGAAATTGAATAGAGGATGGGCATGAAAGGTCTCAGAGATTAAGTCGAAGTGAAAAGTGTGTCTTGAGTCGTAGAGTAGGAAAAGGCTCTACAGCTAAGTGCGCAGACCCCTGCAGCTGAGTGCGTAGGGTGGAGTCGAGTTTGTAATCGAAGAAGAGATTAATAAAAAGAGGTTTTGCTACCAATTCTGTGTATCTGTTCTAAGTTATTACATGTGTGATATCATTTTCAAATATATTGTTTCTTTATTCCCCGCACTTCTATGAATTGGAATATTGTTAAGTATAATTGAAAACATACAAATAAGCTAAGTTAATCAACTGATATTGAATTACTAGTAAAGACTTGGGTAATGACATTGTTTAGCCCCCGAGTAGGGCTGTACGGAGGCAACACCTCAGGCTGTGAGGAACGGTTAGGTACACGTACCACTTGAACTCATCAAACATCTCCAGGGTGTAGAAACCTGGTTCTAGCACCCTCCCATACTACTTCGGGTGAGACCTCAGTTCGCGCTCCGCGGACTGTTGCCAAAAGGGCTAGTAGTACCAAGATTTGTTTGGCTAAATCACCTCTGAACCTGGGTCAGGCCCCAACAAGCCAACAAATGGTTCCGTTGCCAAGACCGGGACTAGGATTTGCATGAGGGATGCCTGATGTCGTGTCACTGGAATCTGACAAAGAAAGAAATTGAAGGTTGGTTGGACAGAAAGATTGACGAGTTCACGGCATAGGAAAACATGAATCTGTGAGTATCGAAGGAACATGGGTTAGAGAACTACTTATATATGGAAATCCACAAAGTTTTCTTTGCATCCTTCCCCTCTGAGTTGTATGAGTGGATCGCAAAGCTAGCAGATAGTCAAGGAAGGTGTAGGCTTGACAAACCAATTGTGTGGACTCCAGAATTGGTATGTAGACTAGAAGCACTGGAAGATAAGATCGCGCATGTTGTGGACCATTGGCTTGATCGAATTATAGGGGGGTTGATCATCGAATTCACGGTATATATTTCAATCAGCTACAGCAAGGTGGAACAAAGCTTCCTCAAAGGACCTCGAGGTAAATACATTAAATATTTGAAGACTTCGATTAAAATTATATTGAAAAGAGGGTTATGCGAATAAATTGATGTTTGGGGCTACACAAAGTTGGAGGATCAATAGAAATGAAGGTAGCATAGAGATAGAAACTAGCCCCTTAATTTCGCCTCAGCGAGAAAGTGAGGAAGAGCTTGGGAAAGTCTCACCAAGAAGTGTGATTCGTCTGATAAAGCAGTGAATTCCGCGCATACCACCTCCACCTACACCACCACCAGTTTCACCATATTCACCCCCATCTCTGTCCACACCACCTCTGCCACCACCACAGTTCAATATGGTGAGTGCGATAAAATTTTCGGTGTTCAAAGGAGTGGGGAACGAAGATCCAGACCAATTTTGGTTCGTAGTAAAAGTTGTATGGGAAGCACAAGGAGTCATGGATGACAATATAAAGAAGACAACACTGGTAAGCACATAGCAGGAGTGTGCACTGACATTATGCATTAAGCATTCTAATGACCATCCAAACGTGGGTATCGCATATATCCAGGTTGCGCTGAAGAGGGAATTTAGTAGGCCAAAATCAGAGACACAGTCGATTATCAGGTTTAAGGAAATCACGATGCTTCCAAGCGAGACCCCATAGGAGCTAGATCATAAACTGAAGAATATGATTCACGAAGTCAGCATGACCTTGACGGATGGACGACACCGCGAATGGTTTATAGCATCACTAACACTGCATCTAAGGATCATGCTGTCACAACAGAAGTTATCCACCTAGGCTGAAGATTTGGAGATTGCAATGAGACTACACGAGACCCCGATACAAGATCCTAGCCTGGGAGTCCAACAAATCCACGCGCAACTGAAAAATTTATGTATGGAAATGCAGAGTTTGAAACAGGACAGGAAAACTTGCCTAGAGGTGCGTGATGAGGTATGGTGCATAAAGTGCAAGGGACAAGGACATGACAAGGACCATTGTCCAGTCTTCGTGAACTACTTGGTGGGAGGAGGGATGATTCCATTGAGACCAGAGGCATAAGTAGGACCAAGCAAAAAGCCTGCATTATGGTGCATGATTTGTCAGATAGGAGGGAAGCACGCTACAGAAAATTGTCACCAATTACAAAAGTATACGCGGACATCCTAGCAGTTGTTCTATAATTTCTGTACATCAATAGGTCATGATGAGCGCACCTATAGAATTTATGAACTAATGATTGATTAGACTCCTGCCTACAGAGTTCAGACCAAAATGCGAGCCCTCGATCAAAATGGAGGAATGGCACGCACTGGATTTCAGGGGCGCCGACGAGGTTGAGGTGGAATGGGACCAGGAAGGGGTCACAGACAGTTGATTTGTTATAATTATGGAGGGCCACTGAATTAGACCTATGATTGTACAAATCCGACGAGGGCATCATGTTTATATTGTACCCAGTTTGATCATGAGATGGAGGATTGCGCCACACGGATAGAGGTTGCGCGATAAAGGAATACTCCAGCCTCGCCCAACTCAGAATCTACAAATGATGAGTTTTGAGCCACGCAAAGAGGACCTGAATGTAAACATCGTGCTCTAAAGTAGTATTTTGACAAGAGGTGACAAGGGAAAGCAACCCAAACAAAGTGCTTAGGTTTGTAAGGCTCCTACAAAGGAACCAGAGTTCGATTTAGAGCGCGCAAAGGAGACATTCATGGAAGCTAAGAAGAGCTTCACAGAGGCCTCCACTTCAGGTAGTAAAGACAACCTAGAATCAGAGATGGACCCATCAATGCTTACTACCTTTCTGGAGACATGCATGAAATTGCTATGTGACAGCAAGGCTCTAAAGGGACTACAGGAACTCATCACTAGGTGCGCTGGGTCAAGAGAACTGCGTGTAGTCTGGAAGTGCGGAAGCACACAAACCGAAAAAGAAGGGAGATGTGATTGATTGTGAAAATCAAGGAATATGAAATGGATCAAGTGATTCTAGATTTAAGATCGGACGTGAACGTACTGCCAAAGAAGACATGGGAGTGCATGAGTAGGTCCGTGTTGCAATGATCCCCTATTCAATTGTGAATGGCAAACCAACAAAAGATTCTACCAATGGGAAGATTGCAAGGAATAATGGTAGACATCGAAGGTGCAAGCGTGCCTGCAGATTTTGAAGTGATAGAGATTGTTGATGATAGCAATCCCTATCCCACACTCTTGGGAATAGATTAGGCCACTGATATGAACGGGGTGATAAATTTGAAGAATCACAAAATGATTTTTGAGAAAAAGTCACTGCGCGTAGTGGTACCTTTAGAGCCTGCAGAAGGATCGTGGTACATAGAGCCAGTGTGCGATGACGAAAGTGATGATGATCTAGACTGTATTACAAGATAATCTCTTGGGAACAGGATTGAGTGAATCCTATAGCAGATGGCAGGATTTCGTGGGAGCGCGAAAGCTCCTGCACATCAGATTCGGATGAGGAAATAGAACGATGGTAGAACTAGTTACATGAGGTAACTGTTAGGACTCCATATTGTCCCTTTTTGTTTACACATTTTGTTATCTTTCATCCTCTTTCAAACTATAATTAAAGTCCATGTTATTACTTTGATCTATTTTCCGAGGTATATAGAATGTCTTTTCATTACTATATGTTTGATTTATTTTACATGTAATTTTACATTTCCTTCATGGTTAATCGCTAATCGGATAGTGACTGAAACAGTTTTGAAGACTGCAGATATTATTGTGGACTATGTTGCTGAAATAGCCGTGATTTTCACTTTTAGATTTAGCAGCAACAAAAGAAGATCATCGAAGGTTCTATTACGTAAGCCATAACAACTGTATTCCAAAGTCAGGCATTATCATAACCTCTGTAACAGTGTTTTGTTAATGGAAGACTCGGTTATCCTATTTTGGCACTGCAGGTCAAAATAGGATTAACAATGTAATTAATTGTAATTGATGTCTCCTCTTTAAAAAGAGGAGACATCAACATTAGAAGGGGGGAGATTACAGGAAGGTCTAGCTGGGAGCATGGAACTTTAATCTTTTGTAATATGATACTTTGACAAATGAATAAAACACGGTTTTAAGCATTTTCTCTTAAGTTCCATTGTTTGGGGAATCTTGTGAAAGGATAGGGCCCACCTTCGTCACAAGATTCACCCCTTAAATTCGGTAGTGTGTTAAGTATTATTTTTACATTCATGCCTTGTTAATTCTTGTTTGCTGAATTTACTTATGCGTTATTGAAACTTTGTGTTTACTGTTGAAACTCTGTTTTTTCTTGGTCATTGCATTGTTTCCATAAATTTGTTCATAGGTAATCAGTGATTATTTTAATTGGTTTCCTAGAGTGAGTTTGTGAAGCATAGTAATCAAAAACAGTTTCTGAATCTTCTTGCTTGAGGAATAGGATCATGTTCTCTGTTAGAGCACAATTAGTATTTTCCTTTGCAGAATGATTTCCTTTCCAAATTATTCTTTTTAACTGTAATCCAGGATTCCTTTGATCATTGTCTGCAATAGAGAGATTGTTTTTGCTGTAACTCAAAGTAGAACTTCAGTTGTTTAAAGAAAGGTGTGATTAGAATAAATTATACTGCAACTTTTTACTGCTTTTGGAATTGAGCATATATAGTGTGTAATTGCCTTTGAAATAAACGAACTTCCCTGGGTTGACAATTCATGTAGCACTGGTAGTTTAGATTAATAAGCAATTAAAGTTACCAACATTTTTACACTGTTACCGACAAAGGCAATTGTAGATTTCAAAAGAATTAGCGTTTTTCTTTTAGATATGCAGAATGCATGAGAGGACGCAAGAAAAATAACCATATAGGTGGCAAAGGTAAAGGAGGAAGAAATATCTTTATTGATGATATCATATCAAAGGCTGAAACTTCTCAGAGGCTGAGCTTTCGGAAGCCCAAGCCTCAGCTCTCCCTCAAAACAAACTACGAAATAGAGGAAGTTGTGGGTCCTGAAAAAGCTGAGGAAACAGTAGAAGAAATTGAAGAACCAGCAGAAGATTTTAAGGAGCCGATTGAAGACATTGAGGAGTGAATTGAGGACATTGAGGAACCAATTAACGATGTTGAGGAGCCAACAAAAAACATTGAAGATAGAGCAAGTGCAGTAGGAGAACAACCAATGGAAGAGAATAATGAAGGATTCTATAATGGAAGATAGGTAGAACCTGAAGGAAGAGGTGAGAATTCCCTTTCTACCTTGGGATTTCCTATTGGTGATTTTCCTAGAGGAGCAACTCCTATGAAGAATATCCCACTTTCGGCCTTACCAAACTTCTATGGGTTATCTTCTGAAGATCCTGATGAGTTTCTTTCTGAGTTTGATATATTATGCAGAAGCTATGATTATGTTACTAATGCTCAAAAACTGAATCTGTTTCCAGCAACACTAAAAGGAAATGCATTAAGATGGTTCATGAGTCTGGGAGGTCATGTAATCACAACATGGGAATAGATGAAATAGAAGTTTCTGACCAAATATCAGGACTACTGCCAGAAAAGAGAGAAAAAGGAGGAATTATTTAAGATGGTGCAAAAGGAGGATGATAATCTGGAGGACTTTGTGGAAAGGCTACAATATAACCTGCAAAGATCCAATCACCCTGATGTAACTAAAGATATTCTTAAAACAATATTATTGAAAGGGGTGAGGGATGATTGTCTAGACATGTTAAACATGCTTGGTAAAGGGGGCATATCTAAGGAATCATATGATGAGATTGTTAACCTCTGAAAAAGATGTTCAAGAGGAGCTACAAGGAACAGATCAAATAGTAAGGATAATACATATTCAAGGGTTCAAAAATCAGCCAGTGGAGGAGCAACAAGAGCTGAAATAAGTAATTTACTTGAGGAATTTAAAACTGAAATGTTAAGTTATTTTGCTTCACAGATTGATACCTTGCAGGATAAGAAGAAACAAGCATAAGCAGAAGCTACTTTGGCCATCTTTTGTTCTAAATGTAGAGAAAAACATCCACTAAGGGAATGCCCGTTGGACCAAGTGATGATTTGTACCATTTGTGAGACGGATCATGAAACACAACAATGCCCTTCTTTACCAGGAATAGGAAACATTGCAACCAACTAAAGAAGAAGCTAAAGTAGTTTATCTGCTAACACAGAGAAGGCAATGGCAACCATGAGGACAAGGTATGAACTCTAATATTCCATCTTCTAATCATTGGAATAATTACCCTTCTTTTAATCAAGAAAATTACCCTCCATTTAACCAGATGCAATACCCACCCTTTAATCAAATGAGTTACCCACCCATGCAACAACCAAACCCTCCCTTTGTAGATCCAGCAATGTGGAATTCTTGGCCCCCACAACAACAATCTTATTTTAATAATTGGAATCCAAACTAGAGGGGTCAGCGACTCTCGTTTCCAAACCAATTTCCTCAGCTTCAACAACCACTCCTACCATCAGGAGCCCCACCTAATAATCAAATAATGAGACCCTAGGTACTAGTACAACTGAACCCTAATCCCAATAATAAAGCCGTACAAGTTATTGATATTTAGAACTAGCCTATGCAATGCAATGATATCCACTTACGATATGGGAAAATAGTTGAACCTATTATTGATGACATTACCTCTTCTAATTCTGATAAAGAAGATACTGAGAAAAATAATTGTCGTAAGGAGGAACAACCACCCTCTAACAAGGGTGCTGAAATAGTAGAGCCACCATTGCCTGAGCATTTAGCTTTGACTAAAATGCCTAAGCCACCTGCTTTTAACCTTTTGGGGGAACTACAGAATCTTTATGTTAAAATTCCACTTTTACAAGCGTTAAGAGATGTACCAATCTATGCTAGAACTATGAGAGATATTTGTATTGAGAAACCTGGTAGGAAAGTTAAAGATCCCCTTACAGTTCATGTTATGGGTGATCTATCAGCCTTAATGACTGGAATGGCTCGCCCTGTTAAATATGGTGACCCCGAACATCCTACTGTTACACTTCAGATGGGAAAAGCTATCATCTCATGAGTTCTGGTAGATTTAGGTGCTGCTATAAATATTACGACTCTGGAAACTACACAACTATTACAGCTGAAAAATGTGATCAAAGAGACACCAACCATTCTAGAATTAGTTGACCATTCTACAATCAAACCGGAAGGAGTCATTGAAGACCTAATGATTTTAGTTGAGTCCTGGAATTACCCAGCTGACTTTGTGGTATTACAGACTAAAACAAAGTTGGGGGGACACCCTCTAATTCTGGGAAGGCCCTGGTTAGCCACAACCAATGCCTTTATCAGCTGTATATCTAGTTCAATGACAATTTCTAATGGCTGTGAAACCAAGCAGCTTACCCTCTACCCTCATGCCACACCTATGATTAATAATGATAATTATGTATGGTTGGACTATGATGATGATGCTACTCAACCTATTTTGACTATTGCACAAGCTTTAAGTCTTAATGATACCACTAAGGATGAAGTAATTAATAATTTTATTTGTGAACCTTCCTCAGTCACTATTGAAACACACAACCCCTTGACTGAAATCTTGAAATCTGATACCCAAGAAAAGCTTAAATTAGAAGATCTACCTCAAGCATCAACCACCATCTCCTCTAAAAGCATAACAGTAGAAATCAAACCTAGAAAAACACTGAATATAAACCCAAATTTAACAGATGCTGAAACACAACAATTAATGAAGCTACTTCGTGAAAATAAGGAGGCATTTGCATGGGATTATACAGACATGAAGGGAATCTCTCCTGAATTATGTACTCATCGCATCTATATTGAGGAAGGTTGCCAACCAATCTATCAACCCCAGTGACGAATGAATCCCAATTTAAGGGAAATTGTCAAAGAAGAGCTTCAAAAATTACTTAATGCAGGGTTTATATATCCCATATCTGACAATCAATGGATTTATCCATTGGTTATAGTACCTAAGAAAAATGGGAAATGGAGAGTGCGTGTAGATTATAGAGCCTTAAACAAAGCAACTCAAAAGGATCACTTTCCCTTGCCATTCATTGATCAGGTGCTAGATAGTTTGTCAAGAAAGAAAGTCTTCTCCTTTTTAGATGGTTTTAGTGGGTATAATCAAATCAAAATTGCACCCTAAGACCAGGATAAGACCACTTTTACTAGTCCCTGGGGAACTTTTGCCTATAGAATTCTCCCATTTGGACGATGTAATGCTCCAGCAACTTTCCAAAGAGCAGTGATAGGAATCTTTTCTGATATGATTAATGACTCTATGGAGATATTTATGGATGATTTCACCCCTTATGGTGTGTCTTATGAAGATGCATTGCAAAACCTTGAAAAAGTACTTAAACGTTGTGTACAAGCTCATCTTTCCTTAAGCATTGAAAAATGTCATATCATGATGAATGAAGGAATTGCACTTGGAAATTTTATTTCATTTCAAGGAATTCAAGTAGATCCATCCAAAATATAGGTAATTAAGAATCTTCCTATTCCTAGAACACAAACTGATGTATGAAGCTTTTTAGGACATGTAGGATACTATAGAAGATTTATTAATTTTTTTTCTAAAATAGCTTCTCCTTTGTTTGTGTTACTTATGAAAAATGTTGATTTTAAGTGGATTGATCTTTGCCAAAAAGAATTTGATGAGCTCAAGCATCAGCTATCCACAGCTCCTATTTTAAGGGGACCTGATTAGGCACTTCCCTTTCATATATCCTTTGATGCTTCAGATACTGCAATTGGAGTTGTCTTGGGACAAGAGGAAAACCATCTTCCTTATGCTATCTATTTTATTAGTAAGAATATGACTCCTACTAAGCTTAATTACACAGTTACTGAAAATGAATTCTTAGCAGTTATTTATGCTATTAACAAGTTTCGACATTACATTACTGGTTACTCTACTTTTGTCCATACTGACCACTCAGCTATTAAGTATTTAATGAACAAATCTGTCACAAATGCCCGAGTTACTAGGTGGTTATTATTATTACAAGAATTTGATATTACAATTGTAGATCAACCAGGTAAAGAAAATGTAGTTGATGATTTCCTTTCTCGGTTAAAAGCTGATGATAATACTCTAGTAGATGATTCCTTTCCTGGTGAGTATTTATTTGCAGACTCTGCTCACTCACCTTGGTATGTGGACATTGCCAATTATTTGGTTGCAGGGAAGTTACCATCACACCTATCACTTCGAGAAAAAAGAAAGATCATTCAACAAAGTGCTCAGTATAGCTAGATAAGTGGGTGTCTTTTCTATACAGGACTTGATCATGAAATCCAGAAATGCATTAGAGAAGATGAGGTTTATGATATATTGAAAGCTTGCCATGATGGCCCTTGTGGAGGGCATTTTGCTGATAAGAGAATGGCACATAAAATTCTCAGGATGGGCTATTACTAGCCCTCACTTTTCAAAGATGCAAAGAAGTATGTTCGGGCCTGCAACAGCTATCAGAGAATGGGTCAACCCAATCATAGAGATAAAATGCCATTGAATACCTAGGTAATACTTGAACCCTTTGAAAGATGGGCTCTAGATTTTGTAGGGCCCATTAATCCTCCATCCAATCAAAGAGTTTACATATTAGTTTGTACAGATTATATGACTAAATGGGTGGAGGCTAAAGCACTCAGTAGAGCTAATGAAGAACCTGTTCAAGCTTTTCTATTTGAAGAAATCTTTGTTAGATTTGGAGTACCTAGAGAGCTAGTTACAGATGGAGGACCTCCTTCCAATTCTCTTGGTTTTAAAGCCACCCTTAAAAAATATCATATTCATCATAGAATGACTACACCATACAACCCCCAAGCTAATGGGTAGGTGGAGAGTACAAACAAAGTCATAGAATCCATTCTAACAAAAAACAATGAAGGATAATAGGAAGGATTGGTCTCAAAGGCTCCCTGAAGCACTATGGGCTTACAGAAATACTTGGAAGAACACTACAGGATTTTTCCCCTATGAATTGGTTTATGGTAAAAGTGTTGTTTTTCCTGTGGAATTTGAGATTAAAACTTTAAGAACTGCTTTAGCTATTAACCTTGATTTGACTGATGCACAGACAACAAGATTGTAGTAGCTTCAGGAATTGGTTGAAAGGAGGTTAGATGCCATTCATCAAAGAAATATGATCCAACAACAAAGAACAAGGTGGCATGACAAAACCATCAAGCATAAGCAGTTCCAAAAAGGTAATTGGGCTTTATTGTTTGATTCTTGGTTTGAAAATTTTCAAGGGAAACTATGCATAAGATGGTTGGGACCTTATGAAATAGACATTGTTTTTCCCAATGGAACAGTATGGCTCCTAACAATTGATGATTCTAGGACACCATTATTGGTAAATGGTCATCAGCTTCGTCTGTACCAGTGACCCATTTCCAAAGAGGACTTTAAGGTCGCTTGCATGGAAGATTCTGTTATGAAACCAGCTCAAGAAAAGATAGAAAAGATAGATCAACGCCTTAGAATTCAGCCTCTTCGAGGGGGCAACCTCCTTTACATTACATAAATGAACAATTCTTTGATGATTCAAATGACAAAACCTCCTTTCTATATATAGGAGTCTAAGGAGTCACAATATAATCCAGCCGACCTAACAATAATAATATAAAGCCACAAAAATAACAATAGAGGGATTCTATGGGGCACAGAAATAACAATATGGGGGTAATGGGGGCACAACAATATAAATAAGGGGTATAACTATAATAGTAATGGGGTAATCACTAGTATTATAGGGACCCAACATGCCCCTCTCCTTCAAAAAAGTGTTGTCCTCAACGCTTGAGTAATTCTGGATACTTCTGCATAAAATTCTCATCCTCCCATGTGGAATCTTCAGCGGATAAGTTCTTCCACTTGATAAGATACTCTGAAATTGATCGATTTCGTAGCTGTCGAGTTCTTGTTTCTGTGACTGCTTCCGGTTCCAATATAATTTTTCCTTCCTTGTCAAGTTCTGGCAATATTGTTTGAATTGGGAGCTTGTCGCCTATAACCTTCTTTAAACATGAAACATGGAAAACTGGGTGCAATCGAGAGGCTGCAGGAAGCTCCAATTTGTATGCCATAGTACCAATATTTTGCAACACCTTGTACGGACCATAATACTTTGGTGATAGTTTATTATCCTTCTTAGCTTGCTTTAGGGACATTTGCTTATATGGTTGTAGCCGTAGGAATACCCAATCACCTACATCAAAACTTCTTTCACTGTGATGTTGATCTGCCTGTTGTTTCATTCTATTTTGTGCCAACATGAGGTTATCCTTTAAGAGTTGGAGGACTTGTTGTTGATGTTCGATGTGATGTTCCACTACCTGAACCTTAGAATTTTCTCTTAAATATGATTTGATGGATGGTGGTTGATACCCATAAAGTGCCATAAATGGGATCATTTTTGTTGCTGTATGGAAGGAAGTGTTATACAACCATTCAACCAGAGGCAACCATTTGACCCATTGTGTCTGTTTATCAGATACAAAGCAACGAAGATATCCTTCCAAACATTTGTTTACTATCTCAGTTTGCCCATCAGATTAAGGATGATAAGATGAGCTATGAGCTAACTGAGTACCAAGACAAGAAAATAATTCTGTCCAAAAATTTCCAGTGAAAATGGGATCTCTGTCACTTACAATAATCTTTGGGTTTCCATGTAGCTTTTGAACTGTTTCCATAAATGCAGTAGAAACTGTACTGGCTTTAAATGGATGTGATAATGCACAAAAGTGTGCATACTTGGTAAGTCTGTCAACTACCACCATGATGACACTCTTTCCCTCAGACTTGGGTAAACCTGTGATAAAATCCGTTGAAACCTCCTCCCAACGTTGGCTTGGAATGGATAAAGGTTGTAATAGACCCGGTGTCTTAATTGTTTCAACTTTATTTTGTTGGCAAACCAAACATTCCGCCACAAACTTTTGAATATCTGATTTAAGGCCATCCCAAAAAAATTCCTTCTTAACCCTGTGGTAAGTTTTTAAAAATCCTAAGTGCCCTCCTAAGGGAGAAGTGTGCAATTCCATAAGAATCTTTTGTTTTAGCTGGGAATTCTTACAGAGGTATAAGCGATCTGTGTACCATAACGAATCATTTTGCCAGCTAAATGTATCAAAAGTACTGGAATCTTGTTGTAGCTTTCGAATAAGTGCTCACACTTCTTCGTCATTCTTCCATTCCTCCCTTGCTTCATTTATCCAATCTGGTTGGATAATAGAAATGGCACACAACAATGCTTCCATATCCTCATCCTTTCTTGAGAGTGCATCTGCCACCACATTTTGCTTCCCTTTTTTGTAGATGATTTCAAAGTCATAACCCAACATCTTTGTGACCCACTTTTGTTGCTCTTCAAAGGATAATCTTTGTTCTAAAAAGTATTTAAGGCTATCATGATCTGTTTTTACCTTGAAGTGTCTTCCCATTAGGTAGGGTCGCCATTTCTTAAGTGCATGGAGTATTGCCAACATTTCCTTCTCATAAATAGCTTTGCTTAAAAACTTTCCCTTGATTGGACGACTTTCAAAAGCAATGGGTCTTTCATCTTGCATTAGAACAACACCAATTCCATTTCCTGAAGCATCACATTCCACAATAAAGGTTTTTGTGAAGTCCGGTGTAGCTAAGACCGGTGCTTGGCACATTGCCTCTTTAAGATGTTCAAAGGCCTTTGTTGCTTCAGGAGTCCATGAAAATGAATCTTTCTTCAATAATGTTGTTAGAGGTGCTGCTATTCTCCCATAATTTTTAACAAACTTGCGATAATACCCTGTCAACCCAAGAAATCCTCGCAGATGCTTTATGGATGTGGGGATTTTCCATTCCTTAATGGCTTTAATTTTGCTAGGGTCTACCTTAACTCCTTCATGAGATACAATATGACCCAAATATTCCACCTCCTGGACTCCAAAGAAACATTTGGATCTTTTTGCATATAATTGTTTCTCCTCCAATAGTTGTAGCACCCTGTCAACATGTTCAACATGATCTTTCCAAGACTTGTTGTATATTAGTATATCATCAAAAAATAATAACACAAATTTTCTAAGGAATGGTTTGAAAATTGAATTCATCAAACCTTGAAATGTTGAAGGTGCATTGGTAAGGCCAAAAGGCATGACCAAAAATTCATAATGACCCTCATGAGTTCTAAATGTTGTTTTTGGAATGTCTTCAATTTTCATTCTGATTTGATGATATCCGGAACGAAGATCCAACTTGGTGAAGTAAATTGATCCATGCAATTCATCCAGTAATTCATCAATGACAGGAATGGGGAACTTATCTTTAATAGTGAGCTTGTTGAGCTCCCTATAATCCGGACACATGCGCCATGATCCATCCTTCTTGTGTACCAATACTACTGGAGCTGAGAAAGAACTTTGACTCGGTTGAATTATACTAGCCTCTAGCATTTCTGCAACCATACGTTCAATTTCACTTTTTTGGACATAGGGATATCTGTACGGCCTGATGTTTGGAGGAACACTTCTTGGAATCAGATGAATAGCATGATCATGATCATGCATAAGTGGGAGACCTTTGGGAGTCTCAAATACCTTGGAATGATTGTCCAGGACTTTTTGGAGATCTGGAGAAATAGATGATTCCAATGTGGAAACATCTAGCGAACATAATTGTGCAATTACACCTCTTTGCTCCTTTTTTAGAAGCTTAGTCATGCCATTAGAGCTGATTATCTTTCCTGGTTTCCCTGCAATACCCCTTAATTCAACTTCCTTTCCTTCCGTAGAAAATTTGATGAAAAGTTCTTGAAAATTAAAACCTATTGCACCCAAGGATTGTAGCCATTGGACTCCTAGTACAACATCGGCACCTCCCATTGGAATGGAAAGCATTGAGCTAGTCAATACATATTCTCCAATGGATAACTTGATATTATGGCACTTTCCAGAGCAATTTATTGTTCCTCCATTTTCAATCATCACTTGACACTCTGGTGCTGGATATAGGAAGCAATTCAATTCTGTTGCTACCCTACAATCAATAAAATTGTGGGTGCTTCCTGAATCAATCAACACTATTACCTTTTTCTTCTTGATTTGTCCTTCTATCTTGATGATTTGAGGAGTGGTAATTCCCACCAATGCATTACAAGATATGGTCGGATTTATTTGTTCTTCATATAGGCTTTGTTCCTGGAATATATCCTCTTCTTTTGACCTTTCTTGCTCCTTTTCTTCTTCCTCTTCACAATCTATGTAGAATAATTTCTTCTCAGCACACTTATGACCTTTTGTGTATTTTCTATCACAATTGTAACAAAGCCCTTTTGCTCTTTTTTCTTCCAATTGTTGTGGTGTCAACCTTGTAGGTTGTGGAAGACTAGGGGCAACAACACTTCCGTTTTTATAGTTGTGAGTGTTATGCTTCCTAGTTGCCATAATTTTGCTTTCCATTTTTCTTGCTAACCTGAATGCCTTCTCTAATGAATCAGGTTCCCAAAGGCGAACATCATGTTGGATATTATCCTTTAAAGACCCTATGAACACATCAATCCTATGCTCCTCTGGAATATCTTTTACCCTTATGTTCAATTTTTGGAACTCCTCAATGTGCTCCATTATTGAACCCTTTTGTTTGAGACTTATCAATTGGCTAAAAAAAGTGTTGCTTTTTGTATCCTCATAATGTGCTATCAATTCTTCCGTAAAAATTGCCCAAGTGATAAATTTTTTACGAGAACAAAGCCATTGATACCATACAAACTGATTTGGTTCCAAATATACAGTTGCCATACGTACCTTTTGTGCATTTTGCACATTATTGAGATCGAAGAATTGCTCCATCTGTAATATCCATGTGGCGGGATCCTTGCCATCAAACTTCCTCATATCGATTTTTGGAATATGGTGATTCTTCGATCCAACATTAACATCTATGGAATCATGATTAACATTTCTTTTGTTCTCATCATGAGTTTCCTTTACTACCTTTTCACCATTAGTAAGTATTTCTTGTAGAAAATTTGTCAAATCTGTCTTCAAATCTGCCATGCCTGTCTTCAAACTTGTGTTCAAATCTATCTTCAAATTGTCCATCTTAGCTTCCATGCCATTTATATTAGCTTCCACGCCATTTATCTTAGCATCTGTTCACTTTTGTGAACGTGACATTTGTTGCACTTGTTCTTGTAATTTTGATATATCATGTAGCATTTCTTCCTCTTCTTCATGAGTCATGCTAGAGCTTTCAGGTTCCTTACTAGGTGTTTGCATTTTCTTTCCTCAAGGCATCAGTTACCGATAATAATGCTCTACTATGGCCTTTGAATTCCTTCAAAATAAATTTTCAAACCAAGCTTAAGCAAAAATTTAAAAAAATCTACACACCTTTTTTCACTTTGTAGGAGCTCGATATTGCCTCTGATGTATCTCTATATTTTCCAATCATCTAGTTCTGAATTTGTGACCTATAGTATCTCTCTGTTTCCTCTTTCCAATGCCACCAATCTGATCCAAATTGGATTCTCCAAGAAAGAGTTATGCACAATCTCCCAAGATGACCTGATTATAGACCTTTCGAGAAGAGCGAAGTTGTATGAAGTGCCACGTGTACAATTTTCGATATTTGGTTCTGAAAAGGATATAAAAGAAGCTACAGTCTATCCTATTTCTGTACCTTCTTACGCAATTTCAATCTGATTCCTAGAGAGAAAGTTATGACAATTTTCCCCAGGTCACCTGTTTTGAATATAATTCAGGAGTCTGCAAAAAGACCAACTTCCTCAGATCATATATCCGCAAATATGGTGCACAAAGTTATGAAATTTAGACGCAAGGTTCAGTGTGATTTCTTCTCAAATGGGTTTTTTCTGCGACTTCTGAAACATCACAGAAAAAAAGTTATAGCGAAAATTCCACGATGACCTGTTTGGAGCAATGAAACCCTAGAATCCAAAGCTCTGATACCAAATGTTATGAAACCAGCTCAAGAAAAGATAGAAAAGATATATCAACGCCTTAGAATTCAGCCTCTTTGAGGGGGAAACCTCCTTTACATTACATAAATGAACAATTCTTTGATGATTCAAATGACAAAACCTCCTTTCTATATATAGGAGTCTAAGGAGTCACAATATAATCCAGCCGACCTAACAATAATAATATAAAGCCACAAAAATAACAATAGAGGGATTCTATGGGGCACAGAAATAACAATATGGGGGTAATGGGGGCACAACAATATAAATAAGGGGTATAACTATAATAGTAATGGGGTAATCACTAGTATTATAGGGACCCAACAGATTCACATTATCTTTTCTTGGGGGAGCTTGCTGCCCCTCATTGCTATTAATTTCTACATTATATTTTTAAGTATTATATTAGATTTCTCAACCAATAAATCCCTGTCAAGGGTTGGCATGTTACAATTGACTTTTTGCAGATTCCAGATTTAGGAAAGGCTAATTGAAAATGACGATCCTACTATAAGTAGATAAAAGCATCATTATGGAACTCTGTCATTTCATTTCAATCCATCCATAATTCATTTCCCCACCCTCCAGTAACATTTCCATCATTTCTCATGCCCCCATCATTTTTCAGCAACATTTTTCTCATCAAGTAAATATATATATATATATATACCTTTCAGCATCATTTCCCTATTTCTTCCATCCCTTCAATAGTATTCTTCAGCAACATTTCCTTTATCTTCCCCGTTGCTGAAACACAATTCTTCATCCATTTCCTGTTGCTGAAACACCCTCCTTTACTCATTTTCTGTTGCTGAAACACGATTCTTCACTCATCTTTCCTGTTGCTAAAACATCGTTTCAAAGAATATAATCATACAACACTTTTCGTCATAAAAATCACTTCTGATGTTAATTTCGTCCCTTCACTACCTTCTCCTATAATTATGCAAACCTATAACTATCCCCATAATTTCTTCTGTGATTGTTGATGACCTATTGGCAACGACTATTTTTTTTTTTCGAAATATGGACTAAAGGTAAACATGAGGTATGTAAATATTACGTGTCAATATGATTTAACTATAGTTAAAAGAGAAGATCATGTCATAATTACCACGATCCCTGTACATTTAAAAGTTGTCATTTCAGCCGTAGTTGGGGGAGGATACCGAAATAATACGTCATTATTTCACTTATACGCCATCATTTCATGGCAAGCCAATTACTGTCATTGTTTTTACTCACAAATTGTGTCTCATCACCTCACCTCAGTGTTGTTACTCCATGTTCCTATTTTCAAAAGTTACTCTGTCCGAAGAGCAGTAACTTGGTTTTTGACTGTGCATTTTACTGAAGCCGGTTAACTATGGGGGGACTTGCTATTCGACATGAGCCCGGCTTGATAGCTCTACTTGAACTACATCCAGAAGTATATTAGATTTTTCAGTAGACAGGATGGGTAGATTATTTTCAAAGGCTTCAGGGATTCGATTTGCAACAAGTCCTTGAATTTTCACATAATTTACGTGATGGTTATGCTACAGTTCAGGGAGTTTGAATTTCGGCTACAGAGCATGACATAGCATAGGTACCAGGCCTGCCACTCATTGGCATTCGTTGGTTTAGTCGTAAGCATATCATTCTGAATGCACAAATGGATTTTCTTCTGCGAGGAGAACAAGTCGAGTCCAAAGGCCAGGGCACCCGACTTCACTCATTACCACCTCCATGGCCGAGGGTTGCTAAATTCATCAAGCATTATCTCAATTGTGAAGGTCACTATCAAGTAGTCTATTAGGATGACTTTGTCCTATTAAATCATTTGAGACATGGTAGACTGTTGAATATGCCATATTATTTACTTGGGTGTCTAAAGAATATGTCACATTATTGTAGATAGGAAAAATATCCACTCCTTTCCCTCACCCTCACTGTCTCTTCCAGCTACTAATTTAGAAGGGTTTTGCTCAACAAGCTCTCCCTCCTAATAACCCACCCTTGGACCCTCAACAGGCTACTGAAAATCGTCAAGAATTCCCTGAAAATCCCCATGAGTAGCAGCCTGATAACATTCATGATCCCCTAAAAATTCCACCAGTAGAATCAGTTAATCCAATTGACCCTTCCACTTCGTCAACTCCATCCCGCAATTTAGCAGAATCATCTAATCCCACTATTCATATTCCTAGTGATGAGTTTGAAGACAACCTTCCCCTCGCTATGCTAAAAAGAAAAAGGTAGAGTATGACCACTTTCCTATCAAAAAGGCGAACTAGGGCCTCAACCAAAGAAGCTACCATTTCTGATAGTCCTCTCCCCCAGAACAAACCAACTCGTAAAAGGAAATTTACCGGTCTCCCTGCCTTTTTACCCCAAAGATGAAGGAGGGAGTCAACTAAAGCAGCAAGTGCTGCCACTATCCCGAATTCCCCACAAATTCATCTAAAACCCCATACTCCATCATAGTCCCAAGACCCTAAATCCTTGCCTATCTCACCCTCGGGCACTAAAACACAAGAACCAGATGCCTAGGGTTTTACGACATCATCTCTTTCTGAGCCATTAGCTAAAACAAAAGAACCATCTACTCAATCAGTAGTTGCCACACAAGAACCAGCTACTGATCTACAAAATCCAGATGCCAAGCAAATTACTCAATCGGTAGTTGCCACACAAGAACCAACTACTAATTCACAAAATCTAGATGCCCAGGAAATTGCTCAATCAGCAGTTGCCACACAAGAACTAGCTGCTGATTCACAAAATCTAGATGCCCAGGATATTGCACAATAGGTAGTTGCCCCACAATAACCAGCTACCTATCCAACAGTTTCTCCACAAGAAGCAGTTGCCGAGATACAAAACCTGGATGCCCTGGATGTTGCACAACAAGTAGATTCCCCACAAGAACCAGCTACCTATCCAGCAGTTGTTCCACAAGAACCAGTTGCTGAGATACAAAACCTGGATGCTTTTAATGTTGTACATGACATAGCTATCCCACAAGAACTAGCTACCAATTTAGCAGCTGCCACACAAGAACCAACTGCTGATACACAGGATCTGGATACTCAGAATGATGCCCATCCAGAAGCTGCCACACAAGAACCAGCTACTGAGACCGTGACGGATACACAAAGCCTGGTCACTATGGCTTCCCTTTCGTAGGAAAATGAGTTTTTAAAGTCAGAAATTGAAGGTTATAAGCAAGAATTAGTAAAGGCAAGGGAATCCTATGATAGAGAACTTAATTTATATACTCTAGCCCATGCATCATCCACAACCGAGAAAAGGGCAGAGGTAGATCAGTACAGGGAATATATGTGAAGCCAATGCGGTAACATTTATCATCAAGCAGGGTATAATGTAGTAGAAATCCCACTTCCTGGAGCCTCCCCTACACCCACCTCTTGAGAAACCAAAAAGGAACACCCTACTATTACACAAGAACCGGTAGGGCCTTCAGAAATTAAAAAGGAATACCCTACTGTTACACAAGAACCAGTAGGGCCTCCGAAGATAAAAAAGAACACCCTACTGCTACACAAGAACTAGTTGGGCCTTCGAAAATTTTTGAAAAGGAGGACAAACCACAAGTGTCTCAGCCTACTGTGTTAATTAAAACTGAAAAATAGGTATCATGGCCTACAAAAACAATCTTTACTCAAATTGAACCTCGGCCTGCAAAAATTGTCTTTACTCAGACTCGCAATACTAAACAACAAATCGATAGTTGGAAGAAAGCATATGTTATGTCACAGGATAAGATCTTGTGGGAGCATAAAACACTCTGGAAAAATCACATATATTCAAATTGGGAAGCCTTAGAGCAAATACTCCAGCAGCTTCGTGCACGAAAGAAAGAAAATAAACAACTAAGGAATAAACTGTTTCTTATATTTGATCTTGTTCAGTAGTTATTAGCTGCTAGAAAGCCATCCCTAAACTACTCGCTTTTTTTTGCAGAACACTTAGCATTCTTCCAGATAAAAGAAATCAAAAGTGGGAAACCTCATGAAGTTTCTACACCTAAATAGTTTGTGGAAAATTTCACAGAAGCATCTGTCACTGATCAACATTTGCTCTATGAATTGTATCTACATAATGAGGCTATCCCTGAAGACAGGAAAATCAATCTTAACCCTTTGGTGGGTGATGTCCAGATTAGGGCTTTTGTCTCTTTCTTGGCCAATTAGATCACATGGCAGACTACCTTCCTTACATCAAAACACAATGAGGACAACAAACTCTTGTGGATTCGATCAGAGCCACAAAATCCTGCCATGTTCATCTGGGAGCATTCTCAATTCTTGAAAGAACCAGGGATCGCTGAGAACATCAAGCAGCTACAAGCAACAGTCATACAAGATTGCCAACATTTTGTCAAGACTAAGCAATTTTTTGTCTTGAAAGCAAATAACTTACTCTGGTAGCAATCCTCCAAAGAAAGGCAGGAGTATAATCCTTTCAGCCCAACTAATCTTGAAACAACAATTGCAAGGCTACCTGACTATATCAGATGTGTTCAACAATCTGCTAAAAAATGGATAGGCTATTTCTTTCATTTTCCTCTTTTATGGATGCCAGCACATAAATATAAGGCACATAACAGGCTAAGTAAGAAGAAATAGGCAGCAACATGGCAGAGGATACAAAAGTTCCATGGGTTCAAAGACTTAGCTAACAAAACCTTCTATAGTTACTGCCTAATTAATGTGCACTCCAAGCCCAATACCCTGACTCAGATTCAAATTAAAAGTTGCATGAGTACATGCAACCCTTTTAGTTGGGGGGGGATGTTAGGGCTCCATATTGTCCCTTTTTGTTTAAACATTTTGTTATCTTCCATCCTTTTTCAAACTATAATTAAAGCACATGTTATTACTTTGATCTATTTTCGAAGGTATATAACATGTCTTCTCATTACTATATGTTTGATTTATTTTACATGTAATTTTACATTTCCTTCATGGTTAATTGCTAATCGGATAGTTGCTGAAACAGTTTTGAAGACTGCAGATATTATTGTGGACTACATTGCTGAAACAATTTTGTCATTTTGAACCACGTTGGTGAAACAGCCTTGATTTTCACTTTTAGATTTAGCGGCAATAGAAGAAGATCATCGAAGGATCTGTTACGTGAGCCATAACAACTACATTCCAAAGTCAGGCATTATCATAACCACTGTAACAATATTTTGTTAATGGAAGACTCAGTTATCCTATTTTAGCATTGTAGGATTGACAATGTAATTAATTGTAATTGATGTCTCCTCTTTAAAAAGAGGAGACATCAACATTAGAAGGGGGGAGATTACGAGAAGGTGTAGCTGGGAGCAAGGAACTTTAATCTTTTGTAATATGATACTTTGACAGATGAATAAAAGATTGTTTTGAGAATTTTCTCTTAAGTTCCATTGCTTGGGGAATCTTGTGAGAAGGACAGGGCCCACCTTCATCACAAGATTCACCCCTTAAATTCTGTAGTGTGTTAAGTATTATTTTTACATTCATGCCTTGTTAATTCCTATTTTCTGAATTTACTTATGCGTTACTGAAACTTTGTGTTTATTGCTGAAACTTTGTTTTTGCTTGGCCATTGAATTGTTTCCATAAATTTATTCATTGGTAATCAATGATTATTTTAATTGGTTTCCCAGACTGAGTTTGTGAAGCATAGTAATCAGAAACAAGTGTTGAAGATTCCTACTTGAGGAATAGGGTCCTATTCTCTATTAGAGCACAGCTAGTATTTTCCTTTACAAAATGATTTCCTTTCCAGATTATTCTTTTTAACTGTAATCCAAGATTCCTTTGATCATTGTTTGCAATAGAGAGATTTCTTTTGTTGTAACTCAAAGTAGAACTTCAGTTGTTTAAAGCAAGGTGCGATTAAAATAAATTATATTGTAACTTTTTACTGCTTTTGGAATTGAGCATATATAGTGTGTAATTGCCTTTGAAATAAAACAGACTTCCTTGGGTTGACAATTCATGTAGCATTGGTTGTTTAGATTAATAAGCAATTAAAGTGACCAATAGTAACCATGCTCAATTGCAACATGATGGTAAGATCATTGCGCTGCATGAAAACAGAGGTAAGGGATCTTCCTATGTATGACAGGTTGATAGCAGTGGATGAATTCCTGAACAAATTTGAATGAGAAGTGTTAGAACAACAGGGTTTTGATGCTATGAAATGGGCACTGCGTGCTACACCCACAAGATAGTGGGGTATGCATCAGAGAAGATTTGAGGACTGGCACAAATGCAGAAGGATGATGCATCTACGATTTGGGAAACTACAGATGTGGCTAACAGACAAGTATGATGGACAAGATGATCCATGTACACACCTCGCAAAATGGACCAAGGTCTATGGGGAAGAGCCACGACCTAAATGGGTGCATTTGTTCTGTCATACTCTCGATATCATACCCATGAATTGGTATATTGAGACGGAGCTTCGCCATGGCACGAGCAAATGGGACATATTACGCGAAGGATTTGTGTTAACCTTCACGTTTGAAGATCGTTGGTGGGATACTGTTGATGATGTGCTACAAGCAGTAAAATCAGCTATCTTCAAAATACCCTAAGAGTCAATGGAAGTGCTTCAGTTGGAATGGGCGACACAGCTGAGCTACACACTGGAATGTTACAATGTAAATATTGAGGAGGATGATGAGGACCCACAAAATATTAACATTCCCAAAACTGAAGGTTGTCACGAGGTTCGAGGACCATTAGTTGAGGATCTTGACATCAACGTGCTGCTAAAAACAAAGCAGATAAACATTGGGACAGAGGTAGAACCAAAGTATGCAACACTCAATGACTATTGGGATGATGCCACAGTGGATAAGGTCGTTGAGTTACTCCACAAATACCAAGACTTATTCTCGACCAAAATTACAGATTTAAAATGGATTGTTGGCAACTTAGGGATGATGAAGATCACCCTAAAACCCGACGCGAAGCCTATCAAGCAAAGTCCTTACTGCTTGAATCTGAAGTATAAGGAAAAGGTTTGGGTAGAGTTAAACAAAATGCTCACAGCCAAAATTACTGAGCTGGTGGAAAAATCCTACTAGGTGAGCCCTATGGTAGTACAGGAGAAAAAGAAGAAGGGAAAAATAAGAATATGCGTGAACCTCAGGAAGCTAAATGACGCCTGTGTACACGACCCATTCCCGACACCATTCATAGATGAAGTATTGGAAAACATTGGTGGACAAGAAGCATATTCGTTCATGGATGGGTTCTCAGGGTACCACCAGATCAAAATCACGCTAGAAGACAGGAGCAAGATGACCTTCACAATAGAATGGGGTTGTTTTCAATACACTATTGTGCCGTTTGGATTAAAAAACGTGCCAACCATCCTTTCACACATCGTTGTTGCAGCACTCAAAGAATACATCCACAAGTTCCTGGAGGTCCAGCTGGATGATTGGACTGTCTTTGTATTAGTTAAACACTGTGTAGTGAGCTTATGCTTGATGCTGGATACTTGCCAACAACACCAGATTGCCTAAACCTTAAAAAATTCACATTCCTTGTTCCCTTTGGAAACTTGTTGGGGCACATGGTCTAAAAACAGGGGCTGATGGTGGACCCTGCAAAGATTGCAATAATTCTAAATTTGGAAGCACCACGAAGTGTTAAATAGCTGCGCGCTACCTTGGGACACACATGATACTACAGGAAGTTCATCAAAAGTTATGCCCAAATCACTATGCCGAAGGTGAAACTATTGAAAAAATATGTCACATTTTTCTAGAATGATGATTGCATGAAGAGCTTGGATGTCCTCAAAGGGAAATTTGCCTCTGCTCCAATCCTGGTCTTCCCAAAATGGGATCTGGAGTTTCATGTCCATGTTGATGTGTCGTGTATCACACTGGGACCTGTGCTCACATAAGAGGGTGGTGAGGGCTTGGACCACCCTATCATGTTTGCAAGTCATAGATGTCTAAAGTCGAGAAGATATATTCCACAACTGAGCATGAGGGGTTAGCGATGGTGTATGCACTCCAAAAATATTGCCACTATTTTCTAGGAGGACATTTCAAGATGTATACAGACCATTCCACACTAAAATACTTGGTCAATAAGCTTGTGTTGGTGGGGCGCATATCTAGTTGGCCCTTATTATTTCAAGAATATGACTTGGAGGTCGTGGTCAAACCTAGACACCTAAACGCAGGACTGGATCACTTGTCGCTTATTGAGATAGGCAAGGAACCTATTAGTTTGGAGGAAGGATTATCTGATGCACAACTCTTTGCGGTTCGCATCATGGATGGGGACTTCGAAGATATAATCCACTTTCTGACAATAGGGATTGCACCAAAGGAATACTCTGTCCAACAGAAGAAGGAAATGGTGGTGCACGTGGCATATTTTTTTGTCATCGCAGGGCACCTATACAAAATGGGAAATGATGAGATATTACAAAGATACGTACTTGAATTTGAACGAAGTCATATCCTCACGGAAGCACATGGGGGCACTGCAGGAGCACACTATGTAGGATGCATGACTGCACAAAATATTCTTCATGCAGGGTTATGGTGGCCAACCCTTCACCATGATTCAAAAGCATATCGTAAGGCTTGTGATATATGTCAAAGGACCGGAAAACCATCGCAAATGAATGAGATGTCATTGAATCCACAAATGACACTGCAACCATTCGAGAAATGGGCTATTGCATTTTTGAGACCTATCAAACCTCAGAGAAAGATGGACACGCGCTACATCATCACTGCGACCGAGTACCTAACATGATGGGAAGAAGCACAACCGGTCAAAGACTACACGGCCACTACAGCTGTGAAGTTTTTGTTCGAAAACATCTTGACCCGATTTGGCTCTCCAAAAATCTTAATGAGTGATCACAGAACACATTTCCTAAATGAAACCATTAGCACACTCACAGAAGAATTCCAAGTGTATCATCAGGAAAGTACACCATACCACCCACAAGAAAATGGGACTATAGAAGCCTTCAAAAAAATATTGGAGACTACACTGACCAAAGTGTGCAATGCGCAGTGAAGCGATTGGGACCTATGCATACCTACAGTGCTATGGGCTTATCGGACAATGTGCAAGAAACTAACAAGACAAACAGCTTTATGGTTAGTTTATGGCATGGAAATTGTCATGCCGATGGAATATATCATACCTAGTCTGTGCATAGCAACGCTCACAGGGCTGACAGACTACGAAGCTCTAGAAGACAGGATCATGCAATTGGAAGAACTTGAGGAAGAACCGTTCATGGCTGGGTTTCATCAACAGGTACAAAAGTAGCGTGAAAATCTTGGCATGACTGCCATATCAAGTTGTGCACCTTCAAGGTAAATGACTTAGTGCTACTTCTGAGTGCAAGTTTGAAAAATTTCTAGGAAAATTCAAAATGCATTGGCTAGGATCATACGTGGTTAAGGAGGTCACAAATGGAGGCGTGGTTCAGCTAGTCAAACTAAATGGAGAACCGTTCCCAGGCAAAGTAAATGGCAGCCGCTTGAAGCCCTACACGGGTGGGTCGACTATCTAACTAGCCGACCAAAGCATAGTCTTCATGCTCTGAGGAGTCAGACAGAGGCGCGAGACTATAAACATATGGAGCAGATACCGGGACAAATGTAGGGAAACAATTTAGACACGGAGGTCTCAGAACAAAGGATGCAATAGATCTAACAAGAAGCAGCTCAGTGCGCTACCGACATCAGCAGAGTTCAAGAATCGTTGGAGGAACTCTGTGCCAAGATCGTTGCGTCAACAAAGTGAGTAGAGGGCGAGTCAGGATGTTTGTGTTGGGGTACTGTTGGGCATGGAATATCCCCACAACATGTTTTGGGGCTCAAAGCCTAAGTTTTGAGTTGATATTGTTGTAAATATCTATGAATTGTGGGCACGAAATGTATGTTAGAGTCATAGGGCCGTTTGTTAGAGCCTAGATTTATCTTAGGCTGAAAAGAAAAGGTTGTAGGTCCACATCAAACCACGCTCAGCCTCGTAGCTAGCCCTATGAGGACAGAAGAGGGCTCTCTCTGGGTCAATCTCAGCGAAATATACTCAATGGGGCTGGAGATGATTGATTTAGCAACTTATTTTAGGCTATGTATTTAGTGCAAAGGATTTGATTTGAGTTTTTAGGGTTTTGTTGAAAAAATGGGAAAGGCAAATTGGGCTCGGGGATGAGGCACAGTTTCTGCAGAGTTCCGATTTGGGAAAGGAAGGCAATCATTTTGATGCTTTAAAGTGAGTGAGATGGATAGATCAGACTGGTGGGGAGCTAAGGAGAGCAAGAGAGTCTCAATAATTCTCCTTAAACAGATGAAAACATGAAAATTTAAACAAATTCAAAGGCAGAGCATAACAATTATGTATTCTACCTTAATTACTCATTTGTTCAAATTCAGAAGAAGAAGCTTGAAAATAATACACATAACACCAGATAAACTTAAAATTACTCAGAGAAGCACACCATCAAAACATAAAGCCACCTGGATCCCAAACAGTGCTACAAAACCCTAGTCTTTCCTTTGTCAAAAATGCAAAAATGAATGTACAATAGAGTGTCAAACTTTTCCCAAGATTCCAACCATGAAAATGACTTAGAAATTACATAATATAGACAAGCCAAACCTATTCCCTTGCCTCTAGGGGTCGAGCTCATCTTTCTAGGAGCTGTTTGAATTAATTCTAAACAAGGAATTGAAAACTAGGTAGTCAAACAACTTACCCCTATATGTTAGGAAACTGATTCATTCACTCACATTTCACCTTTCGGTGAATGAATCTTTTAGAAAAAGTAAAAATGTGTCAATATTACATCATGGTTTTCAAATTACATCATGAAAAGTCAAGAATAACTTCAAGAAGCAAAACTGGTCAAAACTGGGCGAATTGCTGAGCTAAACAGTGAAAAACAAGCCAAAATTCTCTGTGCATCGTGCCACTTTGAGGCTAAGTTTGAGGCACTTCCTGAAGTCCAAATTGAGCCCAAGTGTGCTTTTTGGAAGTCCCTGCCTATCTGAATTCCAAACCAAGTGGAATTTTTGAATTTGGTGACCATTTGCCCCTCCAAAACTTCAATCTCCCGAGACTGCTTCCTGTGTGTCAAAATAGGGGCAGAGAGGTCATTTTTTGAGTGTTTTTGACCTCCTGAGGACTCAAAACTTGCCCAAACTTCCTGGCCATGCACCAGCAGTCATGATTTTTCATGAAAAATCCAAAACTATAAACTTTTTTGCATTTGGAGCCTCCTATCATAAGCGCGCACCACGTGGTGCGGTGCACGGGGAGAAGGCGCGACGCACTGGGCTTGAGGCGCGACACATAGAGCCTGTGCATAGCGATGTTTGTATGAGACTTTTGGAGGCCTTCCCAGTGTCCAAATTGGGTGAAGGATAGATTTTCAGAAAGATATTTGAGGCTACCTTTCAAAACAACTATAATTTTTCAATTTGGAGTTCATTTACCCTGTCAAAAATCAAATCTCCGAAGACTGGTCAAAATGTGCCAAATGAGGCTGTCTAAAGGCAGAGTGCTGTTACAGTCAACTTTTGAATGCCTTCCTCAACTCCAAATTGAGCTCATGATAGCTTATTGGAAATATATTTGTGTCTAGTTATCATTTGGCTCATCAATAAAGTCATTCAGCCAACCCAGCTAGGAGAAAACTTGATTTTCCCAAGGTCACTTCAGAGATGCATTCATTTCTCCTGAGGCAACGGTATTTTTGACATTTCTCTAAAACCATGACACCCGTGTAAAAATTGAAGGATTTTTTTCTTCCTTGGCATGTTGTGGAAAAAAACCTCTCTCAATTTTTCAAAATTCATCTTTTCTTTCTCAGAAATATAATTTTAGTAAAACCTATCCCGATGTGTGGAACAAGAGATTTGTCGAAATGAAGCGAAATGAAGGGGATAAGGGGCTTCTAAATTCTTGAGAAAATTTTTGGAAGTATGGAGGGATGTTAGGAAGTAGGGGAAAGTGGAATCTCAGAAATTGAGTGAGGGGAAGGGGTGAAAAAGGGCAAAACATAGGCCTAGCCTAGAAAGTAAGGTTTGTAGCAAGAAACTAGGGTTTGTGTGAAAATGACGAATTTGGGGGATCTCAGTGATGGGAAGTGTTTAATAAGGTACATTAAGGATGGGGGAAGGTGTATTAATATCAGGATACAAATTTTGTTGATGATTTGACCGTCCAAGAGAAATTGCCTTCAAAACCCTAGGAGAGGGAAATGACCTTAGCTAGGCGCAACTGAGGCATGAACAAGGTGTAAAATGACCCATTGGAACCTGACATGATGATGACAACCCTCTAAATGATGGTAGACTCAGCTGAATAGTGACACAGACTAACATTTGAACAACTTTGAAAGGAGTGAAAGCAAACCCTAGACCTAATGCCTAGTGACGAAATTTTACTTGAAGACTCACTGAAATGACAAAATTTGACCTTAACACCTTAAAATCACTTTGTAAGAGCATGTTTGATCATTGGAGGAAGGCTGGAAATACTGACACTAACATTGGCTCCAATGGGGATGGTAGCTTCTTGGAGGTGCCAAGAACGACAGATCTTTGGGAGAGCAGACCAATGCCTTATTCATTGGGCAATGGAGTCAAAACTCAAGCGGAAATGCATGACTAAAAACTGACGACTTGACGACACAAACTGACTCTCACTCAACTAAAAACTAACTCGATACTTAAACACAACCGACAAACTGGAAATGATGCTCAAAGTGGAGCTTATTCATCAAAACCTACTCTAACAGTTTCATTCATCACCTGATCAAGTGAAATGAAACAACCAATGCAACCAAGTAAGTATTCTGTCTGCTGTTTGAATTCTCCCCAAGTGCTCACTTATGAACAATAAGAGAGAAATACTAAAAGGCAACTCCCATGACAACTTGGAAACAGATCCATTGAATGCTATGGATTCTCTATCCGCCTCCAAAAACATTGCATAAGGATCTTGAAATTCATGGACACTGGGACTTAGCTCATCCAATGGATTACCTCTCTTCTCTTCATACCATGAATGCGAACTTTAATCTGAGCTTTGTAACAAGACTCTTGCTGAAAATCACAAAGAAACCAGCTGTCGGGTCAAGCTTATATCAGTACACATTTCAGACTCACATGTAGTCAATGGAGAAGGACTTTGACTACAAACCTCATCCAAAACATTAGCTATTGGATCATGAAAAACTTGAAAAGACCGCTGCAACCCATTTTCTATTGGTTCCAATGTGATTACATGAGTGCCTACATGCTGCTCATTCTTTAATAAAGATGTACTATGCAATTTTCCCTTTAAAAACTGAAATGATTCAAAACAAAATGGTATGGAATCATCTTGCATCATCTGAGCATATGTTCCAGCCTCCAAGTCTTTATTTGCAACTTGACAATCAAAGGCATTCGGCGGCTGCAAATCTGGATATGAAAAGTCTTGAACAAGGTTTTCATTGCCCTCAAGATGGTCCAAATAAAGACTTGTTGACAGCTGATTTCTGATTGCATGGAAGTTGTCTCTGATGAAATGACATGAATCAAAACAAAAAGGCAAAGATCCTTCACTTACTTCAAAATTTGCTACACTTTCCTCATCATTGTCATAGCTGATATGCATCGGTTGATCACTGTATTCGAGTTGCTGTAAGTGAACTTCTTCCTCCTCCCACAAACTAGCTACTGATTTGTCTGCAAGATTAGCGTCTGTTTGGAGAACATAATCATCATCATTCTAATCAAACTAAGGCAAATCATCACTATAAAAGACATCATCAAGCATACATGTCATATCAACAGATCTCTCTTCTCCAAGATGATCTACAAAACAATCATTATTAGATCTATGACAACTAGGATAATAAAGAAATTGTTTTGGATCAGCCACTTGTTCTTCTTCAATCAGTGAGCCATGGGCCTGAACATCATAATCATTCCTTGTAGTGATCCTTTGCATCATCTCTTTTACTGCACTTACCAAAATGTCAAGCTTTACTTCTAGAGATGTCGATTTCTCCGGATCTATGTTTTTCCTCTCTTCTTCCTTCAACCTTGCCCTTCGGATCCGCAGATGAGCCTCTACATTTACTGCACTTTTCTACATCTCTTCAAGTGTTGCAACATTCCTTTCCCTCAGCTGAAACTCCATTTCCAGATCAAAGGCACCTGGGTAGTGCAAGAGAGCAGATCTAGGAGGAGGTCTTATATCAATTGGGATCAAATAAAAAACTTGGTTAAATATAGCAGAAAATTGTTGTACTATCTCCCTTGGCAATCTTTTCAGCTGGTTATACTCTTCTATAATCAAGAAAAGGTTTTGTCCGATCATCCACCTGTCAAGAAAAACTTTGACGAACTGCTGTAAATCTGAGATGCTCGCATCAGGCAGGGTTTTGAACCAACTCTTAACTTTAGCTTGCAAAGAAAGAGAAAAAAGCCTAATACTGACATCTTCTTCATCAACCTCAAAAAGGTCAAGAAATGACTCAAAATTCTGCACATGCTGCTCAGCATTGACATTCTTACATTCACCATCAAACCTCGGAAAGTATAGATCATAGTTTTTGGGGAAAGCATGGAGAACAGAAGGTAAAACAAGAGGTTTATACCTATCTGGGATTATAAAAGGTGTAGGATTACATAAAAGAGCTACGGGATTATTTTTGGTCTCTTGAGGTTCATCAATTTGAAGATGGTCATCACAAAATTCGGAAAAAGGATAAGCTCAAAGGCATGCAAATATTTGGTATTTACAGTCTTCAAAGGGAAAGAATCGACTACAGGCCTGGGATCTTTTCTTAAGCATAGTATACTTTGCAAAGCCTTCTTGACATTCTCAGGAAAGAGAAGAAATAATTTACAACAAAGAACAAAATGTCTTGGATGAAATTCCAACTTGAATATCTGATCTTTCCATATTGTCCTTTCATGTTTCTACTGGTCCGATTCATCCTCCAGTGGAGTCTTTAGATCTGATCTCAAAACTAATTTAGAGTCACCAGGTGAATGATTTCAGCCTTGCTAGTGTCTGATCGTTGTCCACCATCAACAATCAGATCTGAACTTGATACATGTACTGGGGCAATTAACAAGTTAGATGTCACGATTACAAGTTAGACCAGAGATTGACTGAAGCAGTGTTTATCTACTTGTGCTAATGCAAAGCAAAAGCGTTTCGAAGGCTTCCTAGCATAACTTCAGGCTCCGTCTGTAGCTTATAAAACAAATGACATCAACAAGCAAACCATTTTCTTCCCCAGTATGGTCGCCACTATGTTAGAGCCTAGATTTGTCTCAGGCTGAAAAGACAAGGTTCTAGGTCCACATCAAACCACGCTCAGCCTCGTAGCTAGCCCTACGAGGACAGGAGAGGGCTCTCTCCGGGTCAATCTCAGTGAAAGATACTCAATGGGGCTAGAGATGACTGATTTAGCAACTGATTTTAGGCTAGGTATTAAGTGCAAAGGATTTGATTTGAGTTTTTAGGGTTTTGTTGAAAAAATGGGAAAGGCAAATTGGGCTCGGGGATGAGGCACAGTTTCTGCAGAGTTCCGATTGGGGAAAGGAAGGCAATCATTTTGATGCTTTAAAGTGAGTGAGATGGATATATCAGACTGGTGAGGAGCTAAGGAGAGCAAGAGAGTCACAAGAATTCTCCTTAAATGGATGAAAACATGAAAATTTAAACAAATTCAAAGGCAGAGCATAACAGTTATGGATTCTACCTTAATCACTCATTTGTTCAAATTCAGAAGAAGAAACTTGAAAATAATACACATAACACTAGATAAACTTACAATTACTCAGAGAAGCACACCATCAAAACATAAAGCCACATGGATCCCAAACAGTGCTGCAAAACCCTGGTCTTTCCTTTGCCAAAAATGCATAAATGAATGTACAATAGAGTGCCAAACTTTTCCCAAGAGTCCAACCATGAAAAAAACTTAGAAATTACATAATATAGACAAGACAAACCTATTCCCTTTCCTCTAGGGGTCGATCTCATCATTCTAGGAGCTGTTTGAACTAATTCTAAACAAGGAACTGAAAACTATGTAGTCAAACAACTTACCCTATATGCTAGGAAACTGATTCATTCACTCACATTTCACCTTTTGGTGAATGAATCTTCTAGAACAAGTAAAAATGTGCCAATATTAAATCATGGTTTTCAAATTACATCATGAAAATTCAAGAATAACTTCAAGAAGTAAAACTAGTCAAAACTGGGCGAATTGCTGAGCTGAACAATGGAAAACAAGCCAAAATTCTCTGTGCATCGCGCCAATTTGAGGTTGAGTTTGAGGCACTTCCTGAAGTCCAAATTGAGCCCAAGTGTGCTTTTTGGAAGTCCCTGCCTATCTGAATTCCAAACCAAGTGGAATTTTTGAATTTGGTGACCATTTGCCCCTCCAAAACTTCAATCTCCCGAGACTGCTTCCTGTGTGTCAAAATAGGGGCAGAGAGGTCATTTTTTGAGTGTTTTTGACCTCTTGAGGACTCAAAACTTGCCCAAACTTCTTGGCCATGAACCAGAAGTCATGATTTTTCATGAAAAATCCAAAACTATAAACGTTTTTTCATTTGGAGCCTCCTATCATAAGCGCGCGCCACATGGCGCGGCGCAGAGGGAGAAGGCGCGGTACACTGGGCTTGAGGCGCGGCGCATAGAGCCTGTGCATAGTGCTTTTTGAAGGAGACCTTTGGAGGCCTTCCTAGTGTCCAAATTGGGCACAAGATAGCTCGTTGAAAGTTTATTTGAGTCTCCTTTCCATCCTAACTGGAATTTTTCAATTTGGAGTTCATTTTCCCTGTCAAAAATCAAATCTCCCAAGACTGGTCAAAATGTGCCAAATGAGGCTGCCTAAAGGTAGAGTGCTGTTAAAGTCAAATTTTGAATGCCTTACTCAACTCAAAATTGAGCTCATGGTAGCGCATTGGAAAGCTCTTTGTGTCTCGTTATCATTTGAATCATCAATCAAGTCATTTGGCCAACCACGCTAGGAGAAAACTTTATTTTCCCAAGGTCACTTCAGAGGTGCATTCAATTCTCCTGAGGAAATGATATTTTTGACATTTCTCTAAAACCATGACACCTGTGTAAAAAGTGAAGGATTTTTTCTTCCTTGGCCTGTTTTGGACAAAGACCTCTCTCAGGTTTCCCAAATTCATCTTTTCTTGCTCAGAAACATCATTTGAGTAAAACCTATCCCGATGTGTGGAACAAGAGATTTGTCGAAATGAAGCGAAATGAAGGGGATAAGGGGCTTCTAAATTCTTGCGAAAATTTTTGGAAGTAGGGAGGGATGTTAGGAAGTAGGGGAAAGTGGAACCTCAGAAATTGAGTGACGGGAAGGGGTGAAAAAGGGCAAAACACATGCCTAGCCTAGAAAATAGGGTTTGTAGCAAGAAACTAGGGTTTGTGCGAAAATGAGGAATTTGGGGGATATCAGTGATGGGAAGTGTTTAATAAGGTACATTAAGGATGGGGGAATGTGTATGAATATCAGGATACAAATTTTGCTGATGATTTGACCATCCAAGAGAAATTGCCTTCAAAACCCTAGGAGAGGGAAATGACCTTAGCTAGGCGCAACTAAAGCATTAAAAGGTGTAAAATGACCCATTGGAACCTGACATGATGATGAAAACCCTTTAAATGATGGTAGAATCAGTTGAATAGTGACATAACCAACATTTGAACAACTTTGAATGGAGTGAAAGCAAACCCTAGACCTAATGCCTAGTGACCAAATTTTACTTGAAGACTCACTGAAATGACAAAATTTGACCTTAACACCTTAGTATCACTTTGTAAGAGCATGTTTGATCATTGGAGGAAGGCTAGAAGGACTGACACTAACACCGTCCACCCTAGTTTTGAATATAAGGTCGGCCTACCCATGGTCCGTGGACCATGGGGTTATATAAATAGAGTGAGGCTCTAAGTTGTAAAGAGATTAGATCGAATAGAGAATGAGCATGGAAGGTCTTAGATATTAATTCGAAGTATGAAGTGTGTCTTGAGTCGTAGAGTAGGAAAAGGCTCTGCAGCTAAGTGCATGGACACTTAGTAGAGTCCGCAGCTGAGTGCATGGACCCTTGCAGCTGAGTGCGTAGGGTGGAGTCGAGTCTATAATTGGAGAAGAGATTAATAAGGAAAGGTTTTTTCACTAATTCTGTGTATCTGTTTTGAGTTGTTACATGTTTTATATCAATTGCAAATATATTGTTTCTTTGTTGTGCGCACTTGCGTAAATTGTGAATATTGTTAAGTATAACTGAACGCATACAAATAAGCTAAGTTAATCAGCTAATATCGGATTACTAGTAAGGACTTATGTAATAACACTGTTCGGCCCCCAAGTAGGGTTGTGTGAAGGCAACACCTCTGGCTATGAGGAACAGGTAAGAGTGCGTAGCGATGTGCGTGCAGGGTCAAACCACAGACCACTTGAACTCATCAGATTACTAGTAAGGACTTGGGTTGAACCATAGACCATGGGATTGTATAAATAGAGTGAGGCTCTAAGTTGTAAAGGGATCCAATCCAATGAAGAATGAGCATAACGCGCAAAATCCGTTTTGCATCCTTTGTTGCCCAGAGTGAAGTGTACTTCACGGCCTCTGGTAAGTCTCTATCAATGTTGGGGAATTGACTGTATTTTGGTAGTTCCCCTGCTACGAGCATGATGGATAACAACAGCCATGTGTAGTGGAAAGTTTTACCCTATTCTTGTGCTTCACAACAATTTTTGAAAAATTCTTCACAGAGCAATTAGGACCAGTTTAACTGAACCCCCTCCGCGCACTACCCGGCCAGTGCAACCACCGGCGCCAGTACCTCATCAACGTGACACTTCCTTATAACATTTCTAGCCATGAGTTGGGTTGCTATGCATACCCCTTTTTCCTTGATGCTGGAGATGGCGTAGCCCCTCTTCTTCTTCTCCAGCTTGTATTTTTCCTTCATGACTTCTGCGAGAGCCAAATCGCTACCCTTTCCTTTGGCTATGGTCGCAGGGTCCTTTCCTTTATAGGGGAGCTGAGAAATGTGATGAATGAGGTTTGCCATGATGGGAATAGGCTCCCCCAACCATAGATACCCATCATGCACTAGGCAGAGGAGTAGCTTGATGACAAAAATGGTGATGGGAGTGCAGTCGAAATGTGGTATCCATAATAAGTGCAGCAACCTAGCATTTTCCACACCACACAAACACTTCTGCAGCTCTAATATTATCACCACCCCCTCAGTGTTCTGCTACATTAGGTTCCCAGTCTCTAGGTGTGGGAACTTCTCACAGTCAACGAGGTTCTAGTCTTCAAATTTCATGGTTGGCACATGGCCTGGGTGCGTGCCCTCAAACACAATGCCATATGGGAGGAGTGGGGTTTGGATTGAACTCTTCATTTCATCCAGTTCCTTCGGCACTTTGGTTTTCCCTTTCTTTATTAATCTCTTCTCCAATTACAGACTTAACTCCACCTTGCGCACTCAACTGCAGGGGTCCGCACACTCAGCTGTGGACTCTACTAGGTCACTGCGCACTCAGCTGCAGAGCCTTTTCCTACTCTACGATTCAAGTCACACTTCATACTTCGACTTAATCTCTAAGACCTTTCATGCTCATCCTCTATTCGATCGGATCTCTTTACAACTTAGAGCCTCACTCTAGTTATACAATCCCATGGTCCGCGGACCATGGGTAGGCCGACCTTATATTCAAAACTAGGGTGGACAACCCTATGACTCTAACATACATTTCGCACCCGCAATTCGCTGAGCTTTACAACAATATCAACTCAAAATTTGGGCTTTGAGCCCCAAAACATGTCGTGGGGGGATTCCATGCCCAACAGAGAGAATAGAGAGAGAGTTCCAAAACTAAAATGACAAAAGTCTTTGAATAGATCCTCAGAAGCCTTTATATTAATGAGGCCTCTATTTTCTTCATTTTCCATTATTTTCCTTCAATTTCATCCTCACATGAAACCTGTGACCTATCACCTCCCTTTTCACCTAATTTCCATTATTTTCATAAATAAATGTGTCAAAACGCTACTTTTCCTTTCCACAGCCTTTGCCATTACCTTTTCCAATTTCCATAGCCATTAATTTATCACAAATGATCCCCATTGCTAGGAATTTCCCGAACATTCAGCTTGGAATAAGTATCCCATCAATGATGGTTATTATTTTACGTTTATTAACTTTTATTACATGGATTTTTCACCAAGGCTATTACAACGACAATTTTATCAAGAACAATATCAGCATCAAGGTGATGAAATATGGTTTCTTTAGAGCTCTTTGGAATCAAATTGGGGGAAGGATGAGATGAAGGGGGTTGTTATTATATAATGGGGATGATAGGCTATGTGGTAGAAACAACACCTTCATCTATAAGATCAATTGGGTTGGAAGAGGAGGGTTTGGGATTTTTACGAGACGTCCAAGGGGAAAGTGTTGTGTGGTTGGAAAACAAAGGAAGAGTGTAAGCAATAGTTAGTGGCACAACAAATATAGGGGAAACACCATGAAGAATAGTGGGTTTGTGAACTATAGAGCCTTCCTTTAACCAAGTCATGTGCGCATATGGGATACACTCTTGTACCTTCTTCATTAATGGTTGGAGGTCTTCCTTAGTGTTAATGAAGTGCTTTCTGGATAAGGATGGATTGTCATCAATAGAGTCCTTTGGTCACATCCCATAAAAAAAATACACAAGTTCCCCATATTTTTTCATAGCGATGATTCTTGGCCATGAAAGAACCTCAGAGTGGAAGGAAATCTATTTCAAATAATAGGGCAGCTTGCACATGGAGAAAGTTTTTGGATTGACAATAAGGGGTAGAACATAAATATTGTTGTGGCTAAGACCAAACCACATTTTCTAAGAGTATCAGTCAAGTAATGTAAGAGGCACTATAGAAACATGATAAGTGACATCAACCATATTTTTGTACCCCTACAAGAAGGTATGTTCATTGAAATCTATATTTTCTAGATCTTCAACGGCTCGCCAAGGAACATAGGAATATGCTAACGACTCATCATCAACTACTTGAGCAAGAGCTCAATCTTTAGGAGGGCACCATTTCATAATGGAGAGAGGAATGACCAGGTATCCAAATATAAAGTAAGTTTCCCTCATGTAGATGACCTCACGAGCTTTGAATGGTGCATTGAGAAAATAACTAAACCAATTGAGTTGTTCCCCTTGATGAGAACCAGTATTGTAGTAAGGATACTGCAACTCCTGGGGCTACCAACTTTACTTCATCAACTTGGGGTTCATACAAACTTGGAGGTGACAATGTTGTATACACAAATAGATGTAATTGGTCTACTCTTTGTCACTAGTAAGATGGGGCGATAGACCTCTAAGGTTTCTCAAACCGGCCTTCTATTCACTAGAAGAAGTCTTATTACGGACTTGGAGAGTGGAAATTTACAATGGTTCTGATGGCTTGGAGGTCAAATAGAAGCCTAATCCTGGCTTTAGTGATGATTTTTCTCAATTTGAGCTCAAAACAGGCTGCTACAGGTTTTCCTACAGGACGTACTAGTTCACCTATAGGATCCCCTGTTTTACTACATGAATAGGCCAAAAGATTAGGGAGTGGTATAGAAGGTGGGATGGAGCTTGGAAAAGGTGAATAAGGATAAAATAAGGCATGAAAGTAGTAGGCATTTAATTAGAACTGAAACCAAATATTTAAGATGGTTGGATTTTATCAATGGAAATGGAAATTTTTCCTCATAAATCAAGAATTCGAATTGAGACCTTAGTGACTTTTGGCAATCATGGGTGGATATGGCTTGGATGAGGTTGATGAGATGAGGTCTCCCTACAATTTAGCAACTCCCGCAACAACGCACATCATTGTTTGCATTTACACATAAATTCATCTAAAACAAGAAGGGTTTATTCAAAATAGAAGAAAACAGAATTATCACCATTTATTTGCTAAGTTCATACATGAAAGTTCTTGAAACCAATATAAAAGTGATATGAAATTAGTGCAAAACCTAAGAGATCCAAAATACCAATTGCAACTTATCCTATGAAACTAAAAGATAATAACCTAATTAGCAGGAAAACCCTAGATTATGCAAAAATCAAGAATTCTATCTTTTTGGGATGGATAGGAAGTGTTCCTCCAGCCATGATCCTTGAAAGGTAGAAATGAGGTGAAAACCACTTGTTTTCAAATTTTTGGAATATCTTCTTATCACTACAATGCTACTGTTAGAACTGTCCACAAATGGAAGCAAACTAATTAAGCCTACCAATACTTTCAAATTAAAACCACAAAAATCATTTTAGAAACTAACTATGAGTATAACCTAAGCATACATATACAACAAGAGGAACCTATGCTGCTAGGGTTGGGCCCTAACACAAGAGCTTCATCCCTTTGAGTGAAATCAATGCCGGATCAAGGGAATGTTGCTCGTTTTCATTAAAATATCATAAATACACAAGAGTGCTTGGTTACAATCCTTCGACTCGAAAACTGCTTAGCTATATTTAACAAATAAATTTGAATCCTAATGAAGGTCTAGGCCTCTTGATTTATACAATTGAAGTTCCCAACAAATTCCTTAAATTTAGGGAGGCATGGCTCAAAATCTCAAGATCAACTAGTCTTCAACTGTTACTGGCTTGGGTGCTAATGAACTTCATGAATCGACTGCTCGCAACTTCGAGCTGATGAGATTTGATTGAGGAATCTTTGAGTGAGTGAGGAGTTAAGGAGGGAGATCCTATCTCCTAGACTCCCTCTTTCTTGTCTTCATTCGAGTTCCTACACTTTAATCAGAAAAGATTTTCTCCAAAAATTTTCTCTAAAAATGTTTCTCATCCTCTGAGAAACTCAATCTATGTCCATGTCTTTCATTACTTTGGTGGCCTCCTTGACATTCCTGTCTTTTGTTGTAGTCTCCTCCTCTTGTGGATAAAACCATGCATTCCTCTCTATCTCTTCCCATTTCTTTTATTCCTTTTCTTCTTTTCTCCCCTCTAACATACCTAAAAGAAATGGTAGGTTGTGTTTCAATCCAATCCAGTTGACTTTGAGTCTCTGTAATGTTTACTTATAATTTGGGACTCTTTCTATTGCATCCCCCAGTCTATCAGGAGAATGATAGTCTTTTAAATTTAGGTTGTAGGGTAGGGTGTTCCATCTCCTTTAGCAGGCTTGCTAGCTCTCATCTCCTAGCAATCTTAGCATGTCTTCAAAATGAGTGACTACTTTTTGTTTTACAGTAAGGTATCATGGTGCAAGATTGGGATCATTTGTAATGAGGTTTTGAGTGCTAATGACAACCATTGAGTTAGGTTGTTCTGCTTTGATGAAAAGGGGTTCTACTTCTTCACTTTCTACTACCCTTTTCATTTCCGTAGCTCTAGATTCTTCATGATTCATCCAAGATTCCAAGGGCATTAGTTGCAAGTCTCCTAGCTTTGGATTGGGGTCCCACACATTTCAATCCGCCAGAGCTAAATTGTGTAGGTAGAATTTAGATATCTTTGCTCTATCCTCCAGGGTGCTTTGGTCACAGAGATCAATGGATTTCCTGTAGTCTTGGAAAGGCATAGTTCGTCTTTGTGCTAGGCTTTTAATCTGAAACTACAACCATTGTTATTTGAGGTATAAGGCATATGATTTTTTTGGCATCCTACACTGAATTTCCTCCATGGATAAACTTGCCATAGTTTCCAATTGGCCTTCCTTTTCCTATAGCTACTTTCTAAGCCATGTTTTCTCAGCTTCTAATTAAGATTTCATCATTGTTTCCCTGTCTCTTATGCTACTGAATTCTCTGCCCATTTCTTGAATCTTCTCTTCCATGTGGCCTACATCCTCCACCCCTTTTGATTTAGCAATTTTCATCCACCGATGTGTTCTTGCTCTTTCTTTTTCAAGTTCAAAGAATAGAGGAATGGAAAATTTTTGTGGTATCACCCTACCTCCTTCAACGAATATGTAGTAGGACCTAAGGTTTGGCTGTGCACTAGACTCCTTGAGATCTTGGGACTCTTCCTCTATTTTTTCTTGAGTATTTTCTTCCTCTTTTCATTGTGTTTTCCCTTGGAGCCTTTCCTGATCCTTTTTCTATGTTTCTTGCAACTTTGATAGAGTTTTCTGGAGGAACATTTTTTCTTCCTGTAGTTCTGACTATGTTTCCTGTAGGAAGCCTTTTCCATTTTTTGAAGGGGTCAAAGGTTGTTTAAATTGTTTTTTTGAGGCCGACCTAGTGACAGGTATCCTAATATAGGTGATAGGTGACCTAGGAGAAGCTTGTTTTGATGTTTCTTCTTCTTCCTTATTCTCTAGAGGGACTACTTTCTCTTGTTGTTTTGGTGAGTCCTCTATGATAATTGGAATCTTGGTAGGGGTTTCAAGTCTCCCTTGTTTAATCCGAGTGTACTTCCTTGTACTAAAGTAAATAGGAGTTTGCCTCTGTCTCTTTCCCTTTGATTTGATAGGTGTACTTCTCAACTCTTTTAAACACCTCTGGACATGCCTTGAAGGAATACATTGTGCAGAACCCCAATTTTGTTGATCCATCCTCTCTATATCTTCACACTTAAGTTTGTTATCATCCACTTTAAAAGTGTTATAAACCATTATGACATGACCAAAACATATGTACTCATTTCCTAAAACCAATTCTTTTTGTGCTAAACAAAGGATTCACTAGATTTTTTCCGTTGTGGATGTAATCTTGTTCATGCAATCCTATTACATTGGAACCATTGTACAACCCAAATAGCCTCCACCCTTCCCAAGGAAGTTAATATCGAAGACCTGACGTTGAAGAATAATCCTTCAACATAAGTTATCTTCTTCTGGTTTCCCCATTCTAGGAATGACCAGCAATAGCTCCCAAATTATTTTCCAGGTGTTTCTTCCACATAGGTTCTACCTTTTCCCATTGTTGATAAAAATCATTTGCATTTAAACTATTTCATGTTGGATGAACAACCACAACCAAACGATGAATCTTTTCATGTAATGGGCTTTCAATAATAACACATGTATAATGGCCAATAAAATGTTTGTTAAAATAACTCATTACAATCTCATAGCCTATAGCTCCCTCACCAACTCTCACAAAGAAATGTTATTAGCATTGATTTTCTTCTTTCATACCACAAAAACCCACCAATGTATTGATTTTTTTTACCCACCTAATTTATTTTTTCACAAATGTTTCGTCTTCAGTAAGGCATATAGGAATTAGGCCATCTATACCATGTTTGGCTTTATAAGAAGCATAAAATTTTCTGACTACCTCAAGAATGTGCTCATGCTCCCCTGGGATATATGCCAATGAATTTCTAACTTGTCTTAAAGTTGTATATATTGAAGGACCATCCAGATTCAAGCTAATAAGGCTGTGTAATATAAGACCTGACCATAACTTGATCATCTCATAAAGGGATTTTGTGGATGTACTATACCTTCTCCCTACTTTTGCATGCATCAAGTTATGAAATATATCGTTGAAAATTTCCCAAACTACATCTTTACCTTGTAATTTCCCTTGCTTATGTGCCTCATAGATATCCTTGAAAAACCTAAATACATCCTTCCTTTCTGTCGATTCAAAATTTTTTTCCTTTAGGGACCTCATTCTAATAGAGAGTGTAGCAATATTTGTCCTCTCCCACTAAAGAGCTTGCATTGTTAATCTATGATTAGCATTTGTAACCCTTGCAACATTCTTTAGTCCATTTTGAGTCAAATAGTCCAGTATTCTACCTTTTCCTGTATCTCATTCACTTGTTTTATTGGTGCACCTTGATTCACGATATAATCAAATCCTGAAGTCATCACATTATGGAACCAACTTACAAAATCTACATGTTAATGAATCAAATGGGATCCCTATTTCAAAATCCCTCTCTTAATGAATATGCTGTATGTACCATCAATACGACATCAATACCCTCATAACATAGCATTATCTTGGTATGCTTCTCTCTGGCCCATATTTTTCCACCCCTTTGATCATCCATTAAGAACTTTGTTTCCAATATCTCCAAATTTCTACCAATATTAGGATACCAATACCCCCAACATTATAATAACAACATAGATAATTGAGTTATAATAATATGAAAACACAATAAAAACAAATAAATTTGATGTAAGATAAATAAAATAATATACAAATTCATATTCAAGTTTAGTCTAAATTGTTAATTAACACACCTTAAATAGAAGGATTTTCACTTGTAGAACCCCTATGTAATACTAATGGTGTTGATGGGACTAAGAGCCTAGTCAAACTTTGTTGGGAATTATCATTGGTAGGCTTATTAAGTCTCCCAATCCTGCCACTTGTCAACCCAATCTCATCATATGAAGCCTCATTTGTAGAAGTATTAGTGTTCTTCTTTGATTTCATGTGTTCATAGAGAGAACTCACAATATTACCACTTGCTGGAACTAAAAAAAACCATTTATTGCATCGTGTACATTCCACTCTCATTTTCTTCATGTCCTTATAGTTTGAAAGTGTTTCTTCCACTACCTTGAAAAATTTAGGCTCTTGTGTCTTGTTGAAATAATCTAGAAGTCTGATTTCTTGATCAATATGAAATCGATCTCCAACCACCATTTTTTATTGTGCTTTGTTACTTGAAGGAATTTCACTACCACTTGACATTGAAAAGCGTTGTTGATAGGCCCCTGTTTTCATGTGATTGTTTTTGAAGTTGTGAATTGTTTGCGCTACCAAGGATACATCACCTATTCCATAATCAATGCCACAAATTTCATAATGGATGTTTATTTTAGATTCTCCTTTTTCTGAATATACTTTGAGAGTAATTTTCTCATTGAAAAACTCTTCCATTAAAATTTTCACTTTTTTTCCCAAGATACCAATAAAATAGGATCAACAATTATGGCTTGCTCCACTGACAAAGACACATTTTCAACTCTTGGCTTTTTATGCATAGGTACCTCCACATTCTCTTCAATGTTTTCGAAGATTAGTGTCTTTCCACTACATTTGAACCATTTGTTTCCACATCAAATGTGCCTAGTTTCTCTTGATTCCTAAAAGCGTTGTATAAACATTTGTTTCCTTGCTTTGGATTTAAAGTTAATCCATCCCAGGTAAAATCAAAAGGGTATTCAATGATTTAATCATCCACAATTTCAACATGGATGTTAGAAAATGTGTAGAAATTCCCACCTATAGATCACCTGATAATGCAATATACTAAAGAAAAATACTTGATCTACTTCTACAACCAATTTAGGGGAAGCTTAATCGAACATGAGCAACATAAATTGAACACATATAACTGATAAGAAGGAATCAATCACACATAACATAGAAGAAATATCAAGGGGAAAGCACCAGCCTAAAACCCCATCTCTATATTATCATACAAGTGGAAATATAGTCTGTATTACAAAAAGAATTAGCTCAAAAGCTATCCTGCTCTCTCTGCAATACTTTTGTTGCTCATAGACAGTCAAAGGCCTCTATCTAACCTCTGGTCTACCCTCCAAGCCTCCTATTTCTTTGTGCAATTCTGATTGGGGTCCAGTGTAGCCACTTGTGTGAATTTGACTCTTCAGACACTCACTAACCTCTGATCCAACTACGCAGTCCTGAAGGAGATAAATTCTCATCATGGATGAGCTTCCTTTATTGGAAAAATATTCATCCAACTGATAGTACACTATCCCTTCTTTTATCTCAACTGGGTCTCTGTCTGAACTGATATGCATGAGTTATTCATGAGAGAATCTTCAGTTATCTGAAGTGAAGTAGTTATATGCAAGCATGCATTAACTAATTGAACTTAATTAATTTAAACAAACTGTTTAAATCAAATATAACTGGACTTGACTCAGTTAACTGAGCGAACTAATTACTACTCAAATTAGAACTCATCCTTATCTCTTTAACTAAATTCCTCAATTAATAGATAAATTGTTGCATGTCCTGACATAGACTTCATGTTTGATTTTTCAAAACTAATTAACTCACGGTGAATTAATTTATTTATTTTGAAATAGCTGTTAAGTTCAAATTCAAATTTTACTTCCTATTTTTAGTCCAGGTACTGAATAAAGTAGGAATCCATCCCAAACTGTTAAAAATAGAATTCTATTTTTAGCACTTCCATTTTTCATTCCTCGTTGCCCAATCCAGCACCGGTACCCAATTTTCTATTTATAGCAGTGCTATTTTTAGCACTTCTATTTTTAGCATTTCTTATTGCCATTTTTCAACACTCCCTATCAACAAGAAAGGCTTCAACTCGAACTCGATCCTGTACCTTTGGAATATTCTGCATGCAAAACTTCTACCAAGTTTGGTTGCTCCAGCAACTCTAGAAATAGAAAAAACTCCCCACTGACCTCTTTGTTGGGCTAGAAATATACTCTGATGCTGAAGCTCTACCTGCTACTGACAAGTGCTCCTTCTCTGACCTCTGAGCTGCTGCAACACTCCATGCATCTCACACCGTTGTACACCTCTCTATGTCATCCTGCACTGGTGCAACACTCTTGTGCCTCTCGCATTGCTGCAACCTGCTAGCTCTACACAGTCCTAGGACTCCTGCACTGTAGCTCTCTTTGCCACTCCATCCGCATCCGTCTCCACCCAATCAGTCAGTCCTGCTACTCCTTATCAGGGCTCTTGTAGCAAATTTGAATCAAAGAGGTTGGGTACCTCAACGATCATGCCCCTATTTCAACCTTCTTGGGACTATCACGTCACATCGCCCCACCTCCCACCTGGAAGAATGGCTACATGTGATCCCTCTACCCACTTGGCTCTAAATTCCCCCCTATGGAGGTCTCTGAATAATGAGTGGATGCCTCCACTTGGTCTCCTCTCGGCTTCTCCAGTTGT